>NW_024121876.1:8681335-9028835 GCF_016745375.1 Pimephales promelas | reverse complement strand
AGGTTGATGGATGGGTTTTTGCTAATTGGTTGAGGATTGTGTGTTTGTTTGACACCGGTGTCGGTCTCCGCGGGTGTGTGTGTGTGACTTCCAGGAATTGTTCTGGCTTGAAGACCCAGTCAGCGGGTTCTGAACCCAGTCTGGCGCTCGTAGCCAGCGGTTCAGAGGTCAGCCAGGTCTAAATGTGGATTTATTCTCTCTTGGAAATATGTCTTCCTATTTTCCATGGATTGTGACGCCTCGGTCCTGCTGAAACCGGTCAGACATAAGCATTAGTGTGCACTTGGCCTCACAGTGGAGGAATCAAGCAGGAAATTTATCCATATTAATGAACTAATAATATTAATTATAAATCAATATGTTTTATATATTGTTAAAAAATGTAATGTAATAAAAGCAATATAATTATCACATTTAATGTTTATTAATTATGAGACAAGTTACTATTATTAAAATACTTAATTTAATATAATTATTTTTATTCATAGTAATTAAATATTAAGTAAGTTTTATATATACAGTACATATAAGACATTTATTTTAAATTAACAATATTATACAATTTATATTATACTGATAAACACATAAATTAGAAATGTCAATTAGAAATAAGAATGAATTATTTAATTCGTAAACATAAAAAATATTTTTAAAATATATATTTAATTAAATTCATATCAATGTGTATATATATATATATATAATTAAAATTAACAATATTATCACATTTTAATTTTACTGATAAATGTGATAAAATAAAGATTTTTAGCAATTGTAATACGTCATTAATCTTAATGAAAATAAATGAGAAATATCAATGACAAATTGATAATTAATTTTAAAGTTAATTAAATTATTAAATTATTAATTAAAATTAAATTATACTTAGTTTAATATTATTATTGTTATTATAATGATTAATTAGAATAAAATTTGTTTAGAAAGAAATATAATTAGAATTTATTATTATTATTATTATTTCACTCTTATACTGATAAACAAATAAATTAGAAATGTCACTTATAAATAAGACTTAATTAAATAAATTATTTAATTCATATTATCTCTTTTTTATTTTACTGATAAATATGATAAAATAAAGATTTTTAGCAATTGTAATAATTAGAATTTATTATTAGAAAATATAAACTACATTTAAAAATGGTTGTTCTAGTGGTAAATTTATATTATATGTGTGCTGTGTCTTATGATTGTGTTGTTAGCTTAGCAACATGCTAATGTCCAACTATTGGAATCATTGAATCAATAAAATTGCGTCTTCTGTTCTCTGTGAGGAAGAGTGTATATAATAAGTAATCAGCTTTCAGTGTCATGTGTTCATATTCTCCATGTTTTCCACAGACTCTCTCCTGGCTCAAAGACAGCGTTGCGATGGCCACTCAAATGTGCAGTTTGGTCGGACCGAACGGTTTTGACGCGGCCAAGAGACGCCAGGCTTCACTGGAGCAAGAGATCCTGTCCAACACAGCCAGGATAGAGCTGGTCAAGAAGGTGAGCGCAGTGTGTGTGTCAGTGATGGTCATGGATTATTGGCCAATAGTGAAAATATTAGCTTTTACACCGATTATCGTATCAGTATAGGGTTAGATTGACTATAGCATGAGGAGATGATGGAGCGCTCACAGGAAACGCTCAGTTGTCTTATTAGTAAGAGCGTTTGTTTCCGTCAGGAGGGTCACGGTCTGGTGAGGGCTCAGCATCCGGGCAGCGTCAAGATCCAGGAGTTTCTGAGTCAGCTGGAGGTCCTGTGGGACGAGCTGAAGAGAAGACATGAGAGGAACGGACTGGTCCTGAAGGTCTCAGAGGAACTCAACTGCAGGGTACAAATATCGTGTCTTTGAATGTTTGGAATGACATGCTGTCTGTTTTTGAATGAAAGTAGTATGCACTATTGGGTAACACTTGACATAATCCCGACATGACAAATGTTCTGAATATGAGGGAGGGTTTATGTATGTTTATGACAACTGTCGTTAAGTGTCATTCGCTCAATTATGACATTTTTAATGCAAATATGACATTGTTTGAGATGTCTTTATGACACCTTGACAAACCATAACATCATAACCTGTCAGTGTCTTTTGCAGTGGCGCAAAAAGTGGGTATATGCGGCGCATAGGGGCGCAGCACAATGGGGGGCGCCAAAGCGATGGTAAAAAAAAATAAAAAATTATATATACTATATTGTATTTCTATATGTAGCTGCCGTTGTGCGTTTCTAAATCATTTCTGCATTCCTTCAATGTTATATAAAATTTAAGAGGACTAACAGCCAGGCTAGAGTAGGCGCCCTCATGGAGAAGGGGGCGGGTAATATCGCGAGCGGGCGGGGGCGCCGTGAGCTCTGAGCGAGCAGGTACGAGTAGTTAGTTGTCGTCGAAAAAGATGGATAAAACAAAATGCTGTGGGGCTAAAAATAGAAAAAGAAAGAGAGAAAAGGAGATGGCATGTCAATTGATGCGACAGCAGCTAAATAACTGCATGCATTGCTGAAAGCCAACAGGTAGGATTTAAAATGTGACATCCAGAAATAGGCTATCTATATCTCTGTGGCCATCGGGACTACCGGGGGATTCCCGCTGGTCCGACGTGCTTTTCAGCCAATACATTTCATTTTATGTATTGGGGGGTAGGGCGCTGAAATTGTTGCTGCATACCCCTCTGAAACTGGGTAGTTGCGCCCCTGGTCTTTTGCAATGATTTAAAATGCAAAATGACCATATTTTGGCAAATGTATGCAGTATGTACGTATATCCCTTCAGTTTGAAGTTTAAAATCAGTGTAACCTGTGTGGAATATTGTATCACACAAAACAATACAGCATAAGTGTGCTCTGCCTTATGAGTGTTTTATGAAAAGATTCGATCGTATCATCTCGTATAGTGTGTCGTAGTGGGCGACAACCTACGATGCTTCACGGCTTCACGACAAAAAGACTAGCATGTTTCATTTTTGTAACGGTCGTCCACGACGGTTCCGTCACATGTATGAGGTTGACCAATAGGAGCACAGGAGCTTTTCCGTACACAACTGTCAAAAATGGCGAAACGAAAGAGACGATGGTGCTAACGTTAAAACTAAAAATAAAAATATATAAGAAAACAATATTTTACCTCAAGTTCTCTTTGGAGGATTGACAGCCCATACTGTCCTCTTCGAGCAATCCAGGAACGCGTCCATTGTCGGGTTTTCTTTATTTTTTGACTTTACACGGGACAGCCAATATAACACTCACTGCTTCGACCACTGCTTCATCCATTGTTGGTGTACGTTCGTTTCCGGAAGTCACCCACTACTAGTTTCGCCTTCTCGATGACATCACGCGTGCTGTTAAAGATGGCATGTGATGACTGATCAAGGAAGCAACGTGTAGTCTGATTTTAGGAGTCAAAATCGCGTAATCTGACACACTTTAAAATATCGGTTATCGATCTTTCAAATATCGGTTATTGCCTTTTAAATATCGGTTATCGACCTTTCAAATATCAGTTATCGACTTTCAAATATCGGTTATCGACTTTCAAACATCGGTTATCGACTTTCAAATATCGGTTATCGACTTTCAAACATCGGTTATCGGCTTTCAAACATCGGTTATCGACTTTCAAACATCGGTTATCGACTTTCAAACATCGGTTATCGGCTTTCAAATATCGGTTATCGACTTTCAAACATCGGTTATCGGCTTTCAAACATCGGTTATCGACTTTGAAACATCGGTTATCGACTCGCAAATATCTGTTATCGACTCTCAAATATCGGTTATCGACTCTCAAATATCGGTTATCGACTTTCAAACATCGGTTATCGACTTTCAAATATCGGTTAACGACTTTCAAACATCGGTTATCGACTTTCAAACGACGGTTATCGACTTTCAAATATGGGTTATCGACTTTCAAACATCGGTTATCGACTTTCAAACGTCGGTTATCGACTTTCAAACATCGGTTATCGACTTTCAAATATCGGCTATCGTCTTTCAAATATCATTTATCAACTTTCAAATATCGGTTATCGACTTTCAAACATCGGGTATCGACTCTCAAATATCGGTTATCGACTTTCAAATATCGGTTATCAACTTTCAAATATCGGTTATCGACTTTCAAACATCAGTTATCGACTTTCAAACATCGGTTATCGACTTTCAAATATCGGTTATCGACTTTCAAACATCGGTTATCGACTTTCAAACATCAGTTATCGACTTTCAAACATCGGTTATCGACTTTCAAATATCGGTTATCGACTTTCAAATATCAGTTATGGACTTTCAAACATCGGTTATCGACTTTCAAACATCGGTTATCGACTTTCAAATATCGGTTATCGACTTTCAAATATCAGTTATGGACTTTCAAACATCGGTTTTCGACTTTCCAATATCGTTATGGACTTTCAAATATCGGTTATGGACTTTCAAACATCAGTTATCGACTTTCAAACATCGGTTATCGACTTTCCAATATCGTTATGGACTTTCAAATATCGGTTATGGACTTTCAAACATCGGTTATCGACTTTCAAACATCGGTTATCGACCACTGCTTCATTCATTGTTGGTTTACGTTCGTTTCCGGAAGTCACTTGCTACTAGTTTTGCCTTCTGACATCACGCTTGCTGTTAAAGATGGCATGTGATGACTGATCAAGGAAGCAACGTGTAGTCTGATTTTAGGAGTCAAATTCACGTAATTTGACAAAAAAAAAATAGTGTGATCTGAACCAGGCATAAAGTTGGTTTTAAATGGTGTGTATTGTGAAACACGCTATACAAAGGAATTTGAATTATTGGTTGTGTTGGTCAGGTGGTGCGGATGCTGCAGGCGTTGGCCAGTCTGGAGGCCTGGTTAGAGGCGGTGGAGCTGTCCATCACACAGGCGTCTCTGGCTGGAGACCCCGAGTCTGTGAGCGTGGCAGAGCAAGAGACCGGTCAGCTGGAGCAGGAGCTGGAGGCCCGAGGACTGGAGCTGCACAACCTCAGGCATGAAGTCCATCATCTGAGCAAACAGAGACATCTTCACTCTCAGCTGCTTCCAGCTCGACTGAAGGACGTGGAGAAGAAGTATGTGCTGTCAGTCCAGGACACATGTTGCTTACTCTGGTTCTGATACTCCATTCTGTCCATTTTATCATGAAATTCAAACAATAAATGCCATTAAATGTGACGTGACAGATCGCCGTAGTGCCGGCAGCGCAAGTCTTTTCTTTCACTTTCATACAAGTTATAAAATTAGAATATCGTGCAAAAGTTCATTTATTTCAGTAATTCCACTTAAAAGGTGAAACTAATATATTATATAGACTCATTACATGCAAAGTGAGATATTTCAAGCCTTTATTTGTTATAATTTTGATGATTATGGCATGAAAACCTTTTCACAATATTCTAATTTTGAATTTGGGGTTTTCATAAGCTGTAAGCCATAATCATCAATATTATAACAAATAAAGGCTCTAAATATCTCACTTTGCATGTAATGAGTCTATATAATATATTAGTTTCACCTTTTAAGTTGTATTACTGAAATAAATGAACTCTTGCACAATATTCTAATTATTCGAGTTTCAGCTGTATATGGAAAAACACGCATGAATATCAGTATTTCTTTCAGGTTCAGCAGTGTGCAAATGGCACTGACCCAACAGAGCTCCGAGCTGAAGGACACGCGGATGCTCACCGAGTTCCTGGAGAAGGTGGAGCTTGAGGAAAGTCACTACAGCACCGTGGGACAGGTTCGAGTTTTTCCCAATTCACGTACACTTGTGCAATTGGCAGACGCTTTTATCCAAAGCGACTAGGAATCAAACCCATTACCTTCCCATTGAAAAATAATTTTTCGGCCACCTATCGGAAGCGATAAATCTACAAAACTTCATTTTTAATATTATTGTTATCGGCCACATACAAAAATTATTTGGCCAATATATTAAAGCCGATAAATAATGGATTATTTCCTTCAGCTGAGACACTTCAGATGTTCGCCATGATGGATTTGAATTGCTTGAAATATGATTGGAAGCCTATCATATAGGCTACGTAAAATGATGAGTTATACTACTTATAATTGTAATCAGGCTATCAAAAATTCTATAAAAATTTGTATTTAGATCAATCAGCGGTTATTGCCTTTTAAATATCGGTTATCGAACTTTCAAATATAGGTTATTGCCTTTTAAATATCGGCTATCGACCTTTCAAATATCGGTTATTGACTTTCAAATATCGGTTATCGACCTTTCGAATATCGGTTATCGACTTTCAAATATCGGTTATCGACTTTCAAATATCGGTTATTGACTTTCAAATATCGGTTATTGACTTTCAAACATCGGTTATCGACTTTCAAACATCGGTTATCGACTTTCAAACATCGGTTATCGACTTTCAAATATCGGTTATCGACTTTCAAATATCGGTTATCGACTTTCAAACATCGGTCATCGACTCTCAAATATCAGTTATCGACTTTCAAACATCGGTTATCGGCTTTCAAACATCGGTTATCGACTTTCAAACATCGGTTATCGGCTTTCAAATATCGGTTATCGACTTTCAAACATCGGTTATCGCTTTCAAACATCGGTTATCGACTTTCAAACATCGGTTATCGACTTTGAAACATCGGTTATCGACTTTCAAATATCGGTTATCGACTTTCAAACATCGGTCATCGACTTTCAAATATCGGGTATCGACTTTCAAACATCGGTCATCGACTCTCAAATATCGGTTATCGACTTTCAAACATCGGTTATCGACTTTCAAACATCGGTTATCGACTTTCAAATATTGGTTATCGACTTTCAAATATCGTTATCGACTTTCAAACGTCGGTTATCGACTTTCAAACATCGGTTATCGACTTTCAAACGTCGTTATCGACTTTCAAACATCGGTTATCAACTTTCAAACATCGGTTATCGACTTTCAAATATCAGCAATCGACTTTCAAATATCGGTTATCGACTTTCAAACATCGGTTATCGACTTTCAAACATCGGTTATCGACTTTCAAACATCGGTCATCGACTCTCAAATATCGTCATCGACTTTCAAACATTGGTTATCGACTTTCAAACATCGGTTATCGACTTTCAAATATTGGTTATCGACTTTCAAATATCGGTTATCGACTTTCAAACATCGGTTATCGACTTTCAAACATCGGTTATCGACTTTCAAACGTCGGTTATCGACTTTCAAACATCGGTTATCAACTTTCAAACGTCGGTTATCGACTTTCAAATATCGGTTTTTGACTTTCAAACATCGGTTATCGACTTTCAAACATCGGTTATCGACTTTCAAACATCGGTTATCGACTTTCAAACATCGGTTATCGACTTTCAAACATCGGTTATCGACTTTCAAACATCGGTTATCGACTTTCAAACATCGGTTATCGGCTTTCAAACATCGGTTATCGGCTTTCAAACATCGGTTATCGGCTTTCAAACATCGGGTATCGACTTTCAAACATCGGTTATCGGCTTTCAAACATCGGTTATCGACTTTCAAACATCGGTTATCGACTTTCAAACATCAGTAATCGACTTTCAAATATCGGTTATCGACTTTCAAATATCGGTTTTTGACTTTCAAACATCGGTTATCGACTTTCAAACATCGGTTATCGACTTTCAAACATCGGTTATCGGCTTTCAAACATCGGTTATCGACTTTCAAACATCGGTTATCGACTTTCAAATATCGGTTATCGACTTTCAAATATCGGTTTTTGACTTTCAAACATCGGTTATCGACTTTCAAACATCGGTTATCGACTTTCAAACATCGGTTATCGGCTTTCAAACATCGGTTATCGGCTTTCAAACATCGGTTATCGGCTTTCAAACATCGGTTATCGACTTTCAAACATCGGTTATCGACTTTCAAACATCAGTAATCGACTTTCAAATATCGGTTATTGACTTTCAAATATCGGTTATATGAAATTTCCTAGCTGTTCCAGCAGAAGTCTTATTCTTTATCCTCCTGTTCTCCTGCAGCCGCTGTGCAGTGAACTGGACTCTGGGCCGTCTCTTCTGGGTTTACAGGGGAACGAACATGATGAGCCCCTGATGGAAGCCTTCGGAAACCCTGTAAAGGAGCTCAGAGAAGCCGTGGAGATGCTCAATGATACAGCGCGAGAGCGGGGCCGTTCGCAGTCACATGACCAGAGCATCCAGGAACTGCTCACCAGGGTGTGTAGAATCGGGAATCAATTATATCAGATCAACTTTTTAATGTTTGTGTTTAGGCAGACCTGGCATTTTGCACAAGCATAAGCGTTTATTCTTCACGGTACTTTTCATCTCCTCCTCGTTTCCCAGCATGCCATGGTGTGTGTGCGCGTGGAGCAGTGTGTGCAGCGCTGTGCTGAACTGGCCATAGATGTGCTAGAGATGGAGAGTGAGATGGCTGTGAGGTGTGAGCCGGATCGATGTGGTCTGGATGTCCTGCAGGAGTACCAGGACCAGCTGGAGGTACGGCGACTCTGAACATTAATGCAGGACTTCCAGAGAAACATGTTGCAAAGTAAAAGAGTTTAGGGGAAATCTCACTAGTAGTGGGAAGTTCAGATCATTTTACTGATTCGGATCTTTGAGTCTCGTTCAGCAAATTGAACGAATCTTTTTTCGAGTCATTTCGTTCATTTTTGCCTCATATTCTTTTTCCTGTAATGCAAAAAAAAAAATAATAATAATAATCTGCCACTCATTTATCATTTTTTACTTAATGCAAAATAATACTATACAGTTTAATTTTAAATTTTCAAATTTTTCTTTTAATTTCAATCATTTTATCCCTTAAAACTCACATTTGAACACCAAAATGACATTTGATGATATTTATGCGTTTTTTCCTTAACAAAATTCTTAAATCTACACCTTTGCCTCGTTTAGTATACGCAGTTCTATGAATATGCAAATGATCCCCGCCTCCACTCACTCACTCAGCTCAGAGATCCACTGGTTGGCGATCACATGTTGATCTGATTGGTTACAAGGTAGTGTGTGACGTTGGTTCACTGCAGTTTTAAACAGAAAATACTCAGCAATGCTGTCCACTCATGAATTTACACATGGTTTGTCTTAAAGCATATTAAAAACACTATATAGACACATAAACAACATTAAAAGCTTGATTTACACCACAGGGGGACGTTAAATAAAAAAAAAAACACTTTTTTATACTAATATATACTTATATCAAATCGTGATGGCATTAAAAATATTTTTATACTTGTGTGTATATATATATATATATATATACTGTATATATATATATATATATATATATATATATACTTTTTTATACTTAAAAAAATTGTACTCAATTATCATGAAAATTATCATCTTTTAGATTTATTATTTCTATTATTATTATCACAATGGCATTGAGTTGAAATTGTATTATGTGAGACCAAATAGACTATGGGTGATATGAGACATGGAACTTGCATAGAGTTAATAACACAGTTTAGTATCGTCATACACAAATATAAATTATATTATTATAAAAATATTATTACATCACGATGAAAAAAAAAATGATCTTAAAAATTGAGCTGTTTTATTCATGCATATTTTTGTGGTGAAATGTGACCTGAATATGTCTTCGTGTCAGAGATTCACCTTTTTGTGGTGCTGTTTATTTTTCGACAAAAATCATTCCAGACAGCAACCAAGTGTTTTTGCCAAACCATAACACACCGAAAGCACTTACAACCGAACGCGCTCTTGAGAACAGGAAGCATCTTGTTTACCGGGACTCGGTGACCTCGCAGTGTGTTAATCGGATGGAAATGGCTTTCTCCCTTTTGTTTTAGCACATTGTTTCTAGAATCTGTTTCCTGTTGTGGTTGAAGTTTGACATGCACTCAGACCCTTGCTTCGTTCAATAGATGTTAATGAAGTCAGTGAGCCCACACATGACTTCATTATCCACACTGGACTCCATTGTGTGAGTGTTTTGGCATTTATGATGTGCATTTGTATGTGTCAGTGGATTCATTTGTGACTGCATTGTGCATTGTGGGGTGCTTTTCAATGCAACCTCAATAGTGTGCATAGCACAAACACACACATCTGTCTGGAAGCCCCAAAGCGCAAGAAATGACCTAATGGCTCATCCTAAAATAGTTTGACGCTCATGCATAAGGCATCTGACAATCTCTGTTTTGCAGGCGCAGATCTGAAACACTTGATTCTTATTAAGCCTTTAATTACATTCAGAAACACTGTCAGGGATGCCAGCATTGCATATGTAAAGCATATGGTTCCTTTTAGGGTTTATACTGCCTAAATAGCACAGGTTGAATAGCATTCTGAACTCACACACGGGGGTCTTTTCTGTCTCCAGGCTGAATACGGGCTCTTAAAGGAGGAGGTCGAGGCCATGACGAGTCTGGCGAGCCGTTTGTCAGATGTTTGTCCGGAAAGGATGAACGCTGTAGGATCTGAGATTCAGAACACTCTTCATTCCTGGGAAGAGCTCGGCAAAAGTGTGTCTGAAAACAAGGAGAGACTCCTGCAGTTTGGGCACCTGCGCCATTTCTTCAGGAACTACCTGGCTATGATGTAAGGAAACAATAAAACTATTAAACAAGATTTACCTCACAGGAACATGTCCAGGTCATAATTCACCCCAGAATCACCATCCATCAAGACCATCAAGCTGTCGGTGTAACTGCATCTAAATGCCACTTCAGATGCAACTTCTGAAAAACAGAATAAAATGCTATGGCCACATTGTAGTCTTAAAGGAGTATAATTTACTCGCCCCCATGTCATCCAAGATGTCCATGTCTTTCTTTCTTCAGTTGAACAGAAATTAAGGTTTTTGATGAAAACATTCCAGGATTTTTCTCCATATAATGGACTTCAATGGGGTCCAAACGGTTCAAAAGGTCCAAATGAGGGTTTCAGTGCAGCTTCAAAGGGCTTTAAACGACACCAGACGATAAGGGTCTTATCAAGCAAAACCATCGGTCATTTCAAATAAATGAAGAGCCACGAACGCGCATCACAGAGGCGCAAGGCGAGCATTTGTGCTTATAAAATTTAAACTTTTTAATTTATTTTTTAAATGACCGATCGTTTCGCTAGATAAGACCCTTATTCATCGTCTGGTGTCGTTTAAAGCTCTTTGAAGCTGCACTGAAACTGTCTTTTGGACCTTGAACCGTTTGGTCCCCATTGAAGTCCATTATATGGAGAAAATCCTGGAATGTTTTCATGAAAAACCTTAATTTCTTTTCGACCGAAGAAAGAAAGACATGGACATCTTGGATGACATGGATGAAGTGAACGACTCCTTTAAGTTTATATTTAATAAATTCTATGTTGAATCCAAATATTTCTTTATAAAGCTACTTTGTGTAATGTATATTCAATGCTTTTCTCATCTAACACAATAGTCACTTTAAATGATCTTTTGGCTGTAGTTTCTCAGCCAAAATTAAGGAGCGATTAATTTGTGATTAATTAATCAGCGTATCATGTAATTAATTAGATTTAGAAAAATGGCTTGACAGCCCTAGTATTTAATATATATGCATAATTTTAGTATTTACAAAGAAAAATATATGCAACACATCATTTTTGATTTTGGGGTGAAATGTGACCTGGACATGTTTTTGTGCGATTCACCAGGAATGTTCTCTAAGATTTGTTTTATTAAAATGTTTTATTTATTAATGGGAAATGCCTGTTCACATTGTGTTCTCTTCATGCATTGGAGAGAGGTCTGGTAAGCATCATCTTGAGCTGTGTGTGTTGGCCTCTCGTGTTCATGCTGTTCATCTTCTCTCCCACAGCTCTTGGACAGAAGACACCCGCTCCTGCATTTTCTCAGAAAGCGCTCTGCGTCAGAGCCGAGAGAACCAGGAGCCTCTGGTCGAGGTTCTGGATCGGCAGATCGAACAGAAGTTTGAGGAGTTTGATCAGCTCACCGTGGCTGGAGAAAAACTCTTTGGCGCTGAGCATCACCTTAACAAAATGGTAGAGTATGATTTGTATAAATAAAAGAGATATTACAAATAAAGTTGTTGTATTGTACCGTTCTTTGAGCTCTACTAGAATAGGTTTTCATGATTGAATGATTAAAAAACACATTATTTTCCTCATATTCTCCATTGTTGCGGCTCCTCTCTTCCCAGTCTGTCAGTAACGCTCTGTTTAGTTCCTGTCTCTATGAAGCCCCGCCTTCTGAAAAGCACAATGTGCTCTAATTCGTCGGCTGGAGCAGTGTGTTCTGATTGGTCAAGCGCTTTGAGTGTGTTTGGGAAATGTCCCGCTCGCGATATTTTTTTTTCACAGGATGGTACGGGAAGACTCATTAATATTCATTAGGAAACTCATCCCTGATTGGTCTGATGACCTACCTCTAACCCCGCCCCTAAACCTAACCGTCACTGGGGTTAAGACCAATCAGGGATGAGTTCCCTAATGAATATTGATGAGTCTTCCCCTACCATCCAGGGAAAAAAAAATATCGCGTCCCGCTCACCCCATAACCGCCATTTTCAACACACTATAACTAACTCAACCAGGCCCCGCCCCTTTATCCTGCGCATTAATTATTTAAATGAGGAATGTTGTGACGTGTTTAAGAAACTCAAGACTACAGTGGAGGCGTTTCAGGAGTTCAGAAACACTGACACTGATATAGAGAAGAACAACCTTCTTCAACATCACACACTCAAGAAAGATGAACATGTAAACAAAATAGCATAAATCCTCTTTAATATCGAATTTATAGCTCTACTCTTACTGTTTGACAACTCATTTACCGTATATCTCCTATGAGAGTACAACCAATAAAAGCTTCCTCTAGGATGACAGAAACAATGACAGAGCGTTTTTTCCCATCGCTCTTTGTCTTGTGATCAGATCAGAGAGAGGATGGAGGAGCTGAGGAGCATGCTGGGATGGATCCTGGTCCACTGGAGGGCTCAGAAGGATCAGCTGTTGAGCAGACAGAAGGTTGAAGACCCTCGGACAGATGCCATTTACTCTGAAGCCACGGTCTGCACCTCGCAAACACAGGTGATGGTGCTTCATTATCATAAAAATCAACTTAAAGGGCACTCACGTTAATCTTGAGCACCGATAGAGTAGTGCTGCATCCTTCATATCTCTGAAGAGTCTTTAGTTTGATCAGATTTATAAAAGACAGATATGTTGTACCGGTTCTTTCCGAAAACAGCCGAGCTTGTGGGCGGAGCTAAAGAGTCACGCACAATACATCATCGCATATACGTTTGTGTTGTTTTTTTTGTTTTGTTTTTTTAAATGCTTTATTTAAACATTCAGTTTACAGAGTAAAACAACACAACAACAACATAATAGCACAAAAAACGTTTGTGTTGTTTACAGTATAGACTCCTTTTGCACCGACGTCACAATTACGTCACAGCGTTAGCTGGAGGCAAAACAAACGGACGGAGGCGGCTAATACAAACCAGCACAGATTCGGCTACATAATGAGATTAAATTATTATTATTAAATGTCATCTTGTTGTGTTGTTGGGTGCAAGAATCAATGAAAAATGAATGGAAGTTTTATTTCTAGAATATAATGACATCATTAAAATTGCACCGTAATGTCACTCTTTTACACTGTCGTCTTCTTTGCGCTGGCTCGACAGAACTGCGGATCGTACACACAAGTCTTATACAGCACGTCTAAAGATTTATATGCCCTCAGTTTCTCTTTACGCTCGGTCTCTCTATCGGATAGTAGAAGTCACGCCACTCAACCGGAATTAGCGTTAAAAGGATACTCCACTTGTTTTGGAAATAGGCTCATTTTACAACTCCCCCAGAGTTAAACATTTGGGTTTTACCGTTTTCTAATCCATTCAGCCGATTTTCTGATATTTAGACAGTTTCTGGTCCCATTGACTTCCATAGTAGGAAAAAAATATACTATGAAAGTCAATGAGACCAGAAACTGTCTGGTTACTGATATTCTTCTAAATATCAAAAAACGGTGGAGTATCCCTTTAACGTTAAACCTGTCAGATCGTCCATGCATTTAGTGAGCGTGTACGGGTCGGCCAATCTAAAATTAACTTTTGCTAATGACAATCGCGGCCATGGACACTGAGTGACCTTGCACATTAAGATAAAATCATATTTTCTCCAGTCATTGTTAAAAAACAAGCTAACAAAACTTGCAAACTAACGCTAGGGAAGTGGCTAGAGGGATCGTTCTGCCTCCTAAGCTCCGCCCACAAAAAAACGTCACCGTGTTCACTAACCTAAAAGGGGTCTATATGCACTGACGCGCCGGTTACCAACCAAACACAGACATTTTTTAGATAATTTAGCTATTTTAGCTAAATTTTAGCTTTTAGATATTTTAGCACTGGGAGCGCTCCATCTTTCAGTTTCAAACGATCTGCAAATGCAGTGTCAAACTGGGCTTGTTTATAAAACATTTGTCACCTAAATGCCAGGTTTTGGTTTCTACTGTCACCTTTTCCGCCTTTGTCGCCAATGGCTTTTGGCTTGCTTAGTATGAGAACTGAGCTAAGCCGGACAATGACATCACAGTTTTCTCTAGAGCGGCTGTATATATAAATGAACGAAATTAATAACTTTTTTTACAACAAAAATGAACCACTTACTTAAGCTAGACTGTGATGCTATTTTCTTGCATTATTTTCCTGTTATCTCAGTAATGCTGCTTTGGAAACCATCTGTATTGTAAAAAGCGCTATATAAATAAATAAAGGTGAAATACTCTGTCATACGTCCAACTCGGTTTTTTTAAATCTTTGGCATGAGAATCCAATAAGTCAGAGAGCATGAAATGGCATTAGACATTCCCTTTACTGGTCCCAAAATAAGATTTGTTTTATTTATTTTGCTTGAGAAATGTGATCTGGCAGATCCTTTACAGTCAGTTTTCATTAGATCGACCCTCATTAAGCGTGCGAATTCTGCCTTCTTTTAGGTGGAAACCTCAACCGAAGTGTCTCAGAACAAAATAGAAAGCCTCATTGGTGACATGGAGGATAGTTTGCAGCACAATTATGGATATGAGGTGATGAAGAGTGTCAGTCCTAAAGGAAGCGATGACAGCAGTCATTTAGAGAGTCCGGATTCACCGTACCTGGTTCTGGAGGAACCCAGTCCCACTGCTGTAGGAGGAACCGTCAACCTCATCCTCAGCTTCAGTAACTCTGGAGACACACAGATCCAGGTACAGGCACCTGGCAGGGAAAGTGGCGTGCCGGTGCCCGAGCCTGTGCACAGGGTGAGAATAATGCAAACGTACAATCACCCTACTGTCGATGACGCAATGCTCTAGTTTGTGTTCCCTTTTAAAGGGATAGTTCACTTTGAAATTCATTTTTGCTATGTTTTAGCTTTAGTTTTAGTGTCTACATTTTGTCTGTCAGTCATATAATGGAGGTCTATGGTCACCACCTCAAAGAGCATGCACAGAGAAGTCCAGATTAAACATGATTTAATGACTCGTAAATGTAAGTACACATTGATGGCCTAAGACACGAAACGAGCGGTTTGTGTGAGAGAACGAACAGTATTTATATCGTTTTTCCCTCTTGTAACCACAGCCACGTCCAAGTGATCTGAGGGCGCTGTCGCTTTGGTCTGTTTTTGTTTTTGTTTTGTTTTTTAAATAACGTTGTTTGTTGATACATCCTTGATATATTTCCTGTATATCTAAATATTTTTAGATTTTCACAGTGAAGGATAACACTTCTGAAATAAACAATGAGTGACATACACGCGTGAGAGAGATCACTTCCGGCGCTTGCGCAGACCGGCTGTGGTTACAAGAGGTAAAAACGATATAAATACTGTTGGTTTTCTCTCACAAACCGCTTGTTTCGTGTCTTAGGCCATCAATGTGTACTTACATTTACGAGTCATTAAATCATGTTTAATTTGGGTTTCTCTGTGCATGCTCTTTGAGGTGGTGACCATAGACCTCCATTATATGACTGACAGACAAGAACGGTTTGACCTAAAAATATCGAAATTGAAACTACTGCAGAAACAAAGACGCCAAAAATTAATTTCAAAGTGAAATACCCCTTTAAGGTCCTTGCAAACTTTCGCACGTTAAAAAAATAAACACTACCTCGCGTTGTCTCAATTACATTTACACACTGCCTCCAAAACTTTCGGCCGTCATAAAAAATGCCTCCCATGGCCGAAACTGTTATTACGACACCTGCCGGGCCGGGGCTAGTAATTTAGCATGCTAATTTAGGTTCATATCTCGGCAGCACTGTAACTTTTCAGTTTTTTAATGACATCATTGCACTTATTTCTTCTCATTGTTTTGATGCGTGTAGCTCATTTTTTTGATATTTTTACCTCAATTATTCCATATGGCACCTTTAAAAAATAAACACTACCTCACGTTGTCTCAATCACGTTTACACACTACCTCCAAAACTTTCGTCCATCATAAAAAAAATCGTATCGGGTTCGATTTTCTGCATTTTTCACATCCGTAGATCACCATTTTGAAAGGTGTTTTGACAATTCAGAGTCAAAGAATGACGAATACAAAAAAAAAACACAAACGAAAATTTTGGATTCATCGACATCCTTCTCTGTTTGATTTTCTTGTACGTTCTCCTTCAGCCTGCTGAGTCTCACTCTTCTGCCTGTAAAAGCTTTTGGAAGCGCTGCCAGGGGCTTTTTGGTAGTTTAAAGCAAAAGAAAAAGATTTACCGACACAGTGCAGAAGAGGTAAATACGGTTGGTCGGTGACCCTGCATGAGAAAACAAAACGTGCTGTGTTTGTGTGCATGAGGACTGACTAACACCGTGATCTTCAGAAGAGAAATCATCTCATCATGTCATTTAACCCTTGTGCATCCTTATGGACATTTTTGTCCTTTTCAGTTTTGTTTTTTTGATCACTTTGCCTGTGTTAAAGCTAACTGCAAAAAACTTGGCACAGGTGTGTATTTTTATTGGAATTTTACTATTTCACCGTCATTTTCTTAAAAAAAAATTTTTTTTTGCATTAGGTACAAAAAATACTCCCTCTCAGCACCTTTTGGACAAAAATGTCCCCATTGAAACCCATTAAAAGTGCCATTTTTAATCCCCGGTTCAGTTAACTATAAAATTATGCAATCTTTGTTAAGAGGCTTTCATTCTGATGGCAAGGCTTCAAAATTTTATTTTTTACTATTTTTTATCAGATGGTGTCGTTTTTTTTAAGTTTGTCCAATAAAACAAATATCGCTTTATTCCTTGTTTTGCTGGCACCCAATGGGGAAAATATGTTACTACGCCCAAACAAACTGTTACCGAAAGCTCATTTTTTGAGATATCATCCTCAAATTTGGAACACAGCCTATTTAGATTTATGGCTTTGATTTTATTGCAGTTTTGAGTTCAACCTGATTTATAAAATGTATATTTTATGTAAAATATTTTTTATAAATAATTTTCATAAACTTACACATTGGATTTACTTATTATTATTTTTTTACTTCAGCATCTTTAAAATGATACCAAACTTAAGTCTGTGCTCCAAAGCATCACATTTTTATGACAGTTTTTTGACATGGACATTTTTGTCCTCTTTTTACCTATGTGTAACTTTTTTTTTAATTGATGCACAAGGGTTAAAAAAGAAGCATTAAAATCGTAGTATAATAGTATGCTATTCTGAAAAAGAGCCACTGGCCTGATCATTTGTTTGTTTGGAAAGAGACTTTGATGGAAGACGAGTCGCTGTGGTTTAGGGGAGATTGCAAACGGGTATAGGCAGGTAATTGAGGAAATTGCCACTTCCACTGCCAGTATATAGGAAGCATTAGAAACCAAGGCAAGAAACTCTTCCAAGACACACATAAAGCCTCATTTCAAACATTCGAGTTGTTTACAAAACTGTCTTTGGGAAAGTTTTGAAAGTAATTGCAACAAAAATAAAAGTGTGTTTTTCTTGGAACGGTTACAGGGGCTTCAAAATATAGTAGCATATAGTAAGTAGCCTTACATGGATTTTTTGCAGTATCCTAATTTAGGGTCTGTGTAGACTTCAGTCAGTAGTAGATGTTATTTTAGAAATTTTGTCCACTGTTGTATAGCTCTCAGATGTTTTTGATAAGGCTTGTGTGAAGCTGTCTAGTTGCTGTCATGGCATCATGGCAATCTAATCGAAACATGTATGTCATCCATAAGACATCTGTAAATTAAGCGATTTCTGAGAAACGGTGTTGAGAGTGGATCGGACCGATCACCAAAGACACTTTCAGTACAAACTACAAACTGTTCAAAGGGCTTTAAACGATTCCAGACGATGAATAAGGGTCTAATCAAGCGAAATGATCGCTCATTTAATAAATAAATAACAAAGTTTAAGTTTTATAAGCTCAAATGCTCGCCTTGCTCTATTCTGACGCACGTTTGTGACTCTCCTGTTCGAACTCGTTCATCAAGACGAACGAATCTTTTTCCGAGTCAATTCGTTCGATGAATGAACAAAATGACTCGTAAAAAGATTCGTTCATTTTGATAAACGAGTTCGAACACACGTGCGTCACAGAACAGAGAAAGACGAGCATTTGAGCTTATAAAACTTAAAGTTTGTTATTTATTTATTAAATGAGCGATCCTTTCGCTAGATAAGACCCTTATTCATCGTCTGGAATCGTTTAAAGCCCTTTGAACAGTTTCCTTTTAAGGGAATGTGATATGACGCTCTGATTGGTTTGTTTCCGTTACGCCCAAACCACACCTATGAATAATGAAGCTACTTCAGGCCAACCCCTTTTAAACTCGCGTCTGGCGCACGAGTCATTTATCCCGCTGGTAAAATAGCAACAGCGCCCAAGACCCGCCCACAAAGTTACTTGATACTTGCGTTTCAGATTGTTAAAATAAGGCCCATGGTGTGTTCATGAATTTGGGGGTGGAGCTATCAAGGTAGGGCGTGTTTCAAATATCAACAGCATTTCTCAGAAATCACGTACTGCACCTTTAAGACGAGATATATACTCTAAAATTAGTGTTTCACATTTTCTGAACTTACACAATAACATGAGGAACAGAGCAAAGGTTTAGTCTCTATTCTGCTCCGTCATTACAAAAGAGTCTGAAACCAGCAGAGGCCAGGGGCTTTTATTAGATGTAAAGATATGCTGCAAATCGGTTGTTTTAATCAGATATGCATGTACGGAGAGAGACAGAGGAAGCAGAGAGGTGATAAGATGCATGAAGTAGAGTTTTTCACTCTTACGTAAGCTATCTTTAAGCCTGATGACAGCAGTGCTGTGCTGAGATGTGACCTCACCCTTCGCTTCCCATGATCGCTGAGTTTTGAAATGGCTCCCAGCAGGAGTGGGGGGTGCTGGAGAAATTTTGATGTGAACTTTCTAGAAGGCCCTCCTGACTGGCCTGTGTGATTTATGGTCTGGGGCTGCCAGAGAAGCACAAGATTAGTCACGGGGTGAAAGGTCAAGCCATTACAGCTGTGTATGACGACATGTTTAACAGCAGATGATTCTTATTAAAATCCAGAGTAAAACAAAACTGTGCTTGTGGAGTCATGCTAGTGTTCTTTGGTGTGTGTTCATGTAAATCTAATGGAGTGTCTGCTTCACAGAAATGCTGTGTATTCAGATACTAAAACACTTATTTACACAAATGATTATACAAATGATCATTTTTGTGCAGCAGTGTTTGAATTATGAATTGCACTGGCCATAAAACGTTTTTGGATACTTAAGCCACACTTAAATATGAATGTCATTGCATAAGATGATAAAGATAACACAAGCATGGTCCAAAATGAAGACACGATGTGGTTGTGAAACACGAGTGAATGTTGATAGTTAATGTGATGAGCTGCACCTGTATGAACTCGACAATAGTGCTGGGTAATTTCTCGATATTATTGGATTCTCATTTTTACGAACCGACATCGATTCTTAAATCTCAAGAATCGATTAGTCATCCTGTTTCATTTGAATGAATGGGACATTATATCGCGGCTGCGCGCATCCAAAAAATCGCAATAATCTTTGTCCTTTGTTACTATTGATATGAAACAAAGTCTCAATTTTCAAATTACGTCCATTTTCTTTAGAAATTCAAAAACATAAATAACGTTTTGGCGCTGTGGCGTGAGATCGCTCTGTCGCAGCTTTTAAGAGAAGCAGCAGCGCTGATCTCTCTTCCGGGTTAATAATACCAGTCACAGCGCCAAATAAACATGAATGAGCATCTGAAAGTGTGTTAAAAGAGAGAGTACAACTTATCGAAATCCGGATCATGTCACATTGATTCGCTCAATCAGCGTTTCAACCGTGGAAAGACGTCAGTTAAACAGCTTGTAATCAATGTCATGTATCGTCATATTTACCTCAGAAAACCCACATAAACTCGTTAGTCAGCTAGAAAAGAAAAACTCCAGAGAGGAGCATTTTGCTAAATATATACACCATATTACATATGCATTATAATCTTAATGTTCTTCAATATTTAATGGAGTTTTGAATAAATCTGTCAAGTTTTTATGACAGCCACCATTTAAATGTTTATATTTCATATAATCTTCTTATTATAAAAATAAATAAAAGTGTAATTTAAGTGTTTGTATAGCTACAAAACAGTTCATTATTACCTTCATATTAGGCTAATGAAGTCTATAGGCTACAACTAGACTCCCATAGTTTACAGCATTTAAGAGATTTGATTCCCTTGAGAAAAATGGCCATTTATTGTAACTGATATCCAAAATAATCAATATCGAATCGTAATCGAAATTGTGAAATTTGTCTCAATACCCAGCCCTACTCGACAATAACTGATTTCATGCATGCATGAAAAATGACCTAGTGACCAGCAACAGTTGTTTGCATATGCCACTTCATAACTTTTATGTAATGCAATGACATTCATGCATTTTTTTATAAGTGACCTAACAATCCAAAATATTTTTGGACCATTGCACATCCGATAATTAGCATGATGGTGTACTTTGTATTGAAGCGTGACACTTATGCATGCAAAACACTTCATGCATGGGAGAAAAAAGTGTTAAAATAACAGACTAAAGCAATCTTTTCATTTCGTTTTAGGTAAGTACTTACTTGCATGTTATGGAAAACAACACGGCAGTAGCCCCAGTGTATGAGAGTATGACCCTACCCCGAGACAAAGCCCGGTGGCCCTCATCCTCCCCTTGCACCTCTCCATACCCCTCGACCTCCACAGAAGAACACGCCAACAACAACCCCTCTGTTCATCTCTTGCCCAAGAACGGCAACATCTCAATCTTCAGCAGCCTGAAGAGGAAGAACAAGAAGGGGAAGAAGGAGAAAGAAGACCGTAGACACACCATTCAGAAGATCATGGGAGAAAGAGTGTCAGAAGAGGCTTGTTTGCCACCTCTACATGAACCAGTCGTATATGATACGCACACTTGGCCCATGAAGGAAAGGAAGAAGCGGAAAAATGCAAGAAAACCAAACAGCGATCAGACTCAGGTCTCGGACTACATGAAGAACCCTTTGGTGAAAGACATAGATGCAGAATGTTCTGGAGAGGTTCATCACACCTTAGAGGTCGCCACCCACGGACATGTGAAGAACCACTGCCGATTTCTGTCCTTGGGCTCGGTGTTGAGCTTCGACCTGCCCAAGGATATGAGCCTCATCCCTAGCATTCAAGATGTCATTACAATTGGCCCTCCCGAGCAAAAGAAGACAGACTCTCAACACCAGCACTCTCAGGTTGATCGTCCAACACCCCTGAGCACCTTTAAAACGGCCCGCTCACCTCCGACGCAAAAAGAAAAGTCCAAACAAACTTCTCCAGGTGAAGTAATCCTTAAGATTGATTGTAAAGACTCCAATTCATTCACTGAAGATGAATTTCCTCCTCCACCTTCTCCAGTCATTGAACACATCTCATTTGAGGAGAATCATCCCTCATTACTCCAACAGAAGCACCTATCTGGGATAAGTACAATGCCCAAAGAAGAGGTGGATAGTTGGGACACAATGGGAACTAAACTTGACGACAAAGAAGACCACTATGTAAGTCCTCCAGAAGATGCAAACCAAGGGATTTCCAATCATGGCTCGACTACAGCAGAGATTCATGTATGTCCTAGCATCCATACCTTGGTTCACACTCTTAATAGGTCAACAAAGACCTCAAGCACTCAATTGAGTCCAAACCATGCATCTCAGGTGGTGTTTAACTTTAGAGCCAATGGAAGAGAGGACTCGGTGGACTCGGGTCACTCCAGTTCTGGAAGTTTCAAGTTGTGTTCAGAGGGTTTGTACGTAGACTCCTCAGAGTGTCCAGTTCCCAAGAGGACCATTGGGAAGGTACAATCCCTGGATTCAGGAGTCTCCAACAGGAACTTAGAGTTCTCCAAAGACAAAAGCCTTACTTTATCAATTGACGTTGAGGATCCTGTTCATCCTGACCACCAACAGTTTGAGCTGGAAGAGGAGGAGCTGGAGGACATCTGGAACCACACCAACAGCTACCGACAGAGTCTAAACTCGGACATCATGTATAACGGCTACCAGGCTTTGACAGCAACCTCTTCGCCAGACCAGCATAGGGAACCCTCCCCCAAAGAACAAGCAGGACTCTTCAGAAAGTTGGTCACCGCCTCCGCACCCAACCTTCTTGTGGCGGAGTTTCGACTGCCACCGTCTGTCCAGTCTGTGGTGGGTTGTGGGAAGCCGCAGAACTCGGTGGAAGAATGGCAAATTCTGGATAAAGGGGACAGAAAGTCATGGGCCGCATTCACTCAACGGGAACAGGTTTACAGACAGGTGGCCGTTAACGAAACCGCTTCAGATCCGGTGAAACTACCCGAAATAGAGGACCAGCAAAAGTATATCTACCATTATAGGGAGGAGGAAGAGGAGGAGGAGGAGAAGGAAACAGGGTTTATGAAGGTGAGGTCTACAAGTTGGCAATTGATCCTGTCAAACCCTGTCGTGTCCAATCCTGCTTCTGGAGGGCCAATGTCCTGCAGAGGTTAGCTCCAAGCCCAATTAAACACATCTGAACCAATGATATCAAGGTTTACTAGAAACATCAGGGTAGGTGTTTGGTCAAATTAGAGCTAAACTCTGCTGGATGTTGGCCCTCCAGAATTGGACACCCTTGGTTTTAAGTAGTTGAGCTGTTGACTTGTGCTGCCTTCACAACATGTCAGAATGATTTTTATGAGATGAGCACCCATGAACGCAACCACTGTATCAGCAGTGGGCTTAGGACTTTCTTTAAGGCCAGAAAATGCTACTTAATTTGGCTGATTTATAGGGCTGGGTAATAAATATCGATTTCTCGATATTAATCGATTCTCATTTTTACGAACCGACATCGATTCTTAAATCTCAAGAATCGATTAGTCATCCTGTTTCATTTGAATGAATGGGACATTATATCGCGGCTGCGCGCATCCAAAAACTCACAATAATCTTTGTCCTTTGTTACTATTGATATGAAACAAAGTCTCAATTTTCAAATTACGTCCATTTTCTTTAGAAATTCAAAAACATAAATAACGTTTTGACGCTGTGGCGTGAGATCGGACTCGCGCAGCTTTAAGAGAAGCAGCAGCGCTGATCTCTATTCCGGGTTAATAATACCAGTCACAGCGCGAAATAAACATGAATGAGCATCTGAAAGTGTGTTAAAAGATAGAGTAAAACTTATCGAAATCCGTATCATGTCACATTGATTCGCTCAATCAGCGTTTCAACCAGTGTTGTAGTACTCGAGACTCGGACTCGGTCTCGAGACCATATTTTAATGGTCTTGGTCTTGTCATGGACTCGTGTCCATTTGGACTCGGAATTGACTCGTACTCGAACATTTTTTTTTTTAGGACTCGGAATTATTCCCGAGTCCACTCGAGTTCAATTCAAAATATTTTTCATGATTATTAATGTATGTGAATAAAATATTTCTTTAAATTGATTGACACGCCCAGTGATTGGTGATTTTCTAGTGCGCAACTGCGCATGACAAATTGTAATAAAATTACTTTTAACACCACCTACTATGTGGCCTTTTTACCCTAAACTGATCATATTTTTTAAACTCTAAGTAAATTCAGTCAAAAAAAAAAAAGGATTTCTCTAAGTAAATAAAAGTAAATTAGGTAATCAACCCTCACTGGTCTCGGTCTCGACTCGGACTCGACCGTCTCTGGTCTCGGACTCGACTCTCTGTGGACTCGGTCTTGACTCGGACTCGACTCTCTCTGGTCTCGGTGTCGACTCGGACTCGAGTGAGGTGGTCTCGACTACAACACTGCTTTCAACCGTGGAAAGACGTCAGTTAAACAGCTTGTAATCAATGTCATGTATCGTCATATTTACCTCAGAAAACCCACATCAACTCGTTAGTCAGCTAGAAAAAAATAACTCCAGAGAGGAGCATTTTGCTAAATATATACACCATATTACATTATAATCTTAATGTTCTTCAATATTTAATGCATATTTGAATCAATCTGGCAAGTTTTTATGACAGCCACCATTTAAATGTTTATATTTCATATAATCTTCTTATTATAAAAATAAATAAAAGTGCAATTTAAGTGTTTGTATAGCTACAAAACAGTTCATTATTACCTTCATATTAGGCTAATGAAGCCTATAGGCTACAACTAGACTCCCATAGTTTACAGCATTAGTTAAGAGATTTGATTCCCTTGAGAAAAATGGCCATTTATTGTAACTGATATCCAAAACAATCGATATTGAATCGAATCGTAATCGAAATCGAATTGCAAGCTTGTGAATCGAAATCGAATCGAATTGTGAAATTTGTCTCAATACCCAGCCCTACTGATTTATGAGGTGACGGGTTACATTTCCCATTATTCGGTGTATATATATATAAAATATATATATAAGAAAATGTTCTTCATTTTGTTGCTTTTGCACTAAAAGGCTGAAGTAGGATCTTCCCAGAAGGATTGAGGTTTTTGGGGGGGTTGGAGTGTTTGACTTCAAATAAAGTTGTGGCCAACTCATTCCATATCATTATCCACATTGTTGTTGTAGTTATTATTAGTGCCGTTTAATCTGTTTTTGTCACGGTACTTAATGCATTGATATGTGTCTCCTCTCTCCACAGGACCAGTCCATGAGCCTCCTGTCTGTTCATATGGGATTGGATTGCACCAATGACTCTGATATCCAGGTACACAAAAGTTAAATTGGAGACCATACCAAAAGTTTCTATGATATTTACTTACAAGTCTGCTTTAAAGTTCTTCTGAATATTGAGAAATACAAGACATTACTGTATCTATTCGTTGTGAAATAATGGTTGTTAACTTTGACTGATCTTTTTCAGAGTGGAAGACAAGACCTGGAACTGCCGTCTATGGAAGGTACACTGGAGAGGAAACACAAACTACAGCTGGGTGGAAAGAAGGTAAATATCACAACTACAGATATTTTCTTCACATAGACCAAGACAAGTGTCCATTTTGTGTCACAGGTCTCGTGCTTTTACATTTGGTTTAGGTTATTTTGGTGCATTTTTGTTTGGTCTTTACCATTAAGCTTAATGTGCTATTTCAGGCACCATGCAGGACGTGGAACTCCTATCATGCTGTGCTGTACAAACAGACAATATGTTTCTATCAGGACAGGAAGGATGCACTCAAGGTAAGCTTGAAGACTTCATGATCTGGCTTTGCAGAAGTTCCTATATTGTAAATATCATTAGTTATAATTAGGGAAGCCACCATACCGGTATCGGCCGATATATGTTCATTTTTAATGTAATCGTTTTCAGCCCAATAAGAAATTTACGGCGATTTATTAAAGCCGATAAATAAATGTATTATTTCCTTCAGCTGAGACACTTCAGATGCAAGCTGGTGCCTATGATGGTTTTGAATTGCTTTAACCCTAAAACCGTATTCTGGACAAATGTGGGCAAAATAGTTTTGATTTATTTTAGGGCTGTGCAAAAATTAATTGCGATTAATCGCATCCAAAATAAAAGTCTGTGTTTACATAATATATTTGTGTGTGCTGTATATGATTATTTTGTATAAATAAATACCTATGCATGCATGTATATATTTAAGAATTATTTGCGCTTAAATTCTGTATATATATAAATACATAATCTATATTATATAAATATAAATATTTTATATATGAATAACACATTTTCTTAAATATATACATGCATGTGTGTGTATTTATATATACAAAATAATTATATACGGCACACACAAATATATTATGTAAACACAGACTTTTATTTTGGATGCGATTAATCGCAATTAATTTTTGCACAGCCCTAATTAATTTTTTTAAAAATACTTCCCTTGATCTGAGCGGTACAAGACTTGGCTACTTTTCCTAAGTTTGCCTTTCTGAACACACACATTTTTTGACTCAATTCCACAATGTTAAGTGGGTGAAAAAAAAACTCCTTAATCTTGTATTTGGGTCAAAAATGGGCACCCATAGAAATGAATGGGAAAAACTGTAATTTAGAGCATTCGAAAATAAGCCAAAATAAGACACCAGGTGACGGCAAAGTCACTTCATCTTTAGGTTTAGAACTTATTGGAATGATATTTTAATGTAGTAAAAAAATGTAAAAAATAAAACTTAAAAATAAGCATAATTTACATAGAAAATATGGTACTTTTTGAAGTAAATAAATTCAAAAATACCCCCAAAATAAAAAAAAAAATACCATAAATGGATAGACAAAACTTTATCAAAGACGGTGATATAACATTTATAATAAATAAAAATTAGGATCACACCTGAGTCCTCTGTGCCCACATTTGTCCACAATTACAGGATTAAGGGTTAAATACGATTGGAATCACTTCATGTGCTGTCATATAAGCTACAATTTGGATTTAGATTTATCTGCCAAAATATCGGTTATCAGTTTTCAAATATAAAGAGTTATCGGTATCATCCAAATTTTGTCATATTGGTGCATCCTGTTAAATTGTGATTTGAATTACATTCAATGGCAGCTGTAAAGCAGCTAAGGATATGAGTTAGCCAAAACGAGTCTATATTTGTACCCTATAGAGCTGTGTGACGAGCCTTCCTCTCAACCTAATTGGAGCAGTGTGTGAACCGTCGCCGGAGTACACCAAAAAACCCAACTGCTTTTGCTTGAGGTAAATGATGAACAGCTAAAGAGTTGTTTTAGTTAACAGATGGAATCGCTTCACTTGTTTTACCATTTTACCTCAGATTGCACGATGGATCTGAGTATCTCCTCAGTGCCTCCTCACGGTTTATGATGAAGAAATGGATCCTCAGAATCCAGGCACACACTGGTATTATACCATTTACTATCTGTCTGTCTTTAATAGTCTGTTTTTGCAGCCATATTCAAGCGAGATCCTCTCTCTCTCTCTCTCTACAGCGTCCAGTGATTCTGTAGCGAATAGATCGACGTGTCGTGGGTCTTCAGCTTCAGCGACGCTCTCTAGACACTCTCCTCCTATCTCAGACTGTCAGTTTGGAGATAAATGTCACTGCTCTGTGAGAAATTATGTCACCACCACGGTTTTAGCACAGAGTCAGCCTACCTCAAGCCGAACCAAAGAGATCATAGTGCACACCGGTGACGCGCTGCAGATCCAGCAAACGCATCGGGATCTGCTGCTCCCCACATTCACAGATGCAGGTCATTCTGGTAAGAAACTGTGTGAAGAATGGAGGAAATCAGCTCTATATAGCTATATGTCCATCCATCTAAATCTATCTACAGTATCTATATCTATCTGTCCATCCATCTAGATCTATATATTGATCCATCCATCCATCTAGATCTAAATTTCAATCTGTCCATCCACATAGATCTGTCTATTGATCTGTTCGTCCATCTAGATCTATATATCGATCTGTCCAGCTATCTAATATATATATATGTGTATATATATATATATGTGTGTTTAACTTTTTTATAGTGAAATTTATTTGCTGTAGTTCATTACCATTATATTATAAATTACTCAAATTTATATTTATTTATTTATATTTTTAGTAGGGCTGTGCAAAAATTAATTGCGATTAATCGCATCCAAAATAAAAGTCTGTGTTTGTTTACATAATATATTTGTGTGTGCTGTATATAATTATTTTGTATATATAAATACCTATGCATGCATGTATATATTTAAGAATTATTTGCGCTTAAATTCTGTATGTATATATATATATATATATATATATATATATGAAGAGTTCAGATGCAAAAGCCTCTAAATGCCATTTGAAATTTTCTTCTTTAATGATGATTTTTGTCGAACTTGTATATTTAAGTTCAGTAATTTCACTTAAATAACAATTAATAGGTAATTATCATTGCCATTTAAGTGAAATTACTGAACTTAAATATACAAGTTCGACAAAAATCATCATTAAAGAAGAAAATTTCAAATGGCATTTAGAGGCTTTTGCATCTGAACTCTTCATATATATATATGCATAATCTATATTATATAAATATAAATATTTTATATATGAATAACACATTTTCTTAAATATATACATGCATGTGTGTGTATTTATATATACAAGATAATTATATACAGCACACACAAATATATTATGTACACACAGACTTTTATTTTGGATGCAATTAATTTTTTCACAGCCCTAATTTATAGTTGAATTTCATAAACCCTCATTGTTATTGTTCCAGAAAAATGGCTCAGAGTGTATTATAAAATTTGTCATTTATAATAAATGTGTATACATTGTTATTTCTTCGATAAGTAGCTTCAAAGTAGTTAGTTAAAAAAAAAAAATTCTTAATCAGTATTTTGCCTTGTTGTCGAAGGAATTTTTAAAATAAATATCTAATTTATCTTAAGTATTTAAAAGCATACATAAGATAAATTTAGCTTTTAGTTTGACAGTCGCTTCCTCAACACTGGCCACTAATGCATGTAATAAATAAATAATATGTAAGACAAATGTTTTAGACATCCAAAAGAGGGCAGTAGAGGACTCTAAGTTGAACATGAGCCGAGCTTCACGCAGACGTTATGAGGCATGGTCACATCTGTTTGCTGTCAGCGGATTTCTATTTCTGGAGAAGCACTTCTATTCAGCGCTCTGGATTTTGTCATTTCCACCTTGGTCACATTATTTCTCACCTCCAGTACTTTGTTACTCAATTACACTGTCTGCCCTTGTCCTGTAGAGGTTGAATGGTTCATGTTCTGTTTTTTCTCTGTAGAGGATGAGTTTGAGTCTCATGACGAGTCTCTGAGACAGAAGTTGTCCTCTATGTCCAGCATTCAGGGCTGGACCGGTGAAAAGAGACGCTCACACTCCTTTACCTCAGGTATAGCCACTGCACTCACAACATTTGCCATGTAAACAGGTCATTCTTGTGAAACGGTGCTATATAATGCTGTTCAGTTGTGTCCAAAAGTCATAGGAAAATTTACATCTTCACCCTTTATTCAAATGTTATCAAAAATGTGTTAAAGGGATAGTTCACTTTGAAATTAATTTTTGGTGTGTTTTATCTTACCTCAAGGGCATCCAAGATGTAGGTGTCTTTGTTTCCACAGTAGTTTCAATTTTGATATTTTTCGTATAATTTTTAATGATCAAACCGTTCTTGTCTGTCAATCATATAATGGAGGTCTATGGTCACCACCTCAAAGAGCATGCACAGAGAAGTCCAAATTAAACATGATTTAATGACTCGTAAATGTAAGTACACATTGATGGCCTAAGACACGAAACGAGCGGTTTGTGTGAGAAAACCAACAGTATTTATATCGTTTTACCTCTTGTTACCACAGCACAAAGCTCAGATCACTTGGACGTGGCTGTGGTTACAAGAGGTAAAAACGATGTTCGTTTTCTCACACAAACCGCTCGTTTCGTGTCTTAGGCCATCAATGTGTACTTACATTTACGAGTCATTAAATCATGTTTAATTTGGACTTCTCTGTGCATGCTCTTTGAGGTGGTGACCATAGACCTCCATTATATGACTGACAGACTAGAACGGTTTGACCTAAAAATATCAAAATTTAAAATACTGTGGAAACAAAGACACCTACATCTTGGATGGCCTTGAGGTAAGATAAAACACACCACAAATTTATTTCAAAATGAACTATCCCTTTAAATAAGCTCAAGCATATCGCATATTTGAGCTTGGAGTCAATTGTTTTATTTGTGATAATGACGTGCTAATTGTGCTGACATCATTTTTGGCCAGGCTGTCATAGAAATTATGAACAACAAAACATTAATAACTAATTATGTTGCAGTCAATGCAAGCTTTCTGTTTATCTGTGCTTTTTTTGCATAGTAAAATAAGGCCTGTTGCTGTAATTAATCAAGTATAGTCTTTTGCTCTTCACTCATATTTAAGATGTTTTAAAATATAAAACATTTCCCTTGTATTTTGATAGTTTAATCGAACTTATAGGGTCATTAAAAACAAATATCACTTTTTGCCACTACTGTATATTCGCATTAATGCATGATATGACAGATGCTATTATCCAAAATAAACATTTAATGTTTACCATGAGCTACTCTTGGCTACAGGAAAGCTATACAATGACTACAACATAATCATATTGATGTTTATTTTGTTGGCTCTCTCTTGTTTTTGCATTTGTTCATGATTTCTTTGTATGACAGCCTGAGCATAAATGATGTCCCACAAAATTTGGCATGTTTCACTGCGTTATTATCACAAATAAAACTGATTTTTTACTCCTATTTGAATAAAGCGTGAAGATGCATTGTAGTCTATGAATATATATGAATATAAACACTGATATCTGTCCACACAGCCACTTATAAGAGGATAAAGCCTGTAGCGCCCCCTTCAGGCAAAGGCCAGGACAGCAGCTCCAGCTACTCGGTGACTTTATTCATCGGAGATAGAGAGATGCCGTCGGTCTGTGGAAGCGCAGCGATGGCCGACGAGTCCTTCTCCGATCTGCCCATGAGGAGCTACATGAGCCTCCCGCGGCCTCCCAACAAATCCGTCTTCAGGAAGTTCTTTGGGAAAAAGGAGTGACTGACACTTTCTGACTGACATGTGCAGGACACAAGTTAAACGCTTCTGAAAAACTTCTTTCTTACAATTTATTTATGGATTTGATGGCGAGAATCATTTTTAAATGAGATCTTGTATGATTGTTTAATATTCATTCCTTCAACCGTTTTGATATCGGCCTTTGAAATGTACTCAAAAAACCAACATGACCCTTTCTTTCATGGAACATTATATTTACATTTATGCATTTAGCAGATGGTTTTATCCAAAGCAATTAGTCACAGAGCCAATGATATTCATGCCAGGTTTATTAGATTCAAAGAGGAGAAAATGCAGAGAAGACAACCCTGGAATAACAGTTCATAATTTCGGATGACAAAAAGCAATGCATATGACTTGTCCATCATATTTTAATTGCTCTAAAGTCATAAAACAGCTTTGACTTGTGTGAGAATCTTCCCTTGGTGCTTTTTTTTTTGTCATTTTTTAGAGCTTGACTCTGAGCGTCATGTAAAAGGGGTGTCCAGTCATTCTGGAGGGCGACGATCCTGCAGAATTTAGCTTCAACTGTGTGGATATTTTTAGCAATCCCAGACGCTTCATTACCTGGTTCAGGTGTGTTTAATTAAGCTTGTGGAGCAAAACTCTGCAGGAAAGTGGCCCACTGGATGAAGAGAGTGAGATATTTGAGTTTACAACATCCAAAGGGTGAGTTGAGTCTCATTTATTTTTTTCTCATGCTAAAAGTTCCTTATTCGCCATTGTTGTTTTAAATGTGCATTAATGAGTGAGGTTTGCTGTGGACATGGTGACAGCTGCCATAATGAATCTACTGATACGAGACTTGTGATATGTAATGTGTTCAGTGTTTCCACCATATTCCAGTTGAGGTGGTCTGATGTGTTTTCATTTGGACTGGATCGCAATAATCAATCTAGTCATTGTTTATTTTTTATTAGGTTTTGGCACATATTATTTGTCAGCTTGTCATGTTTTTTCTGTGTTGGTTTGAGTTCTGTGTGGTCTTGCTGGGTAAGTTCACCCAAAATTATGTCATTCATTTATGCATTTTTGGGCAAACTATCCCTTTAACATGTGTATTTCCAAACTAAACATTTGATTCACATATTCTAGTGTTGCTTTCGGTATTTAAACTAATGCATTGTGTCGTGCGTTTTAGAAGGAGGTTATATGATGATCATATGATGCTTATAGTTTTGATATTGGTGGCCTGGGTGTTTATGACCAATTGTACACACATTTAAACTTGTAATGCATTATTTTAGGACTATGCTAAAAAAAAGAAAAAAGAAAGAAAAAAATGGTGTTTTGTGGTTAATGATGTGGCTGCACTGGTGATCATTTTATTAAGTGATATACATACATAAACCATGCAATTATGAGAGTCTAAAACTAATTCAGACAGGACTAATCATATATAGCCTACCAACTGTCTATGGACATAACAGTGGAGTATTTTTGGATGGATTATCGGACTGACAATATTTGGAAGCATTTTTATATAAAGTTGTAAAATTAGCTAAATGTATTCTTTATAATCATATAGGATGAGAACAGTGGACACCGCCTTCGTCTGAGATAAATCAATGGCAGCAGCTTCTCATAGTAAAGAAATTCGCTGTTTGTTTGTTTGATGCCTCATGCCTGGGCACACAATCACCTCCAATTCAACACACCCTCGTCCTTCCCTCTCCGGTGGGGATTTCAAAAGCGCTGATATGCCAGCAACTACAAACAAACAGTAAGAAATCCTCCACAATAATCATTAAAACTGAGCGGAGGGGATCTGAGCCTTCCGGCTCAAACCCAAACCCTCAGAGGTCGATACTGGGCTCGTGAGTTTGCATATGAAAAGCTGTTATGGCTGGAAGCTGGATGCCAATCCTTTTAAGCTTTCAAAGAGTCTCCGCATACATAATTGGTGAGTATTTCACGTTGAAATGATAATAAGAGATGGTACAGTCGCCACTCGAAATGAAGCGCGAAAGGATGCTAAACAAAAGGATCCGTGGTAAATCCGAGCTGACAGAGGGGGGTGAAAGTGCTCAAACAATGGCTTTCACCACACGGTCAATGTCGGATTAGAATGCATTAAGTACTCGAAATGTGCCAAGTGCAGATTTTTTAATGGACCGTGTAGCATCGTTCAACAGCGGCTCCCATCATGCAATACGATATCCAGTCAGGTACGAAAAAAAGAGAAACGCTTACACGCGTAGGCTAGCTATTGCTTCTGATACAGTAAAACGAAAAGCAAATGCTTAAATATTGGTCACACAAGCATTAAAAAAGCATTAGGTCATTTTAAAAATTGTGGGCTTTCAGCTTTCAGCATTATTAATGATGTTTGCCTGTAGACTGTCTTCCACAGAAAGCTCGCGTATAGGCCTAATTACAACGATTTATTTTATTTATTTATTTTTAATGTATGTTTATAACACTATACGTTTTATTACATATTACCTTTGCACCAAATTACAAAAAAACAACAACAACAACAAAAACATGTTAACGCTGCTTTTTAATACAGTGAGTGGAAGGAGTGACGATAAAATTGACATAGGCTATTTCTCTTTTCCAACTGCCTTTATCTACCTTTTTAGATATTTGACACGTCTAAGTTAATTGAAAAGAAAATGAAGTTAATCGAGAAGAGTTTGTTTACTGACCAAAAGAGAGAGACCAAAACATCCCGTAAAAAATTAGTGTAGGCTAATGTTATCCTCCTAACTATAGTTAGTCACAGAATTGTTATTCATTTTTTTTTAAGTCTGTGAATAAAATTTATATTGTAAAAAATCCATATTGATATTGTGTTGAAGTCTTTGTTATTTTGCGCTTAACATAAAATCTGTGACACAAGTATATTAAAGTAATGTTACGGGAAGGTTAGTGGAACCTAAGATAACATTATATTTCCGTAACGAAATCATTCCTGGCTAACTAAAAACAAACGTTACAAATAGCCTACATGTTTCGGGAATGTTCCCATTTCACACAAAAAATGTTAGATGGGAAGCAATCGCCTACAGTTAGCAAGTTAGTAACACGCTAAAATCACTCAACACCTTAGCAACGCCCTTGTAACCACCTGGAATACTCTAGCAGCACCCTAGCAACATGCTAAAACCACTCAGAAAACCTGCAAACAAGTCTCTTCTCCGTTGCATTTATTTGACCAAAACATTGTAAAAACAGCAATATGTAACTTTTAATTGTAATACATTTTAAAATATTATTTATTCCTGTGTATGCTTGACACCAGTGAGACAGGACCTTAATTAAACCCACTTCTCTGTCAATGACTCATTATTTCAATGAGTCAGTCGTTTATCCCGAGCGAAGTTTAGCGTTTCTGCTATTTTCCATTCACATCACATCTCAGTTTGATCCCTGACGCTCATAATGATTCAATGAAGAGTGAAAAACTCTAGTTTTCTGGACTTTTCAAAGAAGACAAACATCCCGCAGGAAAGTGAATCACAAATGAGATGTCCCCAAGATCAAAAAAATAGAGAGCATTTCTGCTTGATGTACGATGCATTAGCTCTCTACTCTTACTGTGTTGATTTTTATTCCTCCTAAGGAATTTTAGGAGAAACGTCTGAAGCAAGGATTGATGTTTAAAGGTCATATAGCAGGGTCCAAAAGTCTGGGGCCGCAGTCACTTTCTGATGGTCGTGGTGTCACTTTTACTCCATGATGTTGATAAATGAGCAGAGCCTGTTTAAAAAGGCCATTGACGTGTGTCATGACTCACGAGTCAATTACACTGATAAAAAGCCAACAATCGAAGTCTTTCTCTGCCGGTCATCAGAAGGGCAGAATCGGAGAGTATATCGGGTCAATGGCAGGGCAGAGGGACATGTGTCGCTTTCCCCGTGTCACAGAGGTCGTGACCCGCTCCTGTAGCATTGTCCCGCTGTCAACATTTGATCACGCCACAGGTCAAACTCACTTGACTGAAGAAATCAATGTGCGCTAACAGGCGTCTCACATTCTCAATAGTCTATATCGTTGCCTGAACCCAAAGAAACACATCATTTTTTATCAAGAAAAGTGTCCATATGCTCATCCAAAAACATTAACCCTTACGCCGTGTTGAAAACCCTGAAATCACCAAAAATCATGATATTATCACCAATTATTGGATTCAATATTTTTATAATTCTTTTCCAATTAGGACAGGTTTTGTATTTATTGTTTAAACTGATTGATCTGAGGATAAAGTTGTAATAAGCCTATAATACTCTAACACTAAATAGTGTGTGTGTGTGTGTGTGTATTTGTGCGCACATAGTCTTATGTGAACATGAACTTGATGTACATGCTCCTGAACACTAAATGTTTCTCTTATTATTGATCTCCCCCATTCATTTTCAATGGTCAATCTTTTTCCGAGTCATTTCGTTCGTTGAATCAACCAAATGACTCGATTCATTCATTTTCATGAACGAGTTCAAACAGGAGAGTCACGAACAGAGCAAGGCGACCATTTGAGCTTATAAAACTTTAATCTTTTTAAGCTTATTTATTTTTTGCTTGATTAGACCCTTATGCATCGTCTGGTGTCGTTTAAAGCCCTTTGAACAATTTGTAGTTTGCACTGAAACTCTCTTTTGGACCTTGAACCGTTTGGACCCCATTGAAGTCCATTATATGTAGAAAAATCATGGAATGTTTTCATCAAAAACTTTAATTTCTTTTCGACTGCAGAAAGAAAGACATGGACATCGTGGATGACATGGGGGTGAGTAAACTATCAGCAAAAGTTTTTTTTTTTTTTTTAAGTGAACTACTGTACTCCTTTAAGCATCGAGTACGGGAAACACATCTCAGTTTGATTATCAGCTTTTGTATTTGAATGGTACTGTAATACTTGGTATATGGTGTTTGCAAAGCATCTGTGGTGAGTTAAATCTAGTTAGACTATCTAACTTTCAACAGGTTCCTCTTGTAATTTTAGTATGTTCTTTTCTGTGAGGGTTTGACCCGGTGTCATGGGAAACTCTCTGTCTAAATGTGTCCCCGAGGGCCGTTTCTGACCATCTCACTTGTTATTGTCACCATTGGCCGGAACCTCAGAGGTCACGACCTCTCTCAGTATTCACTGATTCATATGAGGCTGGAATCCTATATCCCGTCTCAGGGAACTAAGGATGTGTTTGTCAAACGGAGAAGAATGCTGAGAAACAAGAGCTCTTCTGAAGCAAACGTTTCATTATTGTGAAGAAATGGCTCTGCCAGTGTAGCATCGGTCTCAATTCTGTCGATTACTAAAGATAATTATTTCACATTCATGCATTTGGCAGATACTTTTAATCTAAGTTGGACATTTGACCTGTTATGAATTTCTAGGGATTTAAACCCGTGATTTTGGCGTTGCAAGCGTTGAGCTACAGGAAAACTTTTATTACCAGTTTGTATGACTGATGTTAGATTTTAATTCAGATTTGATATATTTGTTTGCAATATGAACTGATGGTAATATGGACTTTTAAGGTAACCCTCTAACTTAGCTAGTTCTTTTTATTGTTGGTATTTTATTCTATTTAAAGGGGAACTTGGTAACTTATTTAACATAATAAAGCTAATATATCTAAATATAGTGAAAAGAAGAAAAATAAAATAAATAGTGTGTGTCAGGTGTCTGAGTGTTTGTAGTCGTGTTCTGTGATGTGTGCTTTTCTTTTGCTCTTCCTCACGGCTTTGATGTGTGTGTCCTCAGGGATGAAACTCTACACGTGTGTTTTGATCACGGCTCTTTCACGGTGAACTTCAGCTCCTGTGGTCGGTCCTGTACTTTTGTTCTGCTCTCAGGTTAAAGGTTATCCAAACAAATTATTAAATGTAGAAATCTGATATAGACACCTTTATTGTCATTGCATGGTATACAACGAAATTTGACATCTCTCATAGAAAACAACTCTATTCATCCATATTACCCACAAATACCGTCATTCATAAAAACAATAAATTAAAACAATAAAAAGATAGCTTAAAATGGCTTAAGTGACTTAATGAGATTCATTATCTGAACATCCTCCTCCCAATGTTAATAAAACATCATATAAATTAATCAGATGGGCAGATTTGCTTTTATTTGAGCTGTAAATAATTTAAAAAATGAATGGAATTAATCTGAATTTGATTTGATTGCAAATAATTCAATACACAAACAAAGGGTTAACTGTGTAAAAAAGCAGTTTTGACTGTATTTCAGCTGTTAATCAATTAAAAACGAACTAAATTTATATAATTTGTATAATTGCAAATAATTCAATATGCAAATAAAGGGTTAAATGTGTAAATTTAATACAAATATCAATCTAATGAGCAGTTTTGACTGTATTTCAGCTGTTAATCAATTAAAAATGAACTGTTTTATAATTTGATTAACTGCAAATAATTCAATACGCAAACAAAGGGTTAAATGTGTAAATCTGATATAAATCTAATAAGCCGTTTTGACTGTATTTCAGCTGTCAATCAATTAAAAATAAACTGAATTAATTATAATTTGTTTATTGCAAAGAATTCAATAAGCAAATAAAGGGTTAAATGTGTAAATTTAATATAAATATAAATCTAATAAGCCGTTTTGACTGCATTTCAGCAGTTATTCAATTACACATGAACTCAATGAATTATAATTTGTTTATTGCAAATAATTCAATACGCAAATAAAGGGTTAAATGTGTAAATTAAATATAAATATAAATCTAATAAGCAGTTTTGGCTGTATTTCAGCTGTTAATCAATTAAAAATGAACTGGATTAAAATTTGACTAACTGCAAATCATTCGATATACACAAACTAAGGGTTAAATGTGTAAATCTAATATAAACAAATAATAATAACACAATAAACACACATATGCATACATAAATGAATTAAATTAACTGAATTTATTTGTTAAACTATTTGCAAATATTTATTAAATATTGCAATCAATATTCTCTGAAAAACCAACAAGCCCTGAAATGAAGAGCATTCAAATAAATTACATTATTAAAATGATCAAAAAAGGCTTTGGATGTAATTTTTGTTGTTGTTGCATATAATAATTTTATTTGAATTTGAAAAACACACCTAAATTCTGGCTTTAATTTCCAAAGTGTATTTTTCATGCATTTACCAATTCATCATGTCAGACTAATATATGCTGCGGTCTCAAACGCTGCTTTGTTCAGAGCGCATCTCTCATTTGTTGTATTCTGAGCCGGTGGTTAATTGGCTGGACGCCTGTCTGTTGTGATTCATCTCAATGTGTGAGGAAGCTTGTTGTACACTGTAATATATTAAAAGGGTGCTCACAAAAGCTCCCTGGCTCTTTTCTATAGTCCCGAGACTGTGTAAACCCCCTGGGCTTCATTCAGGGAGGGCTCGGGCATTTAGCGTCTGCCCTCTGTGAATGCATGTCAGCGATATGGAAATGAAAGCCGATTCGAAGGCGTCCAAACATGCTTATTCAGTAAGGCTTTGTGTTGACGGCTCTGTCAATGAGGGAAGAAATACACACACACACACACACTTCACACCATCTGTATGTGTTGGCACCGGATGGAGGGGCTCTTATGGACAGACGCTCGTGGTTATGACTGAGTCTGTTCTGCAAGCTAAGATAAAGCAGACTTCTAGAAATTGCTTCTGTCCTTTTTCGCTGAGGCTAAACTCCTCTTTAGTGCGCACGAGGGAACGGCTCTGAAAGCGATTTTAGAGGAAAATGAATCAAAAACAGGATGCAAAACCGCTGGGCGTAATGATGCTCGGGTGTTAAAAGTGAATGAGTCAACTTTAGGCTAATATTACTTCAAATATAATGCAATTACCTTTCTAAGCAATCAAACTTACCCATCAGACCGTTAAACAGATGAGAAAACGGTAACGCTTCCTTTTACAGTACAGTATACTTACAGTGTACTTACCTAGAAGTACATGGAACAGGGGTAGGTTTAGGGTTAGTACTAGTTTTACACAGTAATTGTAGTTACTAAAATAAGTACATAGTATTTACATGGGTAACTGGACTGTAAAAGGAAGCGTTACCGAAAAAAACGTTGCCTATTTTTAAAGAAGCGACCAGACCAGAATGTCATCGAATTATTGAGAATTATTTTACCATTTGATTATTTTAATTGGCAATTGTATGGGAACATCAGTGTAACACAATACAATGCAAACACCTATAATACACAATCCACTGCATAGCAACACCCTGGAAACCACCTAAAACATCCTAGCTTTCACATAGCAACAAACTAACAGCTTCTTAGATTGCCTTAGCAACTGCGTAGCAACATCCTAGCAATGCAACCAACCAGAATACCCTAGCGACTGCATAGCAACACCCTGGAAACCACCCAAAACATCCTAGCTTTCACCTAGCAACAAACTAACAGCTTCTCAGATTGCCTTAGCAACTGCATAGCAACATCCTAGCTTTCACATAGCAACAAACTAACAGCTTCTCAGAATGCCTTAGCAACTGCATAGCAACATCCTAGCAATGCAACCAACCAGAATACCTTAGCGACTGCATAGCAACACCCTGGAAACCACCCAAAACATCCTAGCTTTCACATAGCAACAAACTAACAGCTTCTCAGATTGCCTTAGCAACTGCGTAGCAACATCCTAGCAATGCAACCAACCAGAATACCCTAGCGACTGCATAGCAACACCCTGGAAACCACCCAAAACATCCTAGCTTTCACCTAGCAACAAACTAACAGCTTCTCAGATTGCCTTAGCAACTGCATAGCAACATCCTAGCTTTCACATAGCAACAAACTAACAGCTTCTCAGAATGCCTTAGCAACTGCATAGCAACATCCTAGCAATGCAACCAACCAGAATACCTTAGTGACTGCATAGCAACACCCTGGAAACCACCCAAAACATCCTAGCTTTCACCTAGCAACAAAATAACAGCTTCTCAGATTGCCTTAGCAACTGCATAGCAACATCCTAGCAATGCCACCAACCAGAATACCCTAGCAACTGCATAGCAACACCCTGGAAACCACCCAAAACATTATAGCAATTGCATAGCCACACACTAATAGCCCCTTAGCAACTGCATAGCAACATCCTAGCAATGCAGCCACCCAAAATACCCTAGCAAGTGCATAGCAACACAGCTAACTAACAGATTTTCAGAATGCCTTAGCAACTGTATAGCAACATCCTAGCAATGCAACCAACCAGAATACCCTAGCGACTGCATAGCAACACCCTGGAAAACATTATAGCAATTGCATAGCCACACACTAATAGCCCCTTAGCAACTGCATAGCAACATCCTTGCAATGCAGCCACCCAAAATACCCTAGCAAGTGCATAGCAACACCCTGGAAACGACCCAAAATATTCTAGTAATCGCAAAGCAACACACTAACAGCCCCTCAGAATGCCTTACCAATGGCATATCAACATCCTAGCAATGCAACCACGAATACCCTAGAAACTGCAACTGCATAGCAACACCCTTAAAACCACCCAAAACATCCTAGTAATCACAAGGCAACACACTAACAGTCCCTCAGAATGCCTTAGCATCTGCATAGCAACATCCTAGCAATGCAACCAACCAGAATTCCCGTTTCGACTGCATAACAACACCCTGGAAACCACCCAAAAGATCATAGTAATCACATGTCAACATTCTAACTGCCCCTCACAATTCCCTAGCAACTGCATATCAATATGCTAGCATCTACTTAACAATTGCATAGCAACCAGCACAAACACCCAAGCAATTAGAAACCACACAAAACATTACAGTAATTGCATAGCCACATACTAACAGCTCCTTAGATTGACTTAGTAATTGCATAGCAACAACCTAGCAATGCAACCAACCATACTAACCTAGCGACTGCATAGCAACACTCTGGAAACCCTAAAAAAAATCCTAACAATCACTTAGGTACATGCTAACAGTAAGTTGCATAGAAACATGCAAACACACAGAATACCCTAGCAACTGCATATCAATATGCTAAAATCTACTTAACAATTGCATAGCTATAACCTAGCAACCACCCTAGTAACATGACAACCTCCCATAACACATTGTGGTGGTGAGTTTTGCAAAACATTCAAAACATTGGATATAGTCTTTATTAGTGAAATGAGTGTTTATATGTCTACTTAACTGAAAACAAATGCAATTACCCTTTCATGTGAAACACTCATGGTTCCATTTATTTCCTAAGGCACATGTTATTCACTGTTTGGTTATGCAAGAAGACAGATAGAGATAAAGGTTGGAACACAGATGCATATGGGGTCAGTGGTCTCTGGCAGAGATGCCCGTCGCAGTGGGTGAAGAACGGGACAGGCGTCAGCACGGTTATGTAATCCATCTGTGCTGCCACTGCAGGCGACTGGCACTGACTTAGTTTATAGGGTGACCCTCGACACAACTCTACCCACAATCCCCTTCTCAATCTGTCTGGCCCTCTGCAGCCCTTCACCTTCAAATGACCTGGGCTGCGTTTAACTTTAAGACTTTAAGATATACACTCGTGAACTTCCATAAGCACGTCCTCTCCGCCATTTTGAAGTGTGTTCAACTTGGTCAAGTGGGAGAGGGAAGTTTATTTTGGATAGACCCTCAATATGTGTACTTCAGGCAGATCCATGGACCACAATGCACCGTGATTGTGATGTCACAGCAGGTTGCGCTTAACTCACTTTTGAAAAAACTTTTGCTGATAATTTACTCACCCCCATGTCATCCAAGATGAAAAGAAATGAAGGTTTTTGATGAAAACATTCCAGGATTTTCTCCATATAATGGACTTCAATGGGGTCCAAAGGTTCAAGGTCCAAATGAGAGTTTCAGTGCAGCTTCAAAGGGCTTTAAACGACACCAGACGATGAATAAGGGTCTTATCAATCGCAACGATCACTCATTTAAAAAAATCAATATAAAAGTTTAAGTTTTATAAGCTCAAATGTTCGCCTTGCTCTGTTCTGTGATGCACGTTTGGGACTCTCCAGTTCGAATTCGTTCATCAAAATGAACAAATCTTTTTCCGAGTCATGTGGTTGATTCAACGAACGAAACGAACCAACGAAAAAGATTCGTTCATTTTGATGAACGAGTTCGAACAGGAGAGTCACAAACGCGCATCACAGAACAGAGCAAGGCGAACATTTGAGCTTATAAAACTTAAACTTTGTTATTTATTTTTTTAAATGAGCGATCGTTTCGCTTGATCAGACCCTTATTCATCGTCTGGAATCGTTTAAAGCCCTTTGAACAGTTTGCAGTTTGCACTGAAACTGTCTTTTAGACCTTGAACCGTTTGGTTCCCATTGAAGTCCATTATATGGAGAAAAATGCTGGAATATTTGCATCAAAATAAATAAGTACCTTATTTTTATTTCACATGCTGTGCTTAAAAATGCTTAATGAGACCAAAAATTATAAATTGGGGGAAAAGCTGTTGAGATTGCATTGGCCATCTGTGATGATTATTGTTTTGCACTCTCTAACAATATTACATGCATTAATGTCAATATGCCTACACATTTATTTTAACAGTTGCGATTAGATTAATAGCTTCGCATTGGCCATCTGTGATCATGATGAACGACTCTTTTCCATTTTTTAATTACACTCAATGTATTAGTCAATACTTTTTTGTGTGTTTAAGGAATATTATGAGGTTTTCCAGAATTGCTTGGCAAAAGCATGATTGACCAGGGATTGTCAAGTGCCAAAAATAAATAACCGTCCCATAACAATAGTTCATATGACTACATTCCAAGTCTTCTTTAGTCACATTATAGAAAAGCCAAATTTATGGAGTTATTCCATCGATATTTATGTTGTTATTCTTTCAAGAGTAGTAGCTCTCAAATTTCATTTGCACATGAGAAGGTTTTAGAAAATAACAACATAAATTTAAGCATTTTCCTATTTCCTATTAAAAAAAAAGAATCATAAAATTGAAATTTGTCCTTCTGTGTTCATATTAAGGCCACACTTTTCCATATTTGAGGATAAATGAAACATCTGGAAGCCCGACAGTGTTGTCAACTCAAATGTTAATTTATTTTCCAGTTTAATGGGAAGTGTAGCTACAGGAACGTCTCTGAGAGAGGAAAGGTCGGCACCTTAGTGGCCTCTTTATGGATTTGAAGATGTCCAAAAGCGGCATCCAGTCTCCGTGACTCTCACACTCCCTTCCTCCAGTGCGCTTGCTCCGAATCAATAATGCAGAGGTCGATCCATTATGAGACGTGTTTGAGAGAGACATGCATGTATTTAACACGTGTGCGCTATATTGAAAGAATGGAGCGCTTCAATGAAATGAAAATGCCTTGAGAAATATCAGTTCCTCCTCTTTTACTTCACACACTCTTGTACGGCAGACACGATTTCATCAAAGATCGTGTCTCTGTTGTCCTTTGTGACCTGTGGGAGGAAAAACAGACAGCACAACTTAACTTTTTTACATTTTCTGAAGAAGATGAGCAATTGTGAAAAGGGCTGAATTGTGTGTTAAACATCCATTGCAGAGAGTTCCCAGCTCAAGTTTCCATAATTCTTCCAAGTTGTTTGTGATTAAGACTTTTTAAACATAATTTCATAGAGTTATAAAGAGCAAGTTCTAGTGGATCGCTAACTAGAACACCCAATTTTTCGTGATATAGATGGTTTACTGCTTTTTTTCTGTGCATGATTGTGTTTATGGGGTGCAATCTAACATGTACTCGTGGTTTTTCTTTTTTAAAAAGTCATATTTTTTATAAATTTCACCTTTATTGTAAGCCGCGTTCTCCTCTGTCATTTGAACGATCGGTTGACTTCCTGAGTCTATGAAACCACTCCCTCAGAAACACGCAGTGGCCTCAGATTGGTTAGTTTGGCACGGTGTGTTGTGATTGGTTAAACTGTAGTGCACGTTGTCCGGAAGGTTCACGCCCATTACCTTTACGGGCGAAGTTGCATGTGTGTTCCTGTCAAATGTACATAATGGTGTCGATACTGCAGTATCAGTATGAGCCAGAACCAGACCCAGAAAGAGGCGATGAAAAGACGGCTCTTACTAAACGTTTCTGAATGGTAATTTGCCTATATATATGTTGTTGTTTTTTACTTTATACACGTTTGTCTTACACAAAATATACACAAACAGCGTTGGCATTGGTTTACGTTCTTGATCAAATCGAAAAATAACACCATAAATCATATAAATACATTTACAACATTAGTACATATGCAAAATTCGGGTTCAAAATGTTTGTAAGCGTTTGTCGTAGACACAAAATAGAAAAACTAAGTGGCTATAAAGCCAGCGCTGGCATTTGATAAAACTAAAACGTTACGTCTGAAATAATACATGCAAATACATTTAAAATGATGAAGTCTTAGCCTACTTACAGGTTGTGGCCCAACAACTGCTGCCTCTGGTTTTAAAGTTGGATCTGCTTCATGTTTTAGTAACAGTTTCTTGTTGAAATTCGCAGCACAGAGCTAAATTACGATTGTCATTTTCAGGAACATAAATCGTATCCATTGTTAACGAACTATAACATCCGTGGGAAGCTCAAACACAGAAGACCTAACAGCTGGATGAACACAACACACTCGACGAGCCGCAGAAATATGCGCATGCCCTTTTTTGCATATTCCAGAGGAAGGGTTAAAGCAAATGTGTGGGTTAATGACGTCTAAAACCCAGCTGTAGTCCCAATCGAGTCGTTTTTGTAGGCAATATACTTCCTGATTTTTAAAAGACGACTTACAACTTACACTGAACTTTCAGCGCTGCAACTTTACACTCTTAGAAGAAATGGTTCTATTTAGAACCAGAAATGGTTCCATCCCCCGCTTCATATATGGAACTCCAAAATGGTTCCATTTTTTTTTTGGTAAAAGGTTCTATTGGCCAAGTATGGAACCCCAGGGTTCTATATCCCTCATGTGGTGTTCGGGTCAATTTGACCCGGAGAAGATTTTCTTTTTCCTAAAAAAATACTTGTTAATGTAATCGCTTTGGACTGAAACTTAGTGACTGTTCCCAAGCGGTATAACTATATCTCATTTGTTTTTAGAACATTTTCGTATTTTTTTGTGGGAGTTCTGTTACCTTGTTACACTTGTGGTCAAAAATGACCGGTCTATAAAAAATAGCTTATAAATCACTCATTATACCATATTTTACATGAGAGTATCGTAACACCCCTATGAAGCACCATCAATGAACGGGATCTACCTGTGTTTGGGAGGTGCAGACAGTAGCCATTTTTTTCAAAAAAAAATTTCATATTTCCAAATTTACTCATAAATTATTATATTTTTGACTCAAAAAATGAGATGCCTACTCTCAGACAAACGAGGCTCACGATTAATCAGATGCAAACAGAAATATAAAACCAGTCCTAATTGAAAGAGAACAAGTTGACAAAAAGATTGAATCCAAGATTGGGTGAAAATATGGTATAATGAGTGATTTATAAGCTATTTTTTATGGGCCGGTCATTTTTGACCGGGAACACCACAAGTGTTATAGGGTTTTGAACACCACATGAGGGTTAAAGAACCCAGAGGAACCCTTTTAAGAGTGTATAGAACCTTTTAGGGGAGGTTCTATATAGAACCTTTTCTTCTAAGAGTGTACAGATACTGTTCATGCACCAACAGCAACATTACACACTATTTAAAATGAAAAAAGTGAAATCGCAATCAACCACCCCTTTAATACATGAAAATTCTTACATTTAGCCTCTTTAAATATTTATTTCTCAAAACTCTTTCAATATGCGAGTAAATAAACGAGTAATTGCGGAATGCATTGAATTTAGTGAACAATGCAAGTTTGAACTCTGTGGAGCTTCTGTTGATGTGGGCGCCGCAAACAATAAGCAATGTGAAGGAATCCGAGTTCAAGCACAACCTGCACTGGTTCAGACGCCTGGATTCATCACATGCTGGTCTAGACACACTGGACAATGACTCACGGAGATGTAGCCACGCTTCCATTTCCCTTTTTGTGTGGGACCAGCATGCATAAAATATCTTCTGTCTTCGTGTCTCGTCATATCCTTAAATAGAGTTGTTTGGCTGCTTTGACACGTGTCAAATTCATATTCATCATATTCATCCGCACGGTCACGCAGAGCCGAAGCACAACCAAAATGTTCTTCCACAAAATGCATGCAGTTTTGTTTTTTAACTGCTAGCGCATAGTGTATTTGTATGTTTGTTAAACCAGTGTGATCCACATGGATGAAAGATTTACATGCAAAACAAATACATAAATCCTAAATTTAGGCCTAAATAAGTTTATGACTGTATTTTAGGGTCATATAAGTAGGAAAAGGACGAGAACAAAGTAAAAAAGTTTCCATCTGCAGTATCTCTCTTCGTGTTGCATGTAAATGAAAGGTGCCAGGGATGTTTGCATGGAAAATTCCAGCGCTGTAAATCCCATTTTTACCATAAATATCTTGACGTCCTGTCTGCTGCGCACTTCCTCCACCAGCGCGAGAGGTTTTCCTTTAGGAACAGGGATGGTGCCCAGGATTGAACAGCTGGAGGCGTCCAGAGTCTGTCTCACTGCACGGATAAACGCTTGGCTGAACAGCTCCATCTTTCCGATCTCATCCATGACAAACACCTTCTTGTTTCCCTCACACATCTGTTTGATAAGGACACCGAGTCAGAAACTCAAAACTAAACATGTTTAACAAACTTTCTGCATGCCGTTTTAGTGTTACTGTTTATGTTGGTGCAAACCCGTACGATTTCCTTACTTTTATGGAACACAAAACTGTCAAGCTCCAAAACATTAATGAAAAGCATTTAATATGATCATAAATTTAATTTATTATTGTGTTGATAAACATAAATCCTCCACATCTCTCAAATGTCATTCACACTTTCACAATTACATCAAGTTCGTATTAAAGGAGTAGTTCACTTTTAAAAAACTTTTGCTGAAAATTTACTCGCCCCCATGTCATCCAAGATGTCCATGTCTTTCTTTCTTCAGTCGAAAAGAAATTAAGGTTTTTGATTAAAACATTCCAGGATTTTCTCTATATAATGGACTTCAATGGGGACCAAATGGACCAAAACAGTTTCAGTGCAGCTTCAAAGGGCTTTAAACGATTCAAAACGAACAAATCTTTTCCAGAGTCAACTCGTTCATTTCGTTCGTTGAATGAACCAAATGGCACGAAAAAAGATAAACGAGTTTGAACAGGAGAGTCGCGAACGCGCATCACAGAACAGAGCAAGGCGAGCATTTGTGCTTATAAATTTTTTTTTTTTTTTTTAAATGAGTGATCGTTTCACTTGATAAGACCCTTAGTCATCGTCTGGTGTCGTTTAAAGCCCTTTGAACAGTTTGCAGTTTGCACTGAAACTCTAATTTGGACCTTGAACTGTTTGGTTCCCATTGAAGTCCATTATATGGAGACAAATCTGGAATGTTTTCATCAAAAACCTTAATTTCTTTTCGACTGAAGAAAGAAAGACATGGACATCTTGGATGACATGGGGGTGAGTAAATTATCAGAAAAAGTTTTTTCAAAAGTGAACTACTCCTTTAATATGAATCGATGCATTTGGCATTGTTGACTTGCCAGAATTATTCTTTTACTCATAACATTTCAGGTGTTGATAACTGGTGATTGTACTTCTATTGCGTCAAATGCATCTAGGTCATTATAATTAACTAAAACTAAAACATTTTCGTTACTTGAAATAAAATAGAAGTTAAAGGGATAGTTCACCCCCCCTGCCATTAATTATTCACCCCTATGTTGTGCCAAACCCGTAACACTTTAATTAATCTTCAGAACATAAACGAAGATCTTTTTGATGTAATCTGAGAGATTTCAGTCCCTCTATTGACAGCTACGACACTGACGCTTTAAAAGTTGATAAAGAGATCGTAAAACTAATCCATATAAATTGAGCGGTTCAGTCCAAATGAGCAAATGATTCTGAAGAGACTCGTTTTATATGATGAACAGATTGAATTTGGGATTTTAATCACAGCTAAACATTCAGAAACTTTCACGTTAGAGATTAAAAAAGTCTTCATTTGTGTTCCGATGATGAACGAAAGTCTTATGGCTCTGTTCTGTGACACACATTTGTGACTCTCCTGTTCGAACTCGTTCATCAAAATGAACAAATCTTTTTCCGAGTCGTTTGGTTCATTCTATGAACGTAACAGAACAGAGCAAGGCGAGCATTTGAGCTTATAAAACTTAAACTTTGTTGTTTTGTTTTTAAATGAGCGATCGTTTCACTTGATAAGACCCTTATTCGTCATCTGGACTCGTTTAAAGCCCTTTGAACAGTTTGCAGTTTGCACTAAAAGTGTCTTTTGGACCTTGAACCTTTTGGACCCCATTGAAGTCCATTATATGGAGAAAAATCTGTAATGTTTTCATCAAAAACCTTCATTTCTTTTCAAAAGAAAGACATGGACATCATGGATGACATGGGGGTGAGTAAATTATCAGCAAAAGTTTTTTTTAAAAGTGAGCGATTCCTTTAATGACAGAATTTACATTTTTAATGAAATATCCCTTTAATGATACTAAAATAACACTACAGTTCATTGAAAGGTTTCAGGTCTCGTACACGGCGCATCCTACGCTAACTATCAAAGATGATGAACATGAAGGCTCCGGCTCCAGACACACTAAATGTGTCAGTCAGGAATGCATGACTATTGCTCACAGACAGATGAAATATGTGTTTGTGTATGATGGTAGCATAGTGGTGAAGATAAGGAAGTTCAAACTAGAAATGACTGAGTGCTGCAAAATTTCCAGTGAATAAGAACTTAAAGGGGTCATGATATGATATGATCAAATTTGCTTTGATTTGTTGACATATAAAAGGTCTTTGCACCATTAAAACATCCTGCCAGTTTCATAACTGCCTTAAAACATCTTCATTATAAACAAAACACTTATTTAATCAAGTTACAAAAATGCCTTGTGTCGATTTTGTGGGATCTGTGATGTCACGTTTGCATATGAGCAAGACATCAACGAATAGTTATACATCATTGCACTATAGGCCCCGCCCACTGACGCTTAGTGTCTTAAAGGGTTAGTTCACCCAAAAATGAAAATTCTGTCAGTATTTACTCACCCTCATGTTGTTCCAACCCTGTAAGACCTTCGTTCATCTTCGGAACACAAATTAAGATATTTAAGATATTAAGATCGCTCCTGCATACAGTCCATAGGCTTCTTGAGGGACTGGCTCTTGCTGTCCTCGAAAAGTCATTAAAGACATCGTTAAAATAGTCCAAGTGACTACAGGGGCTCAATCTTAAGTTTATCAAACGACGAGAACACTTTTGTGCGCAAAAAAACAACAAAAATAACGACTTTATTTCAACTATTCGTTTATTTCTCCCTCTGCACGAGTCAGGTTACTAGTTTAATAGCGTAAGCTTCTGTTATTGTACGTCACACGCATCACACACACATGACCAGCGTCGGCCAATAGTGAGCCTACGTGTGACGTAGCTTTACGCAATCACACTACGTTAACTGACTACAGGCTCATGGAGAAGGAAGTGAATAGTTGAAATAAAGTCGTTAAATTTCTTGTTTTTTTGCGCACAAAAGTGTTCTCGTCGTTTGATAAACTTAAGATTGAGCCCCTGTAGTCACTTGGACTATTTTAACGATGTCTTTAATGACTTTTCGAGGACCGCAAGTGTCATTCCCTCAAGAAGCCTATGGACTGTATGCAGGAGCGATCTTAATATCTTAAATATCTTAATTTGTGTTCCGAAGATGAACGAAGGTCTTACGGGGTTGGAACAACATGAGGGTGAGTAAATACTGACAGAATTTTCATTTTTGGGTGAACTAACCCTTTAAAGGGATAGTGATGTGAAAGCAGTTATAATTAGCCTATGTGACAATAACATTTGTTTTGGTTAAAATTAACAAATAATCGTGGTAATTAATCGTGATCTCAATATTGATCAAAATAATCGTGATTATCATTTTGGCCCAAATCGTGCAGCCCCTAGTTTAAATCCCCTTTCTTTCCCATTCTGACATTCAGTTTGGAGTTCAGGAGATTGTCTTGACCAGGACCACACCCCTAAATGCATTGAAGCAACTGCCATCATGTGATTGGTTGATCAGATAATAGCATTAATGAGAATTTGAACAGGGGATCCTAATAATCCTTTAGGTGAGTGTATGATGAACAAATTGAATTTAGGCTTTCCCAATTTTTTCGACCCCAATATTCTGTATATCATACATCAATTTAGATCAGAAAATCCATGTTATTTTTACTATGCATTTATACATACGTTTCTGAAAAGAGGGAGTGCGAGACTCTCAAACGACTGAAGATCGACCACGTACTGTCCGACCCTGTATTCACGTCCACCTGCGGCGGATTCAGTGCTGGGATCAAACAGAGAGTGTGTTAGTGGACGACAACAGCACTAAAAGCGTCTGATTGATGGAGAGACGATACCTGAGCCTGGACAGACGTCCTCGATCACCTGTGAGCGTGACCACATCAAAGCCCACTCTCCTGCCTCTCTCTCGGACCTCCTCTGTGTAGAAACCACTGACAGAGACCCCGGAGGAGACCACAGCCTCACACACACTCTTCACCAGAGTCGTCTTACCCACACCTGGTAGAGGTAAACACTTCATTGTGTTGGTTTCATTTGGTTTTAATGGTTTTATTTGGTGATAATGACTCCACGACTCACGAACTTGCGATACTCCAAGACATTTGATAAAATGTTAACAAAAATGAACTGTTGATTAAAATGCTGAATTTAGTTTTTCATTGTGTGTGTAAAGCGAGACACCAGAATAACAATATTAATGATTCTGAAGCTGAAAATACTGAATTATTTTAGACGAATATGCTTGCGCTAGCCAGGCTACTTGCGCTCTAGTTATTAGGGATGGGCAACGATTAATCGCATCCAAAATAAAAGTTTGTGTTTACATGATTTATGTCTGTGTGGTGTGTATAATTATTTTGTATATATATAAATACTGACACATGTATGTATATATTTAAGAAAAATGTGTTCTTAATATATCAAATATTTATATATAATATTAATTATGTATAAATAAAGTATATACATGCAAATATTTCTTAAATATATACATGCATGTGTGTGTATTTATATATAAAAAATAATTATACAAACCACACACACATATATTACGTAAACACAAACTTTTATTTTGGATGCGATTAATCGCGATTAATCGTTGCCCATCCCTACTAGTTATATTTAAAATAATGTTAGGCCACTTTTTACAGGTAATAGAAGACATTTGTCATTACCAGGACACAAATATTCCCCCTATTGGATTATTATACAGTAGTTTAACATAGTTAGACACTAAAACTCTAAAACTTTCATTTTTTTCTCGCAGAGTAATTTTTATTTTGGGTGAACTATCCACGATACATATTGTTGCATTTTTGTATTGCGATAATTTGTGACACGATATATTGTTAAACCCTTATGTCTGACTGTAAATTACAGAGCTCTTAAATAGATATGGTGAGGGAAAAAAAAATGAGATGCGAGGAAAAATGATTTGTCAAAGTTTTGTCTTCCACTGAGAAACTTTGCATTCACTCGCAATGAACAGGTTTTCCGTGCAATGTTGCAAACACGACGTTTTTTGGGGGAACGCAAATATTTTGTGAGCGAACTCAACGCAAAGTTTCTTGGGGGTTTGCAAAACATCTGCGAGAGAATGCAAAAGCATTTCCTCCAATCTCATATTTTTTCCTTTTTGTCCTTAGGAGTTCTGTAGTAAATGATCTTGCTGCATGGCTATTTAACAGATAAATGAATACATGCAGATATTAATTGATTGATGAAATGCCAATTTCAAGGTATTCCAAGTAAGAAGAAAAATGCTGTGAAGTGATATTCTAGCACAATAGTGTATACAATTGGTTGCTTATAGTTAGTAATATCAATATAATTAATTGTGATTTAATTTAAGTATCTATATGTATTATTTATCTTAACATATTAATGAAAACTGTTTGTCTTAATGACTCAGAAGTACAATGTCTATTAAAAGAGAAGGATCTTTTAAGCAACCACTACTCTCTCTCTCTCTCTCGCGCATTTACTCTGCTTCTTTCAAAGCAAAGAGGGCTGTTGATGTGTTGAGTTTATTATTCTACAATTAATAGTATATTATAATAATATTTAACAACATGCAAAACGAGTCCCTATCTCTAAAAGCATGTCGTCTTGTCTATAATTTTTTAAAGTTTGTTGACGTCACATGGCACGCAGAACAAAATGCACGGCTTTTTTGTGTTTACTTCGTAAATGGATGATGCATTTTACCGGGAACGCCAGTCAGGAACACGTGCTTCATCATTCACAGATGATTCTTGCTGCTATAGTTCAAGTCAGGAATCAGGATCCCCACCTTTTACTGTCTTATGGATCCCACACACTTATTACTGTTACTTCCGGGAGCATAGTTATGACGCATGCGCAAAAGAGCGACTCTGAACGTTTATAAATGATAAAAAATTGGTCTTGTGCAAGTTAATTGTGAAATAATTTATTCATTCACCACGAGAAACATTAAATCATCTGCTATTTTTATGGGGGAATTTTTTTTTTTTACTCTGAAAGTATTGGTTCTCAAAGAAGCAGAAATTACTAATTGTAATAATACTATTTATAAGTTTAACACTATATTAATGTAAGTTTTCGTCTGATTATCTGCACTTTTTATACTTAATTTTTTTTTTCAAATTCATGCTATTAAAAAACCCATAACAAAAACCAATCACAGTTTAATTTAAAATTACTATTTTATTTCAAGTTAAACAATAGAGAATGTGGAGGTGGTATTGTGCCAATAACTAAGAAATAGAACAAATTAATATAAACCATATAAATAAAAATATTGTTTTCCATTTTTTTTCTCCATTAATTTGTTTTGTATTTCACTCACATACTGTACACACACACACACACACACACACACACACACACACACACACACACACACACACACACACACACACACATGATATAAAGACAAACTTAAATGCTAGATGCAATTAGCACTAATAATTTATCAAATAGGCTACAACATTGCTGTTATACTTAAATATTAAAGCATTTATACAGGGCATCGTTTTTGTATAAAAAGCATTATGGCGCATCTAATTTAAAACAAATATTCACTCATAATCCACATTCCCATTTTATCCATATTAAATGACTATTATCATTTACTAATATATTCAAGGTTATAACTGTGCCAATGAATGAATGTCTGCATGTAAAATCATATTGAATTGGCTTTATGCACAGCTGCACTACTACCTGAACTTAAAGGGTTAGTTCACCTAAAAATGAAAATTCTGTCAGTATTTACTCACCCTCATGTTGTTTCAACCCCGTAAGACCTTCGTTCATCTTCGCAACACAAATTAAGATATTTAAGATATTAAGATCGCTCCTGCATACAGTCCATAGGCTTCTTGAGGGACTGGCTCTTGCTGTCCCCGAAAAGTCATTAAAGACATCGTTAAAATAGTCCAAGTGACTACAGGGGCTCAATCTTAAGTTTATCAAACGACGAGAACACTTTTGTGCGCAAAAAAACAACAAAAATAACGACTTTATTTCAACTATTCACTTCCTTCTCCATGAGCCTGTAAGTCAGTTAACGTAGTGTGATTGCGTAGAGCTACGTCACACGTAGGCTCACTATTGGCCGACGCTGGTCATGTGTGTGTGATGCGTGTGACGTACAATAACAGAAGCTTACGCTATTAAACTAGTAACCTGACTCGCGCAGAGGGAGAAATAAACGAATAGTTGAAATAAAGTCGTTATTTTTGTTGTTTTTTTGCGCACAAAAGTGTTCTCGTCGTTTGATAAAGTTAAGATTGAGCCCCTGTAGTCACTTGGACTATTTTAACGATGTCTTTAATGACTTTTCGAGGACAGCAAGAGTCATTCCCTCAAGAAGCCTATGGACTGTATGCAGGAGCGATCTTAATATCTTAAATATCTTAATTTGTGTTCCGAAGATGAACGAAGGTCTTACGGGGTTGGAACAACATGAGGGTGAGTAAATACTGACAGAATTTTCATTTTTGGGTGAACTAACCCTTTAAGCCAGCTCCTTGTTTCCTGTCTGCCATTATTGGCCAAACTTGATTAATTCAGGTGTGCCTGATTATTGTTGCCGTGACTACTGAGGTCAGGCACACCTGAACTAATCAATTTGGCCAATAATGGCAGACAGGAAACAAAAGAGCTGGCTTAAGTTCAGGAAGTAGTGCCGCTGTGCATAAAGCCAGTTGAACTAATATAAAGAAGTCGTCACTCTTTTTCTCCGGCGGTGCATCAGATCATCACGGTCTAATCACAGTGTGTATCCTGGAAGTTTGTTGAAGACCAGTTCTGAAATGTGATGGCAATTCTGGTCCAGTCCCATAGAGCCCAGTCTGTCCCGTTCCTCCTCCGCGTCTGAACTGGACTTCAGCACAGATAAATCTGAGTACTTTGAGTCCCCGGAGTCGCTATCAAAGCTCTGGGATTTCCGGACAGATGAAGTGGTCTGTGATCCGCTAGAGGACACGTCCTCATCCTCGCTGTCGTCTGAAGACAGACTCAGAGCCGAGGTCTGCACACGCGGGCGGATGACATGTGTGCCTTTGACAGAGCGTTGAGGAGACTTCTCCGCTGGGACAGGAACCGGAAGACCTTTATTGTGACCAGAAACACTTGTTTTACGCCTGTTTGGTTCTGGACTGCTAAGCGGCTCAGGTGAGTATCCGTCGGTTGTGTTGAGGCTCGTGAAGTCGTCCTGATACTCTTCGTTACTCTTCATGCAACGGCTGCTCGCTCGACTATCTTCCCCGATGCTTTCTTTAAAACTCTGGACGCCGGAATTGTTCGGATCTGAATGCTGACTGAGCGCACTTGGAATATGAACTCTTTTGTCTTTCTCAGCTGAGAACGACGCAACATTACTTTCATTTGAACTTGGTCTTGTTTGTGATTTTGATGCTGTTTTAAGTGGTGTTGGATCCATTTCAAAACTGCTGACTAATGTAGTTTCATCTCTGTGAACTGACTTACGGACACGTTTTTTCGTCATTACGTTCTGGTATTCGGTGCATTCGTGCCGTTTGGTAAGACCCGGTTTGACCAGCTTGAGTCTGAGACGGAAAGTGTTTGTCAAGCCATATTTAAGCGTCCTTTTAGGTTGCAACTTTTCTTCATTTTTCTTTGCACCCCTTGCACTCTTCACTGATTTGATCAGTGGTCTCTGTTTAGGACTAGCTTTGATAGTTTTCTGATGCTCAGGCTCTGACGGATGTGCTGATGTGTACAGCCACGCCAGGTTAGGATGGATGGATAGCGGCTGCTGGTGTGGCATCTCTCCGTGAAGCTGTGATAGTTCGACTAATAAAGCATTCAGCAGCGGTAACTGCCTGATGACGTTCCCAAGAGGAGCTGAATCAGTTTCTTTATGCTGTGATCCTGGAGTTAAAGCTGATTTACTCAATCGCTCCACCTTTGCAGATGTTATCTCTGAAACCTCATGCATGACAGATGATTCTTCATTATTTCCGTCTTCTGGATCCTCTAGATTAAGACTCTCCATTGCTGCATGTAACCCTTTAAAGCCTGAAACAATAGTAAGAACAGATTGCATATTTGATTTTGCATCATATTTGAAATATCATCATGGCTCATATAGTATGATCAAGTGAAAAAATGGCATTCGAGGAGGAAAGGGAACCAAACTGAGCAAAAATATGCAATTTGGTGTAAATGCTGTTATTCATATGGACAAAAAGTGAGATGAAAATCTGAAGCTTGTAATGTAAATCAATCAGATTGCAGATACTTACATAAAATGTATATAAATATCAGTCATTGCTGACCCACGGTGTTGATGAACACATACTAAAATGCTTTCACTTGCTTAAAAGTATGAGCTATCAATCAGAGATCATATATTTCACAGACAAGACTTATAGACAAGATTTAGTTCACCCCAAAATGAAAATTATCCCATAATTCACTTACCCTCAAGCCATCCTAGGTTTAATTAAATCGCTGTCTACTTTCAGCCGAACACAATTGGAGTTATATTAAAAATCTCCTGACTTTTCCCAGATTAATGGGAGTAAATAGAGTGTTTGAAGCCCAAAAAAGCGCATCATCCATCTAAAAGTGATCCATACGACTCCAGGGGGTTAATAAAGGCCGTCTGAAGCGTTTTTCTGAGAAAAATATACTTTATAATCACTGGTTTCTGGTAACAAGTCTAGTTCCGGCGGGATAGTGACCTCTGACCCTGGAGTCATATGGATTACTTTTATGATGGATGGATGTGTTTTTTGTGGGCTTCAAAATCTAAGGCACCATTCACTCCCATTATAAAGCTGAAGAGAGCCAGGATATTTTTTTAATAACTACGATTGTGTCTCTAAAAGAAGTAAGTCATATACACCAAGGATGGCTTTAGGATGAGTAAATGATTGGATAATATTAATTTTTGGGTGAACTAAACCTTTAAACCCAGTCCCAGATTAAAATGCATGTTTAATGGATTGTATGTCATTGTTTTGCCTCATGATTCACACCAGTATGAGCTACTTAAATTGAACTAAGGCCTAATCTTGGCTTAATCTAAACCCTGTCTGTGAAACCAGGCCTTATTGAAAATTGAAAGCCCTTAGAAATCCATTTATAAAATATAACAGTGTCAGTTAAACATCCTACTTGTCCTCTCCTGTTGGCTCTTCAGGCCGGAGCTGTAAAACAGAGGTGGAGGACAGAAAGCGGTGTGTTCTTGTGCTTCTTCAGACCACGAGACGCTCTGTTCAGTCTGAGTGAACGCTGGATGCTTGTCTTCTGATATCACTACATCAGCTGACCATCCATCTTGTGTGAGAACATTACCAGGATTGTTCTCAGACATCTCATTTTTTCCAGAATACACTGGAACTGACTTGAGTTCTTCTCCTTTTCCATGGGTCAGGCCGACTTCATGGACTCTGTTATCTGGGATGTGAGGGATTAAATTCGCTCCTAGGCTTACAATCTTATAAGCCAGTGAAATGGCACCGATGTCGTTTCCCATCAGATTGCAGATTGGGTTGAACAGTCTCTCTCCATGAGCGCTCGGAGTGCTAATACCATGTTTATCCACATCCAGTTTAATTCTATCCATCACTTTAGCCAGGGATATCAAGGAGCTTCCTATAAGTTTGGGAATCTCATCCTTTACATCCAATACCATTGCGTAGAGAGGAGTGTTTAGGAGATGGGTGTGTAACGACTGCAAATTCATCTTAAAAAGACAGGATTTGCCTTTATGGAAGGAATACTTCAGATTGTCTCCGTCGTCGGGTTGAGATAAAGCCTCAGGCGACACGCACAGGTCAGCATAGCCTGATTTTGATGAGAAATCCTTTTGTTCTGATTGGTAAATGAGAAGTGTGGGGAAATCTAACAAGCGGACTGCCACTGCAAGATCCAAAATATTGCCACGTGATCCATCGACGCAGACGTAATCGATCACCAGTTCCAATGAGAAGAGAGATTCTAGCGTTGATGACATGTTCCTTTATATACGCATTTACATATAAACAATCATTTTAAAGCAGAAGATTATTTAAAACGGAGATGAAACGCCACCAGGAAGCGAGTGTGTGAGTCTGAGAGCGTCGCATCGCCTAGCAACGACATCGTCTCAGGATTGACACGTCACTGGCACCGTGGGATTCTGGGAGATGTAGTTGATTTTAAGCAATATTGAAGTGTTGTGTTCGGAAGTAAAATGCTATTAATACAACAATAATATTGTGAAATATTATTACAATTTAAAAGAATGGTTTTAGTATACTTATTTATTCCTGATATCAAAGCTGAATTTTTCAGCATCATTATTCCAGTCTTCAGTGTCACATGATCCTTCAGAAATCATTAAAGTAATGTTTATGTGTTATATGTCATTTACATTTATGCATTTGGCAGACACTTTTATCCAAAGCGACTGGCATTGCATTTCAAGGTACACATTTAAATTCTTATCAGACTCCACAACGCTCTACTGTTTGTCAAAAATAGTAATGTTTCCATGCTTTTAAATGGTTCTATATATGAATTCAAGCATAATACTCTCAATCTGGTTTGTTTCAAAATCCTAATTTGTTTTTAAGGCAAAGAAGAAAATCTATAAAGAAGATTTTTCCTCAGTCTTCCAGTTGGGGCCACTATTACTCCAAGCTGAGTTCATAGTTGTTATTAAACTGATATCCAAGAATATTTCACCCTAAAATACCCAAACAGTAAACAATATCATTTTAAATGACCTGGTGTGAAAACTATAAAGTTGTCTGAAATACCTGAAAAAGTCTATTTACCATAGTATATTCTTGCCCACTCTTGTGAACAAGTGCGTGGGCGGAGTTTGGCAACAGCTCGACTAATCACAGATCGCGGTAGGCGTGGCCACAGACCGGCTTCACGCGATCCGAGCAAACGGCAGTATTTTGGATAGAGTGAGTGGAGGGTGAAGACAGCAGCTGGTCCGACAACATATAAGTGTTTCTGTATGGAATATGATCAAATCTCTGACTTTGTTTTGTAAAGGAATTAGATTGGAGTTCACCTGCGAATCATGGGACTTTCTTTAACTCGGAATGCTGAAGGTAAGGTCCACTTGTGCCGTTACTACTCACTTACTGACGTATTTTGTTGTGATTTTTGCAGTAATAGCGTCCGTTGAAAAACTACAGTGATTGAGTTTCTTTTAGTTCAGTATACAAGTTTCAGTTTTGGTGATTATAAACCCTTATTTTGTGACTTAACCGCTTAGTAAGCTGCCTACCTAGGCGTCATAGTCGCGTGTTGCAGGTTTGGTCATTTTGGGCGCGTTCCCTGTTGTCAACGGTAATGATGCCCAGAAGTGATGATGTCTGATTGACAGCTAATTAGGTATTTAAAAAGTCCTACTGTTTGGGGGGTTTTCATTGTTGTCTATTATGCGCGTCCTTGAAACAATACAGGGAACTCAGGTGAAGATATCACACATATGCATGTAATAGACACATTTTGTATATTTATTGTCTTTATCCTGGACTGTGGAGTTATCAGGTTCAAATGCAGCCGATGGGACTGTGCTTTAAATAACACAAAGGCAGTCAAAATAAAGTTGATTTTAAACACAGGCTGTCAGAAATCCACTAGAGGGCTCTTGAATGTTCTTATGGATCAACAATCCAGTTACATGATGATGGGATTGTCAAATTGTCTATTTAAGTAATAATCTGTACCACGTTACCGATCCATTCATCAGAATTAGGAGTTTTAAGATGATTTAATGACAGTTTTTATATAGTGCTTAAGTGACAAATAACAGATTATATACCTATTTTGAGATGATACTTAATTTTTGGATGATATTTGAGTATATTTATAGACTTTTGAATAACACACTCGCACAAGGATGATAATATTTCTGGGTCTTTGGTATCATGTATTAAAAAGCCCTGCTTTAGGCTTTTATCTATAACAAAAAGTACACGTTAAAGGAATAGTTCACCCAAAAATGAAAATTATGTCATCATTTACTCACTTTGTTCCAAACCTGTGTGAGTGTCTTTCTTCTGTTGAATTAAAAAGATATTTTGAAGAATGTTGGTAACCAGTTTACGGTAGCCATCGACTTCATAGAAATATCTTCTTTTGTGTTCAGAAGAAGAAAGAAATTCATACAGGTTTGGAACAACATGAGGGTGAGTAAATGATTTTTTTTTTTGGACATGCACCATGGTAATTTCATGGTATTCTTCTATTGAAAAAGAATGGTAATGATGCAGTGCAATATCAAATTACCATATCTAAAACCATTACTCCATTGTATGGTATTTCTTTGTAAGTGAAGGAACAACTTCCCCTTAGTTAATAATGAGCTGTCATTTTTTATTCTGCGCCAAACAAAGAAATCATGAGAGGTATTCTGTTATCTGTGAGAACAGTGTGTAGATATTAATGCAAGAGTCTTTGTGCTGTGCCACTAGAAGGACTTCAGTATGAGTGTTTTCTCTGTCTTCTGAACAGCCAGCTCGTATCAGATAATTACACATTTGATTAGACAAGTTGCACAGCCGAGTCCTTGTGCGGTGCAGTGTCAAGGTTAATAAAGCCATTTTCTTTATAGCCGTATCAGTAATAATGCGTGGGGGACACGGACAGGAGAACATCCTGGTCAGTTCTTTCCCACAGCACACAAAATTGCACCCCTGTCCCTGAGGATGAAAACCATCTTGAAAGCCTATATTCATTCTAGTTTAATAAACAAGGACAACTGTGTGTGAACTACCAGAATGTTTATTTCCCTGAATAGTGGTTTGGTTTCAAATGTTGGGGGGGAAAGCATTGTTAAAGGGCCCCTGTTTGCTTTTTTGAATATACCTGTCAAGCAGTGTGTATAGCTGTTTGTAAATGTTTAAGTGCTGCTTTACAAATAAAGTTATTGTTTTTAAATGACAGAATCGATTCTGAACTGCTGAAATGAGTCATCAGTATTTCTAGTCTTAATTCCTGCACGAACCGACGTAGGTTTGTAACAAATTTGCTTAATGCCATTGCCAGCCTATGGTCTTCATTGGCCGCCTGCGAACATCAGCTGAAAAAAAAAAAAAATCAAATTTAAAATCAAATCCAGTTTGATGCAATTCCAAAGGATGACTCGGACTTTAATTGATACGGGGAAAAACAACGCCATCGTTACTGTTCGTGTCACTGTGAGGAAGAGCTGAAATTCTGATATGTGAATACGATGATTTCACCATTTTGAAATCGAAAGCGAGGCTCTGGTGGGAAGAACTCTGGAAGTACAGATTGACAACAATGCCTTGGACTACCAACCTGTAGCTGCTGCCGCGATTTACAATATAGAGCCAGACCGATATAATATCGGCAATCTATCAGTATTGGCAGTTATAATGGCCGATAAATTAATATTTCAAAAATAAAATAAAAATGGACGAAATGCGCTTCTACCATGTCATGAGTGTATGTCAGAGGGCACTCTACACCATCCCTGTTGGCAACACTCGTTTATAACGCGCCACACATCCTGCAAACTGCTGATATTGTTTTGTTGGGCGCTTCTGAAAATAAATAAATAAAAATATCGGCCGATATATCGCAATATCGGATTTTAAAACCAACAAATATTTGTATCGGTATCGGCCTTCAAAATCCTTTATCGGTCGGGCTCTATTACACTTTTGGATGTTAATACACTGTAAAATGTAACAAGTTGACTTTACTTAGAAAAAGTGAGGAAACCGATTGCCTTAAATTTTCCAAGTAAAGTATTGTATTAATTTTTAGTTGGCGCAACTTAATAGCATTTGTATAGACAACTTGTAAATCAAGTATACTCAAGTAAAGTTGACTCAAAATTATTAGTTGTGTTAACTTCTTATTAGAGTTCACATTACTAGGAAAAAATTAGGAAACCGATTGCCTTAAAATTTTGAAGTAAGCTGAACTAAACAAATTAAGTTAAGACAAAAAGACAAAACTGAACTCGGGTAAAACATTATTTATTACTCATCAATTGTCCTTATGCACAACAGTGTACTAAACAATGTCATTCAGACACCCCAAACAGTTTTTTGTTAATGTAACAAACAATTTTAATCACAAAAACACATTGTTATTCTTGTTAACCCTAAAGCAATTCAAATGTGCAGTGCAAATGCAACTAAAAAGCATCAACATTAGGGTAATGCAGGAAAATTGACACTTAAGTTGCAATATAAAAATATGTTAAACAAAAGCATTTAACAATACAACTGTTATAAAACAAGAAAAGCATTTTTAACCAAGGTTGACAAGTGACAATTTATAAATGTTTTGTGTATTTTAGAAATTTTGTACAACCACAAACTCAAAGGGTTAGTTCACCCAAAAATGAAAATTAAGTCATTAATTACTCACCCCCATGCTGTACCAACCCCGTAAGACCTTCGTTCGTCTTCGGAACACAAATGAAGATATTTTTGATTAAATTTGAGAGCTGGATCACTACCACATTGGCTCCTAAGGGATAGACACTTGACGGCCCAGAAAGTCATTGAAGAAAATGTTTAAATATTCCATGTGACGACAGTGGCTCAACTATAAGTTTATCAAACGACGAGAATACTTTTTGTGGGGAAATAAAACAAAAATAACGACTTTATTCGACTATTCCTTTTCTTCCTTCTGGGCCTGAAACAAGACTTAAAAAGATTTCTCGCACACATGCGTCATGGAAATCTCGTTATCTCTTGTTTCAGGCCTACAAGGAAGAAAAGGAATAGTCGAATAAAATCATTATATTTGTTTGTTTTTTCGCACAAAAAGTATTCTCGTCGCTTGATAAACTTATACTTGAGCCACTGTAGTCATGGAATATTTAAACATTTTCTTCATTGACTTTCTGGGCCCTCAAGTTTCGATCCCTTAGAGTGCCTATGTAGCAGTGATACAGCTCTCAAATTTAATCAAAAATATCTTCATTTGTGCTCCGAAGATGAACGAAGGTCTTACGGGGTTGGTACAGCATGGGGGTGAGTAATTAATGACTTAATTTTCATTTTTGGGTGAACTAACCCTTTAAAGGGATAGTAACAGGATAGCCACTAAACTGAAAAATCTGTCATAATTTACTCTCCCACATCTCATAACAAACCTGTAAATTTGGATATTCTTTGAAACACAAATACAAATATTTAAAATTAACCAGTTAAGCATTTTATGTCCCTCTATTGATAGTCCAGATGACCCTAACTTAAAAGATATAAAGAGATTATTAAGATGTATTTATGATTTATTTTAAGACTAGACCCTTTCTCTTACGGGTTTGAAACAAGATGAGGGAGTGTAAATTATGACAGAATTTTCAATCTGAAACAACATTTACTTACATGAGCAGCATGTTTTCAGGTGACTGTAGTTTAGGCTTCAGGAATTTGTGTCCCAGAGAAAGAAACAGTCTCTGAATAAAATCAAAGGTGTTCTTGAGCTGTGGAGTGTACTTCGAATTAAACGCATACAGTATATTAGCCCAAAAAGTAGGCACATGGCATCCGGAAGTTTTTGAAGTTCATCCATAACAATGGCTCCTTCTAGGACAATTGCTGTGTGTGAAGCCTCTAAATGCAGTGCTTGTGATGAATCCTGAGTTTCTTCAGTCATCACAGTTATAATCCCAATGGAAATCTTGGGTGTGTTGCAATCACAGTCCTAATAAAAAAAATACAGAAATATTAAAATTCTAGTTACATTACAAATAGGAAATCTCACAAATGTGCATGTAACTTAAAGAATCAGGACCATTACCTTCTGTTCTACATACAACTCAACTAACAGGTAAACATTAAAGTATTGTATGAAAATTAGACATCAGAAAACAATGCACAGTGCAATGATGGCAGAACAAACACACAAGAAAATGTACAATTACATTTGAAGAGTTTGTGTCTGGTCTGTTTCTGGGATAGTTGAATGAAGAATAATTGAATGGCTATATGTAATGTATGTGTGGGGGATTAGTTTAGAGAGAAATATACAGAGAATGGTACTTGCCAATATTGTTTTGAAAAAGTCTGAGGTGTCTTCTCCAAAAATGTGGGGAAGTCCACAAAGAACTGCTGTGCGATTTGCAGTGATGTCAGTGCCCTGGAAAACCAAATTAAATTTAAAATTAGTCTGAATAAACTACTTTAAAATGTGATGGCTGCTCTGAAAAAAAGTTTTATAACATAGAATTAAATTTTATGAAATAACAGTTACAAAAATTAGTTTAAGAAATAAGCATAGACAAGCTTACCACAAATTCAGAAAGTTTTTTTTCCAACTGCCAGAAATGGAGCTGTATGTTGATCAAGTGCTGTAAAAAATTCTTGCTTGAGGTTTTTGCTTGTGATGCGAATAAACTCTGCATTGATCTGTAAAAGGAAAAAGAACAATGTTATATCTATTATTAGGCTTTTGGTTACTGCGTTATAGGGATACTTGAAAATTGCCTTATTTACTCAATCTCGTAGTATCCCAAATGTACCTCTATTCTTCAGATAAACGTAAAGGTATATATTTATGACTTAAATGAACACAAACAGTCTGTGTGAAGACATGGAAATGGTGTAGTTCTGGTGTAGCTTCCATGTTTTTATACGATAATGCTTCAAGAGGAGAGCTCTATTTTCATAGGGGGAAAAAACAGTACTTACATTTCCTTTGCATGTCTCATCTCACAAAGCAAGCTCTGCAAATGAAGAAAATAATATTGAAATGCACACTTTTTTAATATACAGCTTTGTATTTTAATTTATAAATCAATAGTGTTCAAACATTTAAAGTGTGGGGTGGGCGATATGGCAAAATATGATATCACAATTCTTTTCATGTTGGTTTTACTGTTTTGCATTACAGCAAATTTCCATATTTTCAAAAAAACAAAGCTAAAAACAAAATAGAATAGCAGACATTTTAGGTCAAAATTAATGATAATAAAAAGCTTAGTAATTGTTTAATCTTTGTTAATAAAGAAATAGGAATAAAGATACACGTTATACACAACATAATATATAAATAAGATAAACCCTATAAATTGGCTTGACAGTATACATTAATAATTTATTCTTATTAAAGCCACTGTATTTAAGTGAGTGATTTTCAGTGACTTTTGTTTTATTAACATTAAAAGAATAGTTCTCCCAAAAAACAGTTGTATCATAAAGTATGTTCCTTGATTGAAAGCATGGACCTAACGATTAGGCTACCGATTTGCAAATGCTAGACTGCTCATTTCGATTAGCACAATCCAACACAATCCAAGAATTTGATTAAAATAACACATCCAATGTTCATGTGTAACGCTAGATTGTTTAATCTGTTTCATTTATTACACGGTCAATTGTGTATATTAAGCAATTCAGACATTAAAATAAGACATAAAAAGCACTGACTCACCTTTCCATGTGCTTTCCTCATCCGAAATAATGGTATTACGTTTTCAAATCGGCTCCACCTACTGGTAGAACTGCGCATGACCACTCGAAAATGTTCAACATACTTATTATTTTAAGTAGAGGTTAATTTAATCTGTTGAGTTTAATAACTTACCGTGCTAAAACGTTGTCCTTACTTTATCAAACTTAGTAAGGTCAACAAACTTATTCAAAATAAGTTTTATTCACTTAATGTTATTAGTAAGATCATCAGTTACATTTTACAGTGTATCCAATAGTTCGTTCCAGCTTCTTTTTTACGTTCTGAATTATATATAAGAAAATAATATTTTAGTTATAAATGAATTTCACTATATAGTCTAAAGAAATGTATCTATATTTCTATAACATGCATTTAGAAAATAGATTGGGTACATTTTCATTTCACTGTTGACTTTTAAGTAAGCAATAAAAGTACGAGAGGCTGTGCTGTATGGTGAATAAGTAACGGCTGAAGGGCGTTGTTAGGCTCGACGGGAAGCGGAGTAACCCCTTCAGCCGTTACTTATTCACGATACAGCACTTGCCTTGAGTTCTTTATTGCTTTTATAAAACGGTTACCACACAATAAATATATTAAAGTAAAAAAAATGTGTTAGTGCAACTTTCATGTCGTAAAATCACTAAAAGCCTTCCTTCCGCTTGAAAAAATAGTCCCTGACCGTGAACAGCAACGTTCCAATGTGTAATATGCATGAAAGCTCAAATAAACACAACATAGGAACTGCAGTGTTGCGCAGTGACGCATACCGTTAGGTGAAGCGCTAATTGACGAGTTTTATCATGAATAAAGCACAGCTATTGATCAGAATCAAGGATTGGAACTAGAGCCAGACCGATATATCGGCAGACCGATATTATTGGCCGATATTAGTCATTTTCCAAACTATCGGTATCGGCAGTTATAATGGCCGATAAATTAATATTTCAAAAATACAATAAAAACGGACGAAACACGCTTGAAACATGTCATGAGTGTTGGAGTTGTATAGTTTGTCCACTAGAGGGCGCTCTACACCGTTCCCGTTGGCAACACTCATTGAGTTGGTCACGATACATACATTGCTTGAATAACAATTAAAAGAACATCCCCATCAGTTCTCTTAAGTCAAATAAGAATGACAAAATATGTGACTAATCATCTCCAGTTTAAAAAAATAAATAAATTAATAAAATATCGGCCGATATATCGGAATATCGGATTTTAAAACCCAAAAATATTTGTATCGGTATCGGCCTTCAAAATCCTTTATCGGTCAGGCTTTAATTGGAACTAACCGTTTTATAAATGCAAATAATTAACAGCAACTCACAATATAGGTGTGCATGGGTAGGATAGCAAAATAAACAGACTTACCGGTATATCTTATCCCAGATCTGTTGGTTTTGATGTTAAAGGCTGCACACATCAAACTCTACAGTTCTAATTAATCATTCATATAAATATAAAGTGAAATTTAGCATATTTTGCATTGCTGTATTGTATTGCATAAAGTAAATTAAATAAATGTGACTTGACATGTAACTAAAAACAAACAAAAAAAACGAGGTAAATTGTGTATTTTCATTGTTCCTGGCGTGTTTAAGTTCTCTTCTTTGTCTTCTTCTGTTCCCCTGGGAGAAATGAGAAGTTCGTCTTCCCATCGCTGGGCTTGGATGGCACAGTGACTGCAGAAGGATGTTTATCTTGCATTGCACTCCTGAATGCATTCATAACATAATGACAGGAAATTAAAGCTCGTTTTGGAGACTCGTCTTGAAAATAACATCTGTCAGGACAGGTGGACATCTGCTCGCCACCCTCGCGTCGTCAAGCAGTTTTGTTTAATGTGAACAAGGTTAACAACACTATTTAGTATGCTTTTTGATGGGTTGTGTGCATTGTTTTAGTGTTGGAAATGTTGTAATTGAATACAGTACAATGGGGTTATGAGACTACATTTCTCAAACATACGAGTCTTAGTCGTGCTTCTAATCCGTCGGATAAAGGAATTAAATATCTTGAAATGTGGCAATCAGGAACAAAGATGCCAAGACAACTGTTTTTCGTTGTTATTATCTTCACCATTGAGTGATATTACATGGATATTTCATGTTTAGAAGAGATGAGATGGACTCCAAGTGAAATGGATTAGTATGCCATCTGCTCTTCATGTTTACTGGCAAATCATGGAGCCCATCAAAAATGGCCTTTCCTTAGGGAACAGTCTCTAATGATTATAACATTTGTGATTTATATAAACCTTTGACTTAAAGTATAGAACTTTGGTATGTTATTCATTCCATCCAACATGTTTGTTGTTCCAGAAGTGAATAATTTCTCAAATTATTGGTCTTATTTTCAAGATATGATCGATTTTACTTGCATTGAAGTAAGGACTCATATCATATAGAGGTTCACAGAAACTTGTGGGTGTAGGAATCTTAAATAAGTGCTAATAAGTAAACAAGAACCTCTGGATCTTTAGCCATGTGAATTTATGCTTGGTTTGTAATCAGTCATCCGTCTGGTTCATTCTCTCTTGTACTTGTTAATGACCAACAGTTGTGACTGGCATCATCAGAGCAGATCTCTGCCAGCTGCTGGTTGACTCCACAACAAGCCTGCTGTTTGTTTACTTAAACCGTGTTTGTGTCACTGTTGTCATTTGGCGGAGACACGAGTATCATGACAGTGAATGTTTTTTATTGGTTTTGGAATGTGGCTAATCTCCTTTTAAAAACGAGTGTTTTGTCAGCTATCATCTAGCAGTCCGATTTTATTATGCAGCATCTTTAATTCTTAATTTTGTTGACATCTGTGGACTTTCTCTGGTCAACATTTTAGGTTTAAGTTTAAATACTGTAAACCCTACTGCTCAAAATAATGAATTGGTTTGAGTAGGGTAAACTTAAATTAAACATTAGTTCAATCTACTATTTTTTTTTTAGTTTTATTAACTTGTTTCTTTTAATTTTGACAAACTTAAATTCAACTAAAACTGTGCTGAGATGTCTATTTCCCATCATGCTTTGCCATGACATTCGCAAGGGAGAGTAAATGCTAAAATTTAGTGTTATCTATTTTTCTTTGTGTGTGTGTGTGTGTGTGTGTGTGCAAGATTAATGTTAAGTTGGAGATTTAGTGGTGTTTAATGTTTAGCTATGTTTTATGAAGAGTTCCTGTTATGTTGGTTTTTTTTGGGTGGGTTACCACACTGTAAAAAAATATTGTTGGTTTAACTTAAAAAAAATAAGTAACCTGGTTGCCTTAAAATTTTAAGTTCATTGAAATGGAAATATTGGGTTAATACAATGAAGGAGATTGATTTAATCACCAGAAACTCAAAATATTATGTTATCTGAACTACATAAATTATCTAAGTTGATTTGACAAAAGAAAAAATGTTGTGATTACAAATTATGAAAATATTTTTTTTGACAGAGTGGAGCATGAATTTAGTTTGAGAACAGATAAAATGAAATTAAATTAAAATTAAAAATTAGCTTATTCAAATATTTCAAGTTAAGAGCAATTAAAATGTAAAATAAAAAATAAAAATCTGCCTGTTTCGTTAGACTTGAAATTTCTTTTTTAGTCTTTACACTGTAAAAAATATTGTTGGTTTAACTTAAAGTTAGTAACCTGGTTGCCTTAAAACTTTAAGTTGATTGAAATGGAAAAAGTGAGTTAATACAGTGAAGGAGATTGATTTATTCATCAGAAACTCAAAATAATAAGTTATCTGAACTAAATAAATTATTAAAGTTGATTTGACAAAAAAAAAAAATGTTGTGAAATATTTTTTTACAGTGAGTCTTACTTTTGTGTTTTGCCAACTTTTGGGGGTTTACAGTGTGTATGTATAAGGGAAAGTACATTTTAGGTCCTCCAATCCTGTCACCATTTAATTCCATTTCTGCATTCATCATTTCATTTTAAATTGTCCTGGTGTGTGACAAATGAACTTTTCCATGTAGACTCTCAATTAATGAGTTCATAAAAGTTGCATGTATAAGTAAAATGCTTCTTAAAATAGTTTTGCACAGATTAAACCCTCTCTCTCACACACACTAACTCACTCTTATTCGTGTGGTTGGACGCTGCCGAGACATTAATTTTATTTGCAAGTCAATTTATGTAACATCCTCTTTAACCTCTGGCGGTGTCCTGTATCCTGATCTTTGGCTTGAGAGCTTGACATTATTCTTAGCTAAAGGACATGAATACACATGAAATCTAAGCAGGTATTCATCATTCAGTGGAATATATATATACACGCATCCACCCTGACACGATCTCATCTTGCAGGTTAGTGAAGGAGACGCCCTGATAGAGTTTCTCCTTCCAGATGTTACCGTGTTGCAGGTTTCAGGCGAGATGGTTTACTGGCCCGGGGAATATCTGTTGCTGCTAATTTTGGCATTGTCACTGACATTGCTTTACCCTTTTGTCTGTTATTGTGTTGGGATTCAGTCCCATGATGCATCTCTGAGTGCTGTCACATTGTGGTGTGTCAGAGAGAGAAATATACATGAATAACTACATGCCTTTATTTTTTTGTGGGTGGCATGGATTAAACAAGGTGCGGAAACATTGATAGATTTTGGTCTATATTGACATGATAGCATCAGGCATTTGCTGCAGATTTATATGCGAGTCTCCCGTTCCAGCAAATCCCAAATCTGCTCTACTGGACTGAGATCTGGTGACTGTGGCCGTTTGAGTTTAGTGACTCACTGTCATGATCAAGAAACCAGTTTGAGGTGATTTGAGCTTTGTGACGATGGAAGGATCCATCACACTGTGGTCATAAAGAGATGGACATGGTCAGCAACAATTCTCAGGTGTACTGTGGTGTTTAAATGATGCTCAATTGGTATTAAGAGGCCCAAAGTGTGCCAAGAAAATATACAACACACCATTACACAACTTCAGCCTGAACTGTTGATCTAAGGCAGGATGGATCCATACTTTTCACTCTTTACACCAAATTCTGGCCCAACCATCTGAATGTTGCAGCAGAAATCAGCGTTTCTTCAATCTTCTATTGTCCAGTTCTGGTGAGTTTGTGTGAATTATAGCCTCAGTTTGCTGTTGTTATCTTACAGGAGTGAATACAGTACTAAAAAGTTCGACATGTTGAGCGTAGGGTTGGGTATCGAGAATCGAGTATCGATTGGAACCGAGACTAACTTTTCGTTTTTCCCGGAATCGTTCAAAAGTTAAAATTTCGATTCCTAGTTTCGATATTCACAGTCCGCTGAGCGGAAGAAGAAACCGCTGAACAACACCAACGAAGAAGCGTCTACCGGAAGTGTTGGCATAACCACGCGAGTCGAAAATGAGTACCTTACGTCGGCGATCCAAAGTGTGGCGTCACTTTTCTAAAAATAACGAAATCTTGGCAAAATGCAACATTTGTGACAAAAGGAGTATTTTTACAGAAGGAGTATTTCCTTCAGAAAGGATTATTTCCTTCAGAAAGGCCGTTGGTTAGCAAGGTTAGCTAAACTTTTTTGACCTTGCCTCTTAAAAGAATCGGAATCGAGAATCGTTAGGAACCGGAATCGAAACAAGGAATCGGAATTGGAATCGGAATCGTTCAAATTCAAACGATACCCAACCCTAGTTGAGCGTTCAGAGATGGTAATAGGCATAAGAGACTTCTTAAGTCTTTTGAATGGTAGGCCTATATCGTCATCGGCCATTGAAATACCCACTTTGGTTGAACACTAGTCCCATGTTATGACATATAGCCAAATCTTAGCCAGTCAAAGTCAGTTTCTGAAACCCAATGGGTAACTGAGTGACACTAGTTGGGTCGTGTGTGTTTTCCAGCCATGTATAATCATGTTACAGGCCCAATGTAGGCTAAGCATGTTGTGCACAGTGAGCGCTACATACGTTGTTTATCTCCTCGTTCTGTCGCTCATCCCTATGTCTTTACTGAAACATCTATATGAATGTTTGGCAGTAAATGATGCTGAAGTGGGTAATTTGTATTTGAGCAGCACTGAAAAAAATCACATCAAGTCCATTTTGTTGTCGATAATGTTGCCGTTTTTCAGCCACACATCTTGCAGTATTATCAGGGATCAGGGACGATTTTTAAAAAAAAAAATGTTTTGCTTGCTTTTTAGACGAAATGGGATTTGTATCAGCCTTTTTTAATATTTTCCTTTAATTTTTTCCCCATCATGTGTCAGTTTTAGTGATGCGCATTTTTTGGTCGATATATGGATGGATGGAGGCCCATTATTAACACATTTCCTCAGAGTGTTAATGGATGAAATCTGTGGGATTGTGCAACTAATCTAGTCAAGATAAGGCCGGACATGTTGTTAATGGATTCGGAGCACAACGTGGGCAGTTTCGCTGTTTTATCTTAGTGCATTAATATAAAATCCAAGTCATGTGCATGTAGACAGACTTTTAGAGAATCTAAGGTTGGAACTATATGCTTTATAGGGCTGGGTATTGAGACAAATTTCACAATTCGATTCGATTTCGATTCACAAGCTTGCAATTCGATTCGATTTCGATTCGATTCAATATCGATTATTTTGGATATCAGTTACAATAAATGGCAATTTTTCTCAAGGGAATCAAATCTCTTAAATGCTGTAAACTATGGTCTATATATATATATATATAGTCTAGTTGTAGCCTATAGGCTTCATTAGCCTAATATGAAGGTAATAATGAACTGTTTTGTAGCTATACAAACACTTAAATTACACTTTTATTTATTTTTATAATAAGAAGATTATATGAAATATAAACATTTAAATGGTGGCTGTCATAAAAACTTGCCAGATTTATTCAAATATGCATTAAATATTGAAGAACACTAACGAGTGTGGACTAACGAGTTGATGTGGGTTTTCTGAGGTAAATATGACGATACATGACATTGATTACAAGCTGTTTACCTGACGTCTTTCCACGGTTGAAACGCAGATTGAGTGAATCAATGTGAAATGATAGGGATTTAGATAAGTTGTACTCTATCTTTTAACACACTTTCAGATGCTCATTCATGTTTATTTGGCGCTGTGACTGGTATTATTAACCCGGAAGAGAGATCAGCGCTGCTGCTTCTCTTGAGCTGAGCCAGAGCGATCTCACGCCACAGCGCCAAAACGGCAAAACGCTATTTATGTTTTTGAATTTCTAAAGAAAATGGACGTAATTTGAAAATTGAGACTTTGTTTCATATCAATAGTAACAAAGGACAAAGATTATTGCGATTTGTTGGATGCGCGCAGCCGCGATATAATGTCCCATTCATTCAAATGAAACAGGATGACTAATCGATTCTTGAGATTTAAGAATCGATATCGGTTTGTAAAAATGAGAATCGATTAATATCGAGAAATCGATATTTATTACCCAGCCCTAATGCTTTATAATATTAGTTTAGCTCTTTTGAGTATTTTTGGGTTAGATTTTCTACATTTTTTGCATCTGTAGCAAGCATTTTGAGAGGTGTTTTGACAATTCAGAGCGTTCATAGTCAATTCATAGTGGCTGTTCATGCAGTCGACCACAGGTCAGCGAGTGTCTGAAATAACTTCCGTTCTCGAATTTGTTGGTCCGAAGCTATTGGCCCCGCCCGGCACATTGTTCGCCCTGGCTCGCACTGACCCAACAGTGGGAAATGGCTATTGAGGCCAAAGCGAGGAGGTGAACCAGTGAAGCATCAGCACGGCAGATGCACCACACTGGTCAGGACCGAAGACCCCTCTGGTCAGGGGTTGAGATATATGGTGACAAAGTCCACTCTGTGTCACTTAGGGCCAGAGATGTTATTATGACCCACTTACCATCTGAAGTATGAGCTGCACACACGGCTCAGTGAAATGTAGGCTAAGGCCGACATACTGTTAACATGCATTTAATCCTGCACTGTTTTTCACTAAGTAAGTGTTGCATGTGAAAGGGAAAATGGATTTCATCGCTTAGATGAATCTTTAGCTTTTGACCCTTGTATGGATTTAGTTCATGTTCATAAACATTTTGATTGAAAATGATCCTGTCGTACAAAACAGTTGAGATGATACAGTAAATGCTCAGGTTGCTTTGCAGGATTTGAGTTGCGGGGAAAAAATCATTTTCTTTTTATTTCTGTGGAATTCAATTTTGCATTGAAGCTTAATATCTGTTAGAATGAGGCTGGAAGCTTGGATTAAAAATTGAAAAGGGTCGGCAAAACTATTTTTGTACTCTAGTTTGTCAATTTGACAGTCTTAGTCAACTTATCTGCTCAAGTCTCTGTGATAAAATGTCTCTCTCTCCCGCAAGTCTGGGATTTTCACAACTATTTTAACATCTGCCAAGTGAAAATCATACTGAAGTTTAATGCTTGCATTTATGGATTAAAAACCCCTAACCGTAAGTTTGAGCAATAATAGGGATACATTAATATTGAGAGGCTATTTTTCATCATCTCCAACATACTTCCCAGGGGTAATTGTAAGCGGTGTGTGTTTGAGTCACCGCTCTGCTGACATCATGATCTGGTTGGTGAGTGTCTGTTGACTCATGGTAGAGACAGCGAAAGTGGATCAGTCATTAACCGCGCTGGAGCTGGACTCGGGGGTCACGAGGGTTAACCCGCTCGCTTTTCTCCAATGGCTCCAGACAATCGGGACACTGACCTCGACGCTCTCGACCTCAGATCTGAGATGAGAGGGATTTCGAGCGCATACCTCTGTCCTATTGTGACGGGCACTTGTGGACTCTGTTCTATTCACTTTCTCTCGACTCAGCCTTTTTCCTTTTCCTATTTTCACAGTTGCTGTGTGAGATAGTGAAGTGCAGTTTGCACAGTTGGTAAGGCCATTGAATGGGTAACATGTTCCTGCCCATCTGGCCTTTTAACACTTTTAGAAGAAAAGGTTCTATTTAGAACTCTTGACTCAATTTTAAAGAACCCTTTATGCCAAAAAGGTTCTATATAGACCTTATGGTGGCTAATTCGTAACAATTCGTACGACCTCACTCGTCAATCGTACGAATTAGTACGATTTTGCTAAATCGTACATATTTTACGAATTAGCCAATTCGTATGAATTCGTACGAATGACCTACCCCTGACCCCGCCCCTAAACATAACCGTCACGTGGGTTTAGACAAATCGTACAAATTCGTACGAGTGAGGTCGTATGAATTAGTATGAATTAGACACTTTTGAATAACTTGTACAAATTCGTACGAATTGGTCGTGAGATAGGGTAGTATGCACCAGAGAAACAAAATTCTAAAAAAAATCTTTACTTACAGTTTTGAACTTCCAGTCTTGCGTCTATGGCGTCGCGTCACTGTCGAAGAGTTATTAGCTGGTGAAGTGGATTTACTAATAGTAGAGTTAAGGAAAGTTAGCGTGAACAACGTTTTAAGCGAATGTCATAAATGTGTAATGAAACTAATGAAGATTTTACAACGAGCGCGTCATTCATAAATCCGTAAGATCTTCCCTTCATGCTGTGGAAATATAAACCGGAAGACAGATGTGGTTTCTTTTTTTCGTGAAAAAATATGTTTTCGAGCTGTTTAATTCATTAATTTAATTACAATTAAAAATGAATGTACTGTACAACAAAATTCATTAATTGACACTAAATCCATTAAATTTTCACCTAAAGGATTGTATATAGCGCCAGTCGAACCCTTTAAAGGGATATTTCACCCAAAAATGAAAATTCTGTCATTATTTACTAACCCTCATGTCGTTCCAAACCCGTAAGATTTTTTGTTCATCTCCAACACAACTGAAGATCTTTTTGATGAAATAATGAGAGAGCTTAAAGCACCACTTTGATGCTTTAAAGAGATCATAAAACTAATCCATATGAATTGAGCGGTTTATTTGATGAGCAGATTGAGTTTAGTCTTGTATTCACTTTTTTATTACATTTTATTGGAACTTTATGCAGTCAATTTGTACATTTTATTTATTTAAATATTTTTTTAAATAAAAAATCTAAAGAAATACAAAATATGTAAGCTAGTAACATTTGAATCATTTTTAATAACTGTGTTTTTATTATTATTTAATTATCCAATTTTTTTCCACAGTGATTTTTATTGCATTCAAAGTCTACTTGTTTATCAGTGCATTGATAATTTAATCCATGACATTGGCATTGTAAGAAACAAAAACATCTTTTGTAAATGGTTTTTCATTTTTATTATAATGCCACTCTTAAAGACATGATTTTGTTGAATAAAATAAGCCGGAAACCTAAAGTTTGATTTGATTGATTTATAAAAAGTCTTTTTGTCTGTAGTATCCCAAGACCTACAAACAAGCTGACATCATTCTCTGTGTAATAATAAAAAATAATCAACCGTTGTGTTAGTTGGATTGGATTTGTATTTATTAGACTGGGCTTTCTTATTATGAACTCTTAAAATGCTGTTTTTATGGGTGAGGAGTTTCAATTATTGTGTCAAATGGAGCGTAACCTTGACAGATGTGCGGTAATGTGGTCACGATAATATGGTTTGTGTTAGTATGAGCCTCATGGGAGTTGATGCTGGATGGATTGATGTTCTAACCTCCTTCATCTGACCTTCCTTTGCCAAGACAACAAATCAGATTCTTCCTTCATGCATTGCACATGCACTTGATGACAATATTACAGCAGGTTTGATGCAATGATGTCAAACTGCTGCCTGTATAATGAATGCATATTATATTATACATAAGTTTCTTTCAGTTGTTAAGATTGATTTTGATTGAATCAGCATGTTAGTCAAGTATAATTGATTGGTATTAATGAATCAAAATTTGTCATTTGATTGTTAGATTGCATCAGTCCTGATACAGTAATGGCCCTATTATTAGTCATGTTTTGTCTAGGAATTATGGTAATATAGACCTATTGCCATGATTCCTAGACAAAACATATAGTATTATCGCGCATTATTGGAAGTGTCTAGTAAATATCATGGTGCATAAATATGAAAAGCATTCAATGTCAGTGCATCTCTTATAATCTGAATCTGATACATTCCTCTAGTTCTTTTTTCTGAGTGAAACAAAAGCTCCGTACGAAAACAATAGACCTGCAAAACAAAAATGCTGACGTGAAGTTCTGTGACTATTTTTAGGACGAAGCAATTTATTCGAAGAATAATTGAAGAGTTCAGATGCAAAAGCCTCAAAATGCCATTTGAAATTTTCTTCTTTAATGATGATTTTTATTTAACTTGTATATTTAAGTTCAGTAATTTCACTTAAATAACAATTGATAGATAATTATCATTGCCATTTAAGTGAAATAAATCACTGAACTTAAATATACAAGCTTGATAAAAATCATCATTAAAGAAGAAAATTTCAAATGGCATTTAGAGGCTTTTGCATTCTGAACTCTTCAATTACTTTAACGTGCATCACAAAGGGACAAGTATCATAGAAAGTGAATGACATTTTTGGTTAATAAATTTTTATTTTATTTTTTTTGGTGTTGAACATTTCTACAAGGAATGGGCTTTTTATTTAATGTAGATTTGTGTTTTTTTAAGTTGTAAATAAAGGTGATTGCAGTATGTTTTACAAGAAATGGGTGATTCTAATGTTCAATTTCAAGTTGACCAAGGCTATGTTCGAAATAACATATTACTAATTGTAATTTTGCAGTATCTATCTAGTGTACCTGGTTGATTTGATAATGTTTAGTGTGCAAATGCAATACACTCAATTAATTTACTCATTTTTGGTCAAATGGTCATTCTGCTCGACTTGCTGATCTGTCATTAATACTTCACAGTAAAACATCTCGCTCTAGTCATTCACTGGGTTTCTTTTTAGTGCTGGGCTTGTCCTCAAACACGTTGTTGTTTCTCTTTTCCTGTTCGACTAATGAAGGCCAATTATGCTTAATTGGAAAGTCACTTATCAAGCAGTTCTGTGTTTAACCTTCCCTGTCAGCGGAGCAGTTTGTGTCTCTGTCACAGGTCAAAGCTCATTTAGTGATGCATGAATGTTGAGATTTAACTATTCAGTCGCTGAAATGCATCGTGCAGTCCCATTTTAAAGCATGTCTTCTCTGCTGCAATGCTATTTCTCTTTATCTTATCTCCTCTCTTGCCCCAGAAACTTCCTGCGGCCAAGATGACCGTTTCATGGATATGAGTCTTTTGATAAAGCTATAGCGATTGTCTCATTTCTGCAGTCATGTGGTCTTGATTGATTTCTGGAAACAATCTGATTTGTTTCTTTTGCCAAGAGAGATGTTCGCAAATGCTTTGATAATCTGTGGCCGAACAGGCTTTATTTTGACGTAAAAGATGTGAATGCTGCAGTGCTTTGATTTGACAGACTAAAGATTCTCTCCTGCTTTTATGTCGATTAGATCAGAGTTTGAATGAACTACAATCTCCTGATGTTGACAATAAACAATATTTCAATCAAACACGATCTTACATGTTGTTTATTTAAAGTTAGAGCTATTGTAGTGGTGCATATTGATAGTTAAGTATAAAGATAAGACCCATTGAAATGATTTTATTACATTGTTGACATTGCCTGAACTTCTAAGAACACTCGTTTCTTGCAATGAAAAAATTAAGTCTTTCTAAAGCCTTTATGCTATGGAAGCTTGTTTCCGCCACAGAATGAAAAGTAAAAACGGTAATTGCGACTTTTTATCTCACAATTCTGACTTTTTTTTTTCCTCACAATTGTGAGTTTACATCTTGCAATTCTGACTTTATTTCTCAGAATTGCGTGTTATAAAGTCAGAATTGCGTGAGATAATGTCGCAGTTGCGTGTTATAGAGTCAGAATTGCGAGATTTAATTGATGGATATGAAGGCGCAATTGCGTGTTACAAAGTCAGAATTGCGTGAAATAAAGTCAGAGTCAGAATTGCGTGAAATAGTCGCAATTGCGTGTTATAAAGTCAGAATTGTGAGATATAAACTGTTCTGAGGGGGAAAAGTTAGTCTTTTTTTTTTCTTAGAATTGGCCTGATAACTCGCAATTGCAGTTTATATCTCACAATTCTGATAAAAGATGTCTGAATCTCGAGATTCAGTGATTCAAACTCGCAATGTGTTATAGAATTGCGAGATGTGAACTGCAATTGTGAGAAAAAAAGGTCAGAATTGTGAGAGAGTCTCAATTATTTTTTTCTCAGACTTTATTTCTCAGAATTGCAACTTTATATCTCGCAATTGAGGCTATTTCTCAGAATTGCAACTATATCTCGCAATTGCGATTTAATTTCTCACAATTCTGACTTCATATCTCGCAATTTTGAGATAAAAAGTCAATTTTTTTTTATTCATTTTTTTTTATTCAGTGGCGGAAACAAGCTTCCATATTATGCCGTTTTTTTATAAATTGTATACATTTTGAATGATGTACTAGCCAATGGTTGAGTGGTGGATAAGAGAAGGCAGGAACCGTAACGCTTCAAAAAATATTGAATCAGTCCAATTTGTGAACAAATCATTCAGATCAGTGTTGTGAACTGGGTCAAATGATTCATTGAAAAGATTCAACTCAAAAGAATGATTCGTTCATGATGACATACGGGTTTGGAACGACATGAGCGTGAGTTTTATTTTTCGGGTGAACTCTTACAACTTGGCTCATTTGATAAAAATGTGAATTAAATATTTAAATTGGTATTAAATTAAAAATTATAAAAAATTAAATTATTACAAATATTTTTTTTTTTTTTAGTTTTCATTGTGTCAACTCTTTCATGACATCACTGGACGTCACTGGACTCTTGTTTACAGGATATAAGTGATTTTGACAGGAAAGAGCTGTCGCTCTCAGAAAGAGTCTTTTATCAAGCGTGTGAAGGAAATTCGCCTTTATTTCTTCCTGTTGTGTTCTGCCATGCCGGTCACTCTATTGTTCTCACATAACAAGTGCTTCGAGGACACTGATGCATTTATTGTCACTAAAACCACATTGAAAACCAACTGATGCGTTTTACATTCGATTACCTGACACTGTTTGGGAACATTATCTTGTAGCACTTCCAGATTGTCAGGTAAACTCAACGGGGCTTAATGCGCTTTTGGAGATCATGTTGTCCATCTCCGCTAAACGTTGCACATTTACAGAAAGTGAAAATAAGGGCAAATGATGCCAAATGATTCTTTGGACAATGTTATTGAGACATTTTGAGTTTGTGTTGTCCGTATGAGCATCACAGCTCAATATGTTGACCAACATGACCATGATTTAAAAAATACTAGGAAATTCTGCTTCTTCTCTCAATTCTCACTTTTACCCAAAGCGACATGCATTGCATTCAAAGTATCAGTTCTTGCTTTTCCTGGGAATCGAACCCATGACCTTGGGTTTGCTAGAGCTGTATGTCTGTACAAATGCACATTTTTTTTTATCCACCTTAACCCCTTAACGCCCACTGTCGCAAATATGCAACAAACCGTTTGACTCAGTCAACTAGATAACGTCTGCATGCCCCCAATGCCGGTTAGTGCATATTCGCTACGGACCTAGGACCTTCGACAAGCACTTGTTTCTAGTGGGACCGCAAACTGTGATGGACGTATTTCCTGTTTACGCACGTCAGGAACATTTGCAACATTTGCAACAAATTGACCCCAAATTGACCATTTGCAACATACCAAATTGACCCCAAATTGACCAATGCCCGCTGTTGCAGATTTGCAACATAACAAAATTTCGATTTATTTGTTGTGCAAAAGTGAAATTGATAATGTCAACATTATTTACCATCTACTTAAAGGCAAAAACACACATAAAACATTTTATTATATACAGCTATATAAATTCAGCCGTTAAGGGGTTAAAAAACACAGTAGTCTGCAGATAATGATCCGGACTGACAGTGGCCTGATTCCTCCTCATCTCCTATTTTCTTGTTCCTTGGCAATGACCAGATCACAGATCTCCGGCTCCAGCCTTCCCTCCCCCTCTCCTCCCAGTATAGTCTTCTCTTCTCTGGAAGTTTTTATCTAAGTTCCCTGTACGGATGTTCAGTTAAACAGAAGTGTATCATTCCCTCCACACTGTACCACAACAGAATTGAACGTTTTGCTATGCAGAGATGGTCTTTGTTGCTTTGAAATTTCGAGTTTATTATTGCAGTTGTGTTACATGATGAAATCCCCACAGTGGTTTTCAGATGGGTATGTTTTTTAGGAGGTGGTTTCTCGGAAAACAGGTCATAAATATCCGTATCTTTGAACTTGAAGCCCCAGATGCTTTTTGTCGGGGACATATTTACTAAGTAATCGCAGCAAAGGCCACATGCCACAACAAACATGGTTTACTTCCAGAAAATATTGTTTTATCATGAGTTTGTTAATCCTCTATAAGCTCTCAGTCGTGACAGGCAGATGGTGGAATGAAACCAACACTAATGTAAAGCTTTTTTCATTACTTTGATTGCCATTGCACAGGGACCTGTTATTTAACCAGCTCACCTCTGGTCAGTCTTGCCGGATAATCTAAATCAGGGGACATTTTAGGACATGAAGTGACATGAAGTGAACTGTCTTTATAACGGATCTTCTCTTATTAAACGGTCTGTACACTTACAAACACTTTCTCAATGCTTCATTTTGCATGTAGGGACCCTGAATATGCTACCGTGCAAGTGTGGGGCTATTTTGAGCCTTGTTATTGGTATTAACTAGCGATTTTTTTTATTTATTTTTTTTTTCATTACTCTATGCCCCATATATTAGCATTATAAGCTAAATAGTTTTTAGAGATAAAACTCTTTACATTTGATATAATCATGAAAACAAATCTCAGAGAACGGGTGACTAGGTACCAACGTGTAATTAGACCAAAGGTTCATTTTGCGCCGGAGTTCTCCTTTAATGGTATGTCAGAAATAGGAGGCATAAGTTTACCGTCAGGGATTTTGTGTGTTGCATCGCGCCACTGGCGTCTGGTGTAGACGGTATTTTTAAAACTGAAACCATAAAGGGATAGTTCACTTTGAAATTTATTTTCGATATGTTTTAGCTTACCTCAAGGGCATCCAAGATGTTGGTGTCTTTGTTTCCACAGTATTTTCAATTTTGATATTTTTAGGTCAAACCGTTCTTGTCTGTCAGTCATCTAATGGAGGTCTATGGTCACCACCTCAAAGAGCATGCACAGAGAAGTCCAAATTAAACATGATTTAATGACTCGTGAATGTAAGTACACATTGATGGCCTAAGACACGAAACGAGCAGTTTGTGAGAGAAAACGAACAGTATTTATATCGTTTTATCTCTTGTCCTCAGATCACTTGGACGTGGCTATGGTTACAAGAGGTAAAAACAATAGAAATACTGTTAATTTTCTCTCACAAACCACTCGTTTCGTGTCTTAGGCCATCAATGTGTACTTACATTCACAAGTCATTAAATCATGTTTAATTTGGACTTCTCTGTGCATGCTCTTTGAGGTGGTGACCATAGACCTCCATTATATGACTGACAGACAACAACGGTTTGACCTAAAAATATCAAAATTGAAAATGCTGCGGAAACAAAGACACAGCAGTAGGACTCGTTCACAGACCCCACAACTCGACTCGATATAGCATGTGATCTGAGGCCTATAAGAATATAAGCTTAACCCATGTGATGGATCATGGAGAGTTTGTTCCCACACGAAAAACACGTTTAATAAAATAATTAAAGTACGTGTTTTGTGGAACATTCTTAAATTAGTCCCCTTTGGGCTCAACAAATCTCAAGCCAGCAGCGTTCTTCACCATAAATGTCATGTTTTATCTATGGCGGCTTTTATTGTATCTGCAGGGGAACTTTCTCTTTTTTCTCTGGCTGTGAAATGAAGTTGTGAAGGAGAAGATCCTCTTTGGTGCTTTGAACACTTCGCCCGGCAGTGAGGCGATAAGGGAGAGGGGAATAGGAACGACGGGTTTATTTGGGTCCGTGTAGTTGGGCTCCAGTGGTGCTGCGATTAAGGACAAGCACCGTCCTCTGTTCATTTTTCATCTGATGACTGATCTCGTCTCAAGGGCTTGGAAGAAACATTCTCTTGGTGTAACCGATGCTCCCTTTATGTCACTCTGAATTATATAAACATTTATGCCGTGAGATTCTTCTGAGTCTCATTTATGACGAAAACAAGCCCTATAGAGTTGCACAGCGCTTCAGATGCTGCTGTCATGACTTAGATCTGTGGCGCAGCTGGAAGCACATGTACTAACCGATGACCGTTTGACCGTATCAACGTTAACCAATCAAAGTTAAAAATCGCTCAATTAAGTTATTATACAGTAGGCTAAACGCTACTACAGCCATCTCATTTCAAGATATTTTTGTGGGAAGTGATCAAATCCCTCACACTCAATTTTTCATAACTCGCCTGTTTGTACTTAAAGCTGCCGTCGGCAACTATGGCTGATTGAGTGGACTTTGGAAACATTTTGAATGTTTACAACTCATGTGGCCCTCCCCCACTATCAACAAATACCCTCCCACAGAGTTTGTGCTCGAGTGCGTGCGCACCAGGTTTTCTGTGAACGCGGCCGTCTCATCAGCATCCATCAACACCATGGATTATTTGGAGGTTCTGCCCTGGCTAATATACCAATATATTGCAATTGCTAACGTCATTTATACTCTAAATGAGCTTACTTGGTTTGTTAGTGTTCCGTATAAAACAAATAACGCGCTCCAGGTGGAGTTAGAAGCTCGGGTTTTTTTCTAAAACCACTTTATTTATGTTTTTCTGTCGGATTATAGTGTCGATTTCACTGAATATGATAAAAAAAATGTTGCCGACGGCAGCTTTAATAAACCAATATTCCAACTTGTGTGATACAGTGCTTAAATACTGTAGTAGCACATCATCTATGATGCATCACCTGAAAACGCGACATCCGCAAGCCTCTTCGGGTGAGAAAGGTAGCCAAAGGCAACCTACCGTGTCATCTGTGCTAGCTGGTAGGAAATGTGACAAACAGTGCTCAGAGACTATTATAGTGTGTGTGTGTGTGTGTGAGCGGGAGATGCGACAGTTGCGAAATTGCAGGCGCGGCTCAAAATGGCTGTTATTTCTAATATTATTTGTAATATTGTTATTTCGCATATTTCAAAATAATCGGTTAACCGGTTTCAACCAGCTAATGAGGCTCGCTGGAGAGATAGTGTTAGTTTTCGACATCCCTAACGTGTACTACAGTATCATGGCACTTATGTAGGTTTGAATATGTAAGTTTGAATATATCTTGTAGAGAAGCACGATATATTGGTCACAATATCGGTATCGGCCGATATATATATATATATATATATTCAGTTTTAATGTTATCGTTATCCCTAATAGCTATTAGCTAGTAGTTTTAGTGGTATTGAAATTGGAATCGAGAATTGTGAATTTTCACTTGTATGTAAACTAAATTTTCTGAAGTCACGGGCCATTGGCGAGTGTGACAAAAAGTTAATTTTTTATGGACTTTTACAATGGAAGTTTCTAGGACATTCATTAACATTCAGTTTTAATGTTATCGTTATCAGCCCCAATAAGAACATTTGGCCGATGTATTTAAGTCGATAAATAATGGATTATTTCCTTCAGCCGAGACACTTCAGATGCGTACTGTTCACCATGATGGTTTTGAATTACTTGAAATATGATTATAATAATAATAATACAGTTAAGTGCAACATGTGCAGCGCAAGATTGTCATATCGGCTATGTAAAATTATAATGAGAACATTATAATTGTGTGCTTGGGACATGGCTTTTAATGGTGAGACTTTTGTTTTGTATTCAGGCTCTCAAAAATTATATAAAAATTTGGATTTAGATTTATCCACCAATATATCGGTTATCGGCTTTCAAATATAACAGATTTATCGGTTATCGGTATTGGCCAACATTTTTATAGCTTGTGTTGTTTCAATCTTGTTTCCTTCCTAGATGAAGTCTCATGATGCATTATAATGCGATTGTGTGCTAGTCCTAGAAACTTGTGCATAAACAATTAACTTTTTGTCACACTCGCCAATGGCCCGTGACTTCAGAAAATGTACCGGCCATTAATGTTTTATCGGCCATGAAATGCACCAAAAGTTTACATACCAGTGAAAATTCACAATTCTCGATTCCAATTTCAATACCACTAAAACTACTAGCTATAAGTAACTAATATAAATTTAAAACATTAAATACAGGTAAACGGTAGTAAAATAAAAACAATCAAATTCCAAGAAAAAGCACAAATAAATACAGTATAACAGATACAAATGAAATAAACTGTGCTTTTTAGGTTTTTTAGGTAGGTCTGAGAGTAGTTTTCAGACACAAAAATGTAATAAAGTAAGCAAATGTGAGTTTTACTCTCGTTCGGTGCTTGGCGAGTGTTCATTTTAGGCTCTGTGTGTCAATGCATTTACCGTTTACCAATTATTGTCTGTGGTTTATTGACAACATCACAGATTATGTTTATAGAGATTATATCATATGTTCTTTTAAAATCCTTTCTTTACGTGTAAAAATAAGCATGTTTGGTTGAAAATGGTTGCTTGGTGTCATTAATGTTATACTATTCAATGCACAAAGTATTGAAATGATCTAAAATGGAAAGCTGAAGTTGGTCTCATTTTGAATGACAGCCCTCGTTCATTTTGCATGTGTGCGGGCATATATTTAATAAGATCTCCGGTTCAAACCGGGGTCGGCGAGGAGGACGCAGTATCACGAACACATCAGGCGTATTCATTTTTTTAAACCGTGAAATACACGTCGCTCGATGAGTCGATTCACAGAATGAAAGAGAAACTCATTCACGGGGTTGTTTCTCACGCCTGAATGAGAATGTCCTTTATCCGTCGAGTCAAGTGGTGCATTGTGAAATCTACCAAAGAAATGCAAATATTGGGAACAGATGTACTGGGCTTTTCTCTTCTGCTGTCATTAGGAATGATCCCATTCTGAAGGACCCACGGCGGTGAGACGGGCCCACAGTCTTTACAAGGGAAAAGCCATGTCACCCGGCACGTGACTCCCGCCGGATTCTTTAGCTCTTTTCAAACTCTCAGGAAGGATAAATGGATTTTTTTTAGTGCACTGAGCCCGAGGGAAGACACTCACAATGAAGGACACACACAGCGAGATTCTTTTCAGAAGAAAAAAGGGAACTTTGAAAGTATAGCAGCAGCTCTGGGTCCTTGTCTCTCGCTTTCCATGAGAGTTTCCTCGAATGTTTCCACCTCACGCCGTATGAGAGCGGGATGAGGGAATGGAAATGACTTTCTTTTTATGGGGCCTTTCTGTGAGTTGCTTTCCACTCCTTTTAACAAGGGTTTTATTCACTGATGATGATGTTTGGTGGGTTTTCGTCATATTTTTGGTCTCTCAGTCCAAACTGCAGCAGTATTGTCTGATATATGCCATGTGTGACTGTAATATTGAAAAACATATTAAAGGAGTAGTTCACTTTTAAAAAAAACTTTTGCTGATAATTTACTCACCCCCATGTCATCTAAGATGTCCATGTCTTTCTTTCTTCAGTCGAAAAGAAATTAAGGTTTTTGATTAAAACGTTCCAGGATTTTTCTCCATATAATGGACTTCAATGGGGTCCAAACGGTTCAAGGTCCAAAAGACAGTTTTAGTGCAAACTGTTAAAAGGGCTTTAAACGATTCCAGACGATGAATAAGGGTCTAATCTAGCGATCTAGCGATCTAACGATCGAATGATTGAATCCAATGTTCAATATACAAAGTTTAAGTTTTATAAGCTCAAATGCTCGCCTTGCTCTGTTCTGTGATGCGCGTTCGTGACTCTCCTGTTCGAACTTTTTCATCAAAATGAACGATTCTTTTTTCGTGTCATTTGGTTCATTCATCGAACAAAATTAATGAATTGACTCGGGAAAAGATTTGTTCATTTTGATGAACGAGTTTGAACTGGAGATTCACAAACAAAAGAGCAAGGCAACCATTTGAGCTCATAAAACTTAAACTTTGTTGTTTATTTTTTTTAATGAGTGATCATTTCGCTTGATAAGACCCTTATTCATCATCTGGAATCGTTTAAAGCCTTTTGAACAGTTTGCAGTTTGCACTGAAACTCTCATTTGGACCTTGAACCGTTTGGTTCCCATTGAAGTCCATTATATGGAGAAAAATCCTGGAATGTTTTCTGGTCAGTGTGGCTTTATTGGTTTTGTCCGGCCATTTCCACGTGATTTGGATTCATCTGCTGCTCGTCTTGTCAGAACCGGTCCTGCGTCTCACGGCTGATGCCCACAGAACAGATGTTTCCAATGACACTTTCAGAAGAGCTTTCAAAGTGACTCTTAAAAAGAGAGAGAGACGGGCCAGACGGCAGCTGTGTGACTGAGGCGAACAGTCAGATTCTCATGAAGTTTTACCGAAACCATCTCCCCGCGGGGTACGTCGGGGCTTTGGAGAATAAGTTAGCGGTTTTTAGTTAATCAAATATCTGTTGTCGGAGTTTCTCTTTTAATTAGGCTAGTGGAAGTTCCTGCTGGGATGTGACAGATGTTTAAGGCTGCCACCATTTCCTCTTTGTCGTTGTTTATTCACTCTGTCGGATGTGTTTGATATCCAGCTGTTCAACAGGCCTCTATGAACCTTTACCTCCATATGCGAATGCATAAACTTTTCATCGCATGATCACACCAATTAAACCACCAGGAAGCCTAGAAATGTGGTTGTTTGATTGCGAGTACTCAACATATCATCTGAGCACTTGAGATGAAGTGAGTTACATTTTTGCTTGTTTTTGGTTTATGTACTGTAGATGTGTATCATATAGATTCCTTTAGCCATTGCATGTGGACATTTTTAATGGTCTTTGGTCTCTACTAGAACCAGTTTCCATGCTTGAATGTTCAAAAAACACATTATTTTTCCCATATTGTACATTGTTGCAGCTCGTCTCTTCCCAGTCTGTCAGTAACGCTCTGTTTGAACTCCTGCTGGAGGGACTTTGCAACTTTGTAAACCTTTTTCATGCTCAAACAGCAACATTACACACTAAAGAAGAAAGTGACACACATAATAGGAGCCCTTTAAAGGAGTAGTTCATTTAAAAAAAAAAAAACTTTTGCTGATAATTTACTCACCCCCATGTCATCCAAGATGTCCATGTCTTTCTTTCTTTAGTCGAAAAGAAATTAAGGTTTTTGATGAAAACATTCCAGGATTTTCTCCATATAATGGACTTCAATGGGGTCCAAAAGGTTCAAGGTCCAAATGAGAGTTTCAGTACAGCTTCAAAGGGCTATAAATGAACGAATTGGTTAATTCGACGAACGAAATGACTTGAAAAAAGATTCGTTCATTTTGATGAATGAGTTCGAACAGGAGAGTCACGAACGTGCATCACAGAACAGAGCAAGGTGAGCACGTGTGCTTATAAAACTTAAACTTTTGTATTTATTTTTGAAATGAAATGATAGTTTTGCTAGATAAGACCCTTATTTATCGTCTGGTGTCATTTAAAGCCCTTTGAAGCTGCGCTGAAACTCTCATTTGGACCTTGAACCGTTTGGTTCCCATTGAAGTCCATTATATGGAGGAAAATCCTGGAATGTTTTCATCAAAAACCTTAATTTCTTTTCGACTGAAGAAAGAAAGACATGGACATCTTGGATGACATGTGGGGTGAGTGAATTATCAGCAAAAGTTTTTTTTAAGTGAACAACTCCTTTAGGTTAAACTTTGTTAAACTTTCAATGTTGAAACAAACATCCATTCAGTTGTACTTAATCTGCCTGTTTTTAATGCACAATTACTAACAAATATGCCACAACCAAAATAATAAAAACACAGTCAATTGACATTTTGTGTTATGTATGCAACAAAAACAGTGTGACCGATGTAGTCTGATTCACAAACAGATGACTCTTATGAACCAAGTAATGATTTGGTCCAAATGCCTCTGAAACCTAAGCATGTTATAGCATATTCCCAATTTTTAAAAAAATTATCATTTTTACTGGACTTTAATCATTGTGAAATGTGCAATTAACGTGTTTTGCTAATCAATAATTGCTGTCACTTGTTATCAGCCCATCCCTAGTTCTGACATCGCAGTCTTTATCATGGCTTTCTCTGTGTCTGGGCAAGAGCAACACAACCTCCCTCTGTGCTTTAGCTCTTTCTTATCTCTCAGTTTGTTGTAGACGGACAGGTAATGGAGGTGATGGCAAGCCTCTCTGTGTGCTTGTACCCGTGCCCACACCCTGTCACACACAGCTCTGTGCTCGCAGAACATCAAATCTATATAAATCACCTCCAAAGCCGTTCATTTATTTTTTCATGTGCTAATTTTAGACTCAGCGTGTCAAGCTCCCGCCCTGCGCATGAAATCATCAGCTGTGGAGACGGAGAAATGAAACTAACTCACAGTTGATGAAATGACTAGTCAGTTTATCCAGATTTGAGCTGTGTCTGTGACTCTGTGTGTTATAACGTGAATAAACTCAGAGATGCAATTTATTCAGGCTGTTTTAGTGTGCCAAAACAGGTACAGCTTCTACATGCAGAAGTTGCATGTCTAAATGCATCATTTTTAAAGCAGCTTTAGTGCAACATTGTGTAACAAATTCATCACAATATTTCAAGTCAGTTACTGAGCAATGCATGTGCATTCCAATGCATGCACTTCATAGATTACAGATATTTACATTTATGCACATGGAATATGATTTCATACAAAGCAGATTGCAATGCATTATATTAAGACGTTTAATCATGCATATTTACTTGAGTAGCCTATTTATCAGTGCTGTGCCTTTGTGCCTTACTAGTTTTCAATAGAATTTGAAACAAAATTCATAATGACTTTAAATGCCAAGTTGATCCGACAACTAGTTGAATTTGAATCTACAGTCTGATGGGTTGTATGATGGTATTGACTTGGCAAACCTTTTGTTACACTTGTTTAAAAAAACTTAACATCAGTTTAACTATTTTGGATGTCAAATATACTTACATCTTACATGCATTTGGCAATTGCTTTTCTGCTAATATGCATTACAAATTAATTTAATCAGTTCATGCATTCCCATATTTACTTCAGCGCTGTGCCTTTGTGCACCTATAATGATATTTTTAACCCAGTGTTTTGAATTTGTCCATATTTGACCCAAAATTTGATTAAAACAACCCAGCGTTTTTTTTTTTTTTTTTTGAGTGTACACTCTAAAAAAACGCTGGGTTGTTTCAACTCAAATTTGGGTCAGATATGGACAAACCCAAATGTTGGGTTAAAAATGTCATTAAAAAATTTAACCCAACTTCAACTTTCACTTTAAACTTCAATTACATTTTTAACCCAACATTTGGGTTTGTCCATATTTGACCCAAATTTGGGTTGAAATAACCCAGCGTTTTTTCGAGTGTACTGTAGCATGTCGAATTACAACCAAACTTCATTAAGACTTTAAGACCAACTAGTTGCTCAAACAACCTAACTGAATTTGAAAATCTAGCATTGCTCATCCGTAGTTTATGACATTAGCCGCGTTTCCACTGCCGGACCAGGGCCGGGCCGTGCTAGTGCGTGCCAGGGCCAGTCGCGTTTCCACTGTCACTTCCGGGGCTTGATCGGGGCTTCATCGGGGCCAACGGCCAGGATTTCTGGCCCGTCGAATACCTTGGGCCAGAGGGGGCCAGCTCGGGCTAGAGGCGTGCTCAAGGTAAAAGGCGGAGTTTATCGGTGTTATGGAACGTTATGATCTGAAGCAAGATGCACATAGGGGTGTCCATATTTAACCGATTAACCGTTTAAAATTGCATAACATTTTAATTTGAACTGTAGGCCTATGCCAAATGCTGCGCAACAATATATAGGCTATATATAGCTACATATCGACGAATTTTCAGATATTTGTTTGATTTTTTTGCCCCTTAAACATTTAAAATATTTGACAAATTAATATGAAAAAAATATATATTTTACTGGTTTTCTGAGGCCAAATTAGAACCTGGAAATGATATTTTCCCCGCAGTGCTGAATGAGAAGAGCCGTAACCACAGCCTACAGAAAGGGGATTTATGGGTGATTTATAGGCTATAATAAATGTGTCTGATAATAAAATAATATAAAATAACGAGGCATTAATTGTTTATTAATAAACTATTGTTTTCTAAATGATTTTCGGCTAAAAACATATCTCCATCTCCGGATGCACATTTAGAGAGAAATTAAGCTACATAAACATAGAAGATATTGGCTTTCGATTCGAATTTGTTCGTTTTAAATTGGACATTTAAAGCTTTAATCTACAAAGGATATAACCCCTGTAGACTAAAGCTTTAAATGTCCAATTTAAAACGAACAAATTCGAATGCGGTGGCTGTTTCAGGTCTCGCGCTTCAGTTCACGGAGATCATGAAGCGCGCCTTGATTAATTGTTAAAGCACAACGTTTTCTTGTTATAAATAAATTTATTTGCGAATAATGTATTATTATTTTCTGTATGACCAGAAATTAAAGAGTATTTTAAGTTGTTTCCACTGAAAGAAATGCAATGAAACTGTTCACATGGGCGTCTCGCAGCCATCAGTGCGTGCTCCACACACACTGGATATGCGCTGATATTTGTCAAAAATATTGTGTTTATTTGTGCTCTGTTCCTTTTTTGGATAAAGGCGTCTTCTACATATGCAGCCTAATAAAATGTTAAAATAATGATGATGATGGTTATTATTATTATTATTATTTGCAGACACGGAGTTTTTGTGAAATGGACGTTTTGCTTATTTTCAATTGGCAATTTTAGTTTGAAGGGTGATGGAAATGCGGCTTTAACTGCTCCGTACTTGCTGCGTTTTATTTCTATAAATTAATTTCGTTTCAAATGGGGTCCAATCAGTTATTAAAGGTGTTAAAAATTTACTCTGTATCTCGAGGTTGCGGCGCGCACACTATGCACCGAGTATTAACCGATGGGCCTCGGTTAACGATTAATGAATAACTTGAAAACGTGCCCGCAGCCCTACTTGTTATATCGCGCAAAAAATCGCTGCTTGAAATGGAGAATCGCCTGTACTGGTCTCGTGACACTATTGCAGCCACTACGGCAGTTGAGTTAATATACATGCTATCTTCCTAATTTAAAAAAATAAATTAATTCATAATACCCGCTGAAATGGGTTGGGTTTTATGACGTTTGATCCTGAAAGGCGTGTTAGGGGTGGGGTCTGGGGCAGCGCTGTGGGGCTACTGGCCCGGCAGTGGAAACGCAAGCCCGGTGCTTGAGGCCCGAGGCCACTAGCTCGGCCCGGTTCGCTGTTAGCTCTGGCCCAGCCCTAGCCCGGCAGTGGAAACGCGGCTATTGACTTAAAGTTGTTTTTCACGTAAACAGTTTAGCTTTATTGGATGGCACTGATTACATCAACATTTATGCATTTGGCAGACACTATTATCCAAAGTGAATTACAATGCATTCAAGATATGCATAAATGCGTTTATGCATCCCCAAATGTATTTGTTGCGTAGATCTGCGCCTTCAAGCAGCAATCAGTGCTAGTTTCTAATAGTATATAAATGTGTTGCAGTATGTCTGAATAAAATTCATCAAACTTCATTCTTAAGTTGATCAGACAACTATTTGAATTTGAAAATTTGTTCTTATTTGGCTGTTCATGCCTTTAGCCATTGCATTGCATTTCACAGATGTTGCACATCTCTAGTTTGAGGAGTTGCATGTCGTTGTTGACTTGGCAAACAGGTTTTAGTTGAACATTATTGGATGGCACAGGCACAGTCATATGAATCAGAAGTGAGTGGTTTATTCCAGTGTGTGTTTGAGCAGCAGTTGAACCTTCACGCTCGGCCTCCCGATGTCCGTTGGTGTATGAGTTTTGGTTGAGCGGCTCAGTCGTGGTCCTGTGGTGCCAGCATTCTGCTCTCTGTCTGGTGTGACTAAACAAAGCCTGCCAGAGCTGGATATGACGCACGTCTTTGTGTCAGGATGAAAACACCTGCCGGGTTCTGCTCTCGTGTGTGCTGTGTAGAGGTGAGCTCTCTTATTGTGGGAAAGCCAACATGTCAACACATATGAGTTCAGATGCAAAAGCCTCTAAGTGCCATTTGAAATTTTCTTCCAGATTGATCATTTTTATCAAGCTTGTATATTTAAATTCAGTGATTTCACTTAAATGGCAATGATAATTACCTATTAATTGTTATTTAAGTGAAATTACTGAACTTAAATATACAAGTTTGATAAAAATCATCATTAAAGAAGAAAATTTCAAATGGCATTTAGAGGCTTTTGCATCTGAACTCTTCATATATATATATATATATATATATATATATATATTTTTAGAGATGCACCATTATGAATTTTGTCCACCGGTACCGATAGCCGTAAGGAACTACGGCATGATTTGGTTTTCCTTATGGAAAAAAAAAATCTCTCCCAAATAATGCAAACTATACAGATAAGTTAACCTTCTCATTTGGTACACTATAATATTGGTTGCAATTAACAGCTGAGGTAGGCCTATTATTTTAAACTGCTATATATAATAATCACACCCAAAAACAACTCAGTTGCACATGTAAGAAGTTAGCAGATTTGGCAGATTTATTCAAACAAATATACAGTGATGTGAAAAAGTTTGGAAACCCATGCTAAAGTTGCCTAAAAAGAGGAATAAAAAATCATCTTTTGGATATTGATCTTAATGCCTTAATTAGAAAAATGAGGAAAACTCCAACCTTTAAGGACACAAATTTTCTTTGTGATTGAATAATGTATCATGAATAAATAAATGTTTTTTCCTTAAAATACAGGGTGCATAAGTCAGGACACCCCTATGTTAAATTCCCATAGAGTCAGGCAGATTTTTATTTTTAAAAGCCAGTTATTTTTTTATGGATACAGGATAATATGCATCCTGATATTATATATATTAAAATATCCCCACATCATCACACACCATTCACCACACCTAGAGATTGGCATGGGGTACTTTCCATAAGATCATCTTTCAATGCAAATCAAACCAGCTATTAGGCTCACTGAAGTAAAACCATGCCAATCTCTAGGTGTGGTGAATGGTGTGTGATGATGTGGGGATATTTTAATTCCAAAGGCCAAGGGAACTTTATCAGGATGCATATTATCCTGGATCCATGAAATGGGAATTTAACATAGGGGTGCCGTGACTTATGCACCCTGTATTTTAAGGAAAAACATTTATTTATTTATGATACATTATTCATTCACAAAGAAAATTGGTGTCCTTAAAGGTTGGAGTTTTCCTCATTTTTCTAATTAAGGCATTAAGATCAATATCCAAAAGATTATTTTTTTTATTCCTCTTTTTAGGCAACTTTAGCATGGGTGTCCAAACTTATTCACAGCACTGTAATTACAGTATAAAAGCAATTCAACACGAGAGGTTTTCTTCACACACTGTGTGAGTAGCAGTCGGACACACTTTTGATTGACAGGATCTAATCAGCCGATAGTGAAAATAGCAGCTTTTATCGTCCGATACAGATTATTGGCTGTTGCATCTCTATTATGTTTCTTGATGCACACTCTGCCCTACACTTTCCCCATTCAAATTCCTCCTGCACTCAGATTTACTCACAAATGGGTTGCAAACATATCGTATCATACGTACATTTTTCAGTTTTGAAAGCAAAGTAGACATTAGTGAGATGCTGTCATTGGGGAGGGCCGGATCATGCTGAGGTTGCCTAGCAATGAGTCAGTGGTGTGTTGCGTGTTCCCTCTCCGTAACACTGGCGAGGGTTGATGGGAGCGACGGTGTGTTTACTGGTGACAGCTGACATCAGATGGAGGGATGGTAAGATCGAGAGCGAAACCGTGAATGAATAGACAGACTGGATGATGTCCGGGCCGCTCACCAGCTGCTGCTGCGGGACGTTCTCTTGGCAATGGCATCACTGGAAGCAAATCAGTCTGAAGATTCAGCCTTGAGTAATATGACCAATTTATTGCATATGATCTTTGCATAATATTCTGTGTGAATATATAGAGAGTTTAAGTCCCTCCCATTCCGGTCGACCACCATGGGATTTTATTTTGGAAAAATATTCAATGGCGAGAGACGACAAATATTTTGATCTTGTTTGAATTGTGCCCTGAATTACACATGTGATGTTTGGCAATTTAAAAGATACATTTTAAAGTAAAGAAAGTCGCAGTTTGATGTAAAACCGTTGAGGTATAAGACTGTGAAAATACGTAATTACAAAGACTACAAACCCCAAAGGCGCACATTTTCTCCCAATGAATGAAGCTAACTTTACTGAGGCTAATGTCTGTCATTGTTTCTATAGTCTTACGGTATAATCGTTACGTTACGCCGTCATGCCTGAGTGTTTTGTACCAGACTGCACACACACGAGCAGCGGATCTCACTCGTTGTTTCGCCTCCCGGGAGATGTAGTTCATTGAGCGATTTTCACATACAACTAAAAGTAACTCTTCTGTTTTATACAAACTGCGACGTTTTCGACTTTCAGAATTATCTTTTAAATTGACAAACGTCATATGTGTAATTGAGGGCACAGTTATAAAAAATGAAATAAAATAAAATAAAAAGATAAGTTGAAAAAATAAATAAATAAATGAATAAAAATAACAAAAATAAAAAGATAAGTTGTCTCTCGCCATTGACTACCATTCATATTTTTTCCGAAATAAGGTCCCATGAGCCGGAAGCAGAGGGGCGGGACTTAGGCTCTCTATCCGTTTTAAAACGTAACACTTTTATTTCATACATGATTACTGATCCAAAACTTTGTAAATAGAAGGCAATCCCAAAATGCGTTGCGATGAGCTCATTTACACACACGTAGTTGTTTGTTGTTGTTGTTGATTTAATTAGTTCGTTAGTTATTGTGGTTATTTATTTCAGTCGTTTCATTTATCTATTACTTCATTCATCTAGTTGGTTAGCTTGGTTATTTTAGTTATTTTATTAATTTAGTTATTTTTAGTTTAGTTATTTTAGTAAATTAAATAAATAAATTTATTTATTTCAAGACTTTTTTGCATATTCATTATTGTCCTATTGTTAAGTGCTTAATTCACTGACTCATTTTTCTCTGGGACGTTTTCCTGCCAAATAAGTGGCCTTGTTAGTGGTCAGCTGTGGTCAAGTTGGCCGACAAATTACCATTTTTCTATGATTGGCTGCTGTTCAGTCCAGGCTTTTCCTACTCTGAGGCGTTTATACACATGCAACCAGGTGTAAATGGCCTCCATATTTGATATATCACTGTTGTCACCTTGATCACTTAACCTCACATGTGCTATGTTTGTTGATTTGTTTGTGTTCACCAAAGCATTTTTTCCTTCCTTGTTTTCAGTTGTTTCTAATGGGAGTGTTGCGTATTTAAAACATGTCAGCAGCGTGACGAGAGTTGAAAAATGTTTAACTTTGAATAAAACGTAGTAAAATGCTCATCACTGTCACTTTTTACCAACCGACCAATCACAGTGGAGGAGGGGCGGGACAAGTACCACACCGACCAATCGCCACATCTTGTACAGCAACAACAGAGCAAAATCATTTAAAACAAGTGCCAGAGCACATTATATTTTTATATTCAGCATCTGCAAAACCAGATTCTAGTAAGACTGGCTAAAAACTCTTTGGTGACACCTGACCTAAAGAACTACTCGCTAACTTGAACATTTCTCATCAGCTGATAAAGCTACCAAAAGTGTGTTTTCAGACCTGACAGGGGAAATGCCTCTATCGTGTTGTTGAACATGCTTTATTCGTCTGTTCCTCAGAGGAGCCCCTACATGGCATCCGTTCTCAGGCATTCATCACTATCCTAGAAGCGTTTCTGTGTTTTGCTTTCATCCATAGGTCATTTTCAATATCCTATATATCTACACACTCCCCTGCCGCCCTGAAGACCTCCAGAACACTCCTCTAAGCCGGCATGACCAGACGGCCTTTGCATTTCAGACTCACACTGTGCCCTAACTTGGTGTGATGGGACAAAGCGATCCCTTCTAAGCAACAGTACTGTTTGTTATTAGATTGGGGTCTGTTTTACATGTACACAGTGGTATATCAGACATATTCTGTCATTATGGATGAGGTAAACGGTAGACCATCTTCTGTTTTGCTTTAGAGAGAACAGCAGACTATGTTTAGACTGGAATGTAAGCATACTTCTAGCAGTGTAGTGCTTAGTATACACTTCTCTGTTTTAGAAAAGGATGTGAAACAGTGTGCAGTACGCAATGATAAAACCCTGAGTATGTATAGTTGTACACTACATTCTTACCACAGTTTTCCTGTGTAATTCGGTGGAGTAGGGCTCCATGATGTATTATTTAAGAAAGGACAACATAGAATTACGCTTTCTTTCACATATATCTGTGATAGAACGGACTAATACATACGAAATTATGTAAAAATGCGCGTCTGTGTGAGTGAGTATCCTCGTAAATGCAGTCGCTTATGCCTTACGTGGCTTAAAACTAATGCACATCATTATATTGGATCAGTGCATTAGCTCTTAAAGTGACAGTAGCCTAATAAACTTGACTCATTCATGTAAATCAAACTAATTCATATTTGTAGCTGTATCAAAGATAGGGCTGTCAAACGATTAATCGCGATTAATCACATCTAAAATAAAAGTTTGTGTTTACATAATACATGTGGGTGCACTGTGTATAATTATTTTATATATATAAATGCACACACATGCTTGTATATATTTAAGAAATACTTTCATATACTTTCATATACTGTATACAGTATATTTCATATACTGTATTTGTATATAATTTATATTATATATATAAATATTTTATATATAAATAATATTTTTTTCTTAAATATACATGCTTGTGTGGGTATTTTTATATATATAGTATATATATATATATATATATATATATATACAAAATAATAATACACAGTGCACCCACATATATTATGTAAACACAAACTTTTATTTTGGATGCGATTAATTGCGATTAATCGTTTGATCAAAGATTAAGTTGTATTTCAAAATATACAGTGAAAACTATGCTGTGTTATTTTACAATTGATTTTTTGAATTTCTGTACCTGACTTAACCGAAAAACATATAGTGTCACCGTTTATTTAATTTGTTTCCTTGTTCTATTGCTATTTGTCTGTGCTTGATGTAATTTGTTTATTGTTTTCTATGCAGATTCTTTCCTAATAGAGCTGTTCAAGTCATCTGTTGATAATCGTTTATTATATATATATATATATATATATATATATTTTTTTTTTTATTTAGTCAAACTGATTCTTAGGGTTATCTTAGAAATAAATATTTGTTTTATATTTGTAAACAAATTGCGATGATGATAAAGAGAGAGGCGTCCAGACGTCAAACACGTTGCATTGTGGGAACATTGTGTGTTCTGTTTTGCAAATAGAGATTTACTCACTGCTTCTGTGGTGCATCCACTCAAACCCTCTCAACTCTCAGTGTGTGTGTGTGTGTGTGTGTGTGTGTGTGGCATCTGCAGTGCCCATTCACGTATCAAAAGCCACACTGGCATGTGAATTATGCTGAGCTCCTCCAGGTCCTGCTGTTCAAGTGGGCATGAGTGTGTGTGTGTGTGTCTGGAGTGCCAGTTCTCCAGTGGAGGCCGTATGAAGTCCATCTTTTTCTCAAACTGAAGCTAAGATGGCATGTTGTCCTCCTCACCCTCCTCCACCCGCGCTTCAGATCAAAGTGATCCTCTGAAAGGAAGCCCAGACTTTCATGAATTTGGCGTAATTAAGCTCCTCTATTTCCTTCCACTCAAACGGTCCTTTATTAGATTCTTCCTTAGTTGCATTGATGCTGAGGAGGAACGGGGGAGGGAATATAGCTGAACATGAATGTCCTGATGTAGACGAGTGACCGGATTATTCCCCACACACACACACTGTGAGGAGTGGAAGTAAAACCAGCTGTGAGCTCACTGCACTGCTGAACACAGAGTAACCAGTCAACCATCAGCAAACAGTGGACAGCAGCGCAGCAAACTCAGCTCAGCTCTCTCACTGATGTTCAGAACCAGAGGAACCACAGTCCGTCTTTCTATCCTTATATCTGTTCATCTATCATTCTGTCTGTTTTTCTTTTGTTCTCTCTAACTGTTTCTGTCTCTGTACTTCTATCGTTTATCATCTTGTATTGTCCTTTCTGTCTGACAGTTGATCTAATGTTTGTTCGATCTGACTTCTGTTCATCTTTTCTTTTTCTATTTTATTCTTGTCGTTCTCTCCTGTATGTCTGTCGTGTTCATTCTGTCTGCTGTTCTCTCTTTCATCCATCCATCCATCTTTCCTTCCTTCCTTGCTTCCTTCTGTTTTTCCTTCTTCCCTTTCATCCTTCCTTCCGTCTTTACTTCTTTCCTCCTGCCCTTCCTTCCTTCCTTCCTTCCTTCCATCCATCCATCCTTACTTCTTTCCTCCTGTTCTTCCTTCCTTCCTTCCATCCATCTTTACTTCTTTCCTCCTGCCCTTCCTTCCTTTCTTCCTTCCTTCTGTTCTTCCTTCCTTCCTTCCTTCCTTCCTTCCTTCCTTCCTTCCTTCCTTCCTTCCTTCCATCCATCCTTCTTTACTTCTTTCCTCCTGCCCTTCCTTCCTTCTGTTCTTCCTTCCTTCCATCCATCCATCCATCCATCTTTACTTCTTTCCTCCTGCCCTTCCTTCCTTTCTTCCTTCCTTCTGTTCTTCCTTCCTTCCTTCCATCCATCCATCCATCTTTACTTCTTTCCTCCTGCCCTTCCTTCTGTTCTTCCTTCCTTCCTTCCTTCCTTCCTTCCTTCCTTCCTTCCATCCTTCTTTACTTCTTTCCTCCTGCCCTTCCTTCCTTCCTTCCATCCATCCTTACTTCTTTCCTCCTGTTCTTCCTTCCTTCCTTCCATCCATCTTTACTTCTTTCCTCCTGCCCTTCCTTCCTTTCTTCCTTCCTTCTGTTCTTCCTTCCTTCCTTCCTTCCTTCCATCCATCCTTCTTTTCTTCTTTCCTCCTGCCCTTCCTTCCTTCTGTTCTTCCTTCCTTCCTTCCATCCATCCATCCATCCATCTTTACTTCTTTCCTCCTGCCCTTCCTTCCTTTCTTCCTTCCTTCTGTTCTTCCTTCCTTCCTTCCATCCATCCATCCATCTTTACTTCTTTCCTCCTGCCCTTCCTTCTGTTCTTCCTTCCTTCCTTCCTTCCTTCCATCCTTCTTTACTTCTTTCCTCCTGCCCTTCCTTCCTTCCTTCTGTTCTTCTTCCTTCCATCCATCCATCCATCCTTACTGCTTTCCTCCTGTTCTTCCTTCTTCCCGTCCTTAGTTCTTTCCTCCTGTTCTTCCTTCCTTCCTTCCTTTCTTCATTCCTTCTTTCCTCCTGTTCTTCCTTCCTTCCTTTCTTCATTCCTTCTTTCCTCCTGTTCTTCCTTCCTTCCATTCATCCTTACTGCTTTCCTCCTGTTCTTCCTTCTTCCCGTCCTTCCTTCCTTCCTTCTATTTATAATAGTGATTTTGGAGCTGATACGAGAAAGATATAGCTAATGGATGCTGTTTATCAGTCGATAATCTGAAAACCATCAATCGATGTCATATATCGAACATTTTATTTTTTTAATATAGAAGTATATCAGTATGTGGTCAATATAGAAGTATATCAGTTAAATAAGCAGACATGACATGTAAATATTGTATATTAAACTACACCTCAGTTGATCTGTTAATAATGATCAGAATTAAAGCTCCCCAAAATTTCACAGAATATTCCAGAAGAAAGTAATGTTCAGCGGTCACATTTCTCCCTCTGAGCATATGAATCAAAGAGTGATGTCATGAACACTTCTGTATTGAGGTGGTAGATTGTTCCAGATGTTGGTGGTCGCATACTGATTCGATGTTTCGGGCTGGATTATATGTAAAGTTTCCATTTCCATGTTGCAAGGGCCAAAACCATCTCTCGGCATCTGGAAGGTGACGGACTGACCCGTGTGGAGGAACAATAGAGGGTTTTTTTCAAGTCTTTGTGTCGATCTTCTTTATTCCCCAGTAAAGTTGAATGCCACAGTCTAGCGTGCCCCTCGCCGGCCCTTTACATATGATAATGAGGCCGTTGTGTGCAGATTACCAGGGCAGCTGTGAGCGTTTTAGCTAACTCCAACTCAGTGCCTGCCAGCACTTTCTCCTCAACTTTCACCCCCTGCTTTCCTCTTTCTGCTTGTTTTCATATCAGAACTGAGGAGGACAGGGTTGTTTCGGATAATTTCTTGAAGACCTGTAGTCAAGAAGTGGATGTAGGAACCGGTGTGGATTGAACGTCATGTGGTTGAATTTTGGGTACGTTAAATGTTTCTCATTTAGTTTGCTGCTGTTGAACTAATCAAGGTCAAACACAATGCTAAAAGACTATTTTCACGAAGCATTCATTGTCAGGATATGTTTGCGGAATAGTTAAATGGGGTTTAAGAGACGTTCACTGACAGTGATTTCTTCAAATAATGAGTCTCGGTCGGTGTTGGTAAGTGCTAGTAGGCGTTTCTCGACGGATCTGCATTCCCATTGGTAGTTGTCATATTGGGTCACTGCTTATTTTCATAAAGTTGAGCTCATGAAATTCAGTCGCCACTTTGTTGTTGAAAATTACTGTTGTTGCGAATGCTTTACTGTACTGAAGCTCACTGTCTGTAATGTGTATTGTAATGTTGATGATCAAGGTCTCGGACTAGCTAGCTAAAGCAGTCAGCTGATCTTAAATGCTCAAGACTGAAGTAAATGTCCCTTGCAACACACTGAAAAGTTGTACATAAAGATTATTAGAGTGCGTTTTACATGGAAATACTGTTTCAGTCTTTCTACTTCAAAATATTATGTTTAAGTTGTTACTGGCCATTCCTTTTGAAACGTTTTTCACTCAGAAACTTCTAGCACATTTCACGAATTATTACATTTATTGTGTAGGCTGAGAAATATTTTAAAAATGGTAAATGTGATAATGCAAGCAAGTTTTGCACAGTCAAGCGCCATAGTTTTAGATGTCTTCATGTCTACACACATAAAAAAAATGATTGTGATTTTAAAAGACTAAAAAATGTAAAAATGCTACAGTAAAAAACTGTTAATTGATTAACAGAACCTTTCCTTACTATATACCGTAAATAACTGTGATAGATCTAATGGTACATTTCATGTTATTTTACTGTAAAATAGCGTTACATTTTACAGTAAGTGAAAACTCATTGTATAATTTACAGTGAAAAACCGTAAATTGACATTCCCACAATTCCCAGCGTGACGCTTCGCATTTGATGTATTTTTGTTGAAATAACTTGTTTCTTTATAGTTTGCTTAGTCTTTTTTCTAGAAAAGTGACTATATCATGTGACTCATCACTGCTGTTATGGTTGGTTTCCAGTGTACTACAAGGGTACAAAACTGATATTAATACTTAAATTGGTCGATAATTTAACATTATATCAGATAATGAAATACGGTTTATTTCTGTAAATTTTAAGTTAAGTCTGTAAATCCTTTTTACCGTAAGGTCTTGCTTGCTGTCGTATTTTATACGGTAAATTTCTAGTATTTCTGATGCCGGTATTGTACCGTAAATTGAACCCTTTTTTTTATTGTGTATGTTGTGGAATGAGTTGTTACTCAGTGTTCATGAACTCCTAACACCATGTCTACACCAGACGTGACAAAAGCAACTATGAGCAATAATAATATTTAATATTAATAATATGGCAGGATTTTATAATTTTTTAGTTTTTGTGAAGATGTTTCAAAGGTTTTGCTTTCCGTTTGGCTTTGCAAGTGCTAAGTGCACTTCCTCTGACCTGAGCAGTTTTAGATGAGGTGAGAAAACACAAGTGAAAAACGCACTTCCCAGTTCCCACCGTGACCTCTGCACTTTAACAGAGTCACATTAGCACTCTCACAGCTCTGATGGCTATTCGCTGTCCTCTTTGATAGGTCAGTGCCTCTTCTCCTAGTTTTTCAGATGTCCAGATTTTTCTGGCACAGATTTTTTTTTTTAATGAATGAAGATAGGGGTGTAACGATACCCTCATGTCACGATTCGATACATCTCACGATACGATAATATTGCGATACATAAAGGTAAACAAAAAATGTTATGTTGATTAAAATGCTAACTTGATATTTCAATGTGGGTTTAAATGAATAGTCTTGGACTCTGTGCTTGTAACCCAAGGACAATGATGACACCAGAATAACAATATTCATGATTCTAAAGCTGAAAATACTGAATTATTTTAGATGAATATTCTTGCACTTTTTCTGACTAGATGTATGTAATATATTTAGATATGTTTAAAATAATGTTGGACACTCTTTACTGGTCAAGTTACATAAGGCATTTGGCATCATCAGGACAAAATATTCCCCCATTGCATTATTATACATTATAATAAACATTATATGTAGTAGTTTAATGTAGTACTGACACTAAAACTTTTGTGAGAATTTTTTTTTCTCACACAGTAATTTTTATTTTGGGGGACTATCCACGACAGATTGTTGCATTTTTGTATTGCCAATATTGTGGCACGATATATTGTCCCACCCCTAAATGTAGACAAATCCCCTGTTTATGGAGAATCTGTTGACTTGGTATTCAATTAATTATAGTGGACTATTTTTAATTAATTTTAATGGCCAAAATTGCCTGATACAAATATTTTAATAATTATTTAATTATACTTTTATGTTTTAATTCATTTTTATAACTGATTATTGATTTTTGTTCACTTAATTTGAGAAATCCGTAACTACAAACCGACATTAAGTCCTAATTTAGCTTCCCCTCACCCTAAAAACCCTTTATTTTTTTTAATAACTTTTGTTACATTTATAACTGTTGTTATGTTATTATTTTAATTTTTACATTATTTGTAATAAGATAAGAAAATAAGAAAATTGTTTTTTAAATATTAAATAATGTTTTATTATATATATATATATGTGTGTGTGTATGTGTGTGTGTGTATATATATATATATACAGTATATATATATATATATATAAATATGTATATGTTTGTGTGTATATATATATATATATATATATATATATGTGAGGTAATATTTTAAAATAAATCACATAAAAAAAAGTGATTTATTTGAAAATTTCATCTGTTGTCTGCTGAATGTGACAAACTTTGTTTTGATAAATGTTGAGTTGCAAAAAATGGCTAAACATGGGTGAAATAAACCAGCACATGTCATATTTAGTTTGAGCTCTTGAGGTTGACAATTGTCTGAGGGTTAAGCACCTCGTTTCACTGAACTTTTGCTTAAGAAGAGAATAAATGGACTTCTGAACCCGTTTTCTACCCCGTTTCCAGTAAAGTGCTTTCTCGCACTCGCTGCATGACAGGCTGCCATTATAGTGACGGCAGGCGGTGGGTTTGAGCGTCCAGTAATGGCAGGCGTGTGGTGCTGGTGTATTGTGGAGGCCTGCTGAGGCACATCGTCTCTGTACGAGAGCTTTTCTAACGCTGACACAACAGATGGTTGATTTGGAGGAGCTTGAGCCATCAGATGTCTCCTTTACAGTGGCCAAGAACAAACACGAGCGAGACGCTACGGGTTTGTTGAACCGTTCCACCAGCTGGACAAGATCAAAGTCAAGGGTATGAGAACCGACCCAGTCATGACTTTGATATCATTTTCTTGCTGTGGGTGCTTCTGAAATATATGGGTTTGAAATGATATATTTAATTTGTGTGTTTTTGGAAGGAGTTTCAGCCCACAACCGAAATGAGACACAGATTAAACCTCAGAGCCTCAGAAACCTCATTCAGACTTACGCATTTCCATGATCCATATTATTTACCATGTCTTTACAGGTATTGTTTTGGTGTTACGATATCAGAAGAGCATTACCTGAATAGCTTAACATATGGCTTAGCATATTGCTTGCTTGCATCAAGGTTATAAATAAGGACAACCCCAAACGGACAATGGACAACCCAAAATATGGATTTCAAAAAGTAACCCAAAGGCTGGGTTTGTCCATATTTGACCCAAAATTGGGTTAAACCAACCCCAGCATTTTTTAGAGTGAATTATGCATAAGTGAGGATTGTAAAGCATCATATATAGGTAGATTGGAAACATTATTGAATCTCTTTCTGACTTTGCTCATTACTACTGTATGTTGAATACAGGAGCCTTAGATGTTCAAAAGTCAGTTCTGGCACATTGTCTTGGTATCGTAAAAACAAATTAACTCTAATGAATAGTATTTTGATTAATTTTATTATTATTATTTTTTGTATTATTGCAATAGTAATATTTCTTTATTGATTGAATATTTATAATATACATTTTAACGATATCGTATCTATCTGACTGGGGAATAAGGTTTTCCTTCTGTTTTTGTTCAGTTTTTTTGACTGCTGCTACTTAAGAGCATATAAAGTGTTTCTCCAGTGAATGACCCATGCTGTGAAATGTGGTTCCTCCAGCAACAGGCATCCTGGAAGGATTGTCAAATACATAAGGAAAAAGTGCCGTGTCTTCGGGGACGGGTGCTTTAATACGGGCTTCTGGCCAGCAATTTCATTCTTGCCGTGGATAGATGGCTCTGCTAACAGCCCATTTCTATTTTCTGTAGAAGGAAGGCACCTGGGGATTTCAGAGAGGACTGTTCCAGCTGCTCGAGGGCAAGGGCAAACAGTTGACACGAACGCCAAGGATAAAGGATACTTTGGCTCTAAAACGTTGTTTTTTGAGTATCAGAATTTCAAATTTTCTTTATTTATTTTTAACCAAGAATCTCTTCAAGTATCCACAAGTTTCCGAGGGGCGCTCATGTAAAAAATAAAGTGGGTGAAACTTCCGGTGACGCGGCGGAAGTAGCATTCATTTCCAATGGTGTTTTGTGTGTTAGTTAGCGAAGAGGCTAGCTGTTTTTCGGAGAATTGTTTTACTATTTAAAGACGCCAATCTTTATGAGAGATGTCGTTACGGAGCTCAGGGACAACATGCGCTGTTCGCGGTTGTACGTATAACCGGACTAAACTAATTCAGTGGCTTAAACGTGATTGTTTTGAACATAAGCTGAAAACGAAATCAGAGTGATCCTACCAACGACTGTAGTTTCCATCACCTCCCAAAAGACGACGAATCTTCCTGTGTACATTTGTTTAAAATCTTAATATTCTATAAACTCTATCAGCATGTGATTGGCTGTTCGCTACTGATGTTACAGCTAAACTCAGGATCAAAGCCTCTGTTGACAGAATACCAAATGTGCCAGTTAATGTATTCAAGCAGCACATTCATTTATAATTTTGAATAAACTCCAAAGCACAATGACTAAGTGTGTATTTTTTATTTTAATTGTTTGTCAGCTCGCACAACTGTCTGTCACCATGCCTTGATGAGTTTTGATTATTAATAATGTTATTATAATACTCCCAATCAACGACTGCGGAGAGTAAAGGTACTGTTATTTCACCCTTTTGAATTTCGTTGAGGTTGTGTTCCCACATCGTTAGCTAGTTTGGATCGCTATAACTTGAATGACTGTCAACTGTTGAATGAACGAGTGTCAAACATGTCAAGTAGCGCTTTGTTTACTTCCAACCGGAAGTCGCGCCCACTTTTGACGCAAGGCCTCATGGGGCGTAGGAAACTTGTGGATAGCAATGCCTCTAGATGCACAAGCTTGGTTTTACGTTGTTGTGTTTGGAAATATGTCAGAACTCAACACAAGAGAAACAGACGGATTGCCATAGTGGATATCAGTTTCAATTAGTGTTTTATCTAGCCTTGGTGGAGCAACAGTTTAAGTACAATCTTGCTGAACAGGTTGACATGTTTATAGCTACCGTAGTTACTCATGCTACATTGGCTGTAATACTAATGCTGTCCTATAGAGGGCCAAAGGATAAAACATCTTTAAAGGGTAACTAAACCCCTGGTCAGAGCCTGACTCCACCCACTGGCAACATTTGAAAATGCTGAAAAAGTGGGCAGACCCCAGCGGAGATAGAGGGGACGAAATAGATGCTAAAACACTCTATCCTGATCGTTTTCAATACTCATAATTCCAACTCCTGACTCGCTACAGTGGTTTTGACGTCACAAGATGGTTTTTATACTGCTCGCGTGGTGAGCTGAAACCTGCGTACGTCACGAAGTGCGGAACATCCAATAGGAAAATTCAACTGCAGTAGCCACCGTTCAACCTGAAGAGGGCAGCACTAAGACGTTTTTACACCATATATTGTAGAAATAAAACACTTTATACACAAATGTCAAAAAAGTTACTCGAATCAATGACCGGTATTAATAAAGATCCATTCTTACAGATCATTTAACTAAAAAAAGTTGGTTTAGTGTTTAGTTACTCTTTAATGTTAAATCTCCGTACTCTCCTTTTCCATCAGTTAAAAGGACAAATAAATGCATCCCCCGAGAGCACTCCACAAGTTATATCTGGAGACTTGAGATCGATGCATGTGAATGCATGTTTTAATCAGTTTATTTTACAGATAAGTTCTTCTCCATTGTTGCACACACTCACAGACAGTGTTTTATGAAAACTTAAGACAGGCAATTCTATGCAATTGTGTTAATAAAAAAAAAAAACAAGATGCATTTCTAGAATATTCTACAGATATTCCACGGAAAACAAAAAAAATCAGCTGAATGACCCTTGGTTAATTGAACAGCAATGCAAAAGCGCAGGGAACTGGTCTTAATAAATGCAGCAAGAGCGCGATCAATGGCGACTTGAATGCATGAGAAAATGCAAATGCTGATTTGATTTGTTGAATTTTGCCTGCCTACAGACTTTAGATGGGTCATGACGTTGCCTTCAGCTGATTTCTTCAAGAGAGGTGTGTGCCATGTCAGTTTTTTCCATCAATATATCATCCATCATCATAGACCCAACAAAAGCTGGATGTTTTCAAATGCACACCTTTTTCTCCATGCCAATGCTTCAGGATGTTTTTCTCTTTTTTTTTTTTTGGTTTATCTCTACGCTTTAGGCTTTTATTCCCTGCTCATTTTCCTATTTCTACTCAGGAGGACACATTATCAGCATCTCTTTGCTTGTCTAATCTGTGTCGGTCTGGTCGCTCTCCCTTGTCGCACAAAACGGAAATTCTCTCGGCAGCTCTTTCAGCCACCAACTGTTGATCACCGAAGGGTGTGATTCCCCTACAAAAACTGGCTATTAAATCCCCAGCGGTGCTCGTGGCGGGCCTCAAAGAGCCCGTCTGATGCAGGGGCCCGTCTTATTACAGAGGAGGTTATAGACTCGTAACGTCCAGAGCCGCACGCTGGTGCTAATTTGAGTGTCAGCTTGTGGTGGACGCCTCCCCGTCGAGAGCCCTGAGTTATGAGCCGAGGATTAAAGGAAGGGTGTGTTTCAGGGGGCCGTTTGGATCCGTGTTCGGGATGGCCCGACTTGGCCCTCGACCCAAACAAACACCCACCGTTAAGAAAAGCTCCGAATGAGTTCCCAGAACCTAATAATGAACTCTTACTTTTAAAAGCAACACATTAACTGGCTTAACGGTTTAATTGCTTGGATTTTGTTGACACGATTTGGCCCATTTTCATGGCACTATTAATCTGCTCCTTCAAGGCTGCAAACTGCTCCGTTGAAGCAGAAATACGAGTGTTTATGGAACCAGAGATGCCAGAGTCTGGTTACCGTTACCAGCCTTTTCTTTTTTTTGGGTGGGCCGAGAGTGCGAGGAATTTAATAATCGCCATCCGCATCACCTCCAGGTTAAAAAAACAGCTCTTGAAGTTTGATTGAACCCAGAAAAATAGTTTGAAGTCCTGAGCGAGGTGTAAATTGCTTGTGTGTGTTATTTTGTGGCTGTGATCCCTTTATTTAACCTGAATATGGACAAAAAGAAACATCGTTGGTTAAATCAGCCTTTCTCAAAGTGGGTGCCGCGGCACACATTTTGGCACACTTTTTTCACAAAAAAATGTGAAAAAAAAAAAAACCAGAAAAAAACCCAGCTGACATTTCATATATAAATATATTTGAATTTACATATTTACATTCTTCTTTTTAAACATATGAACATATTAATAAAATTGTAAATTCATTTTAGATAAATATATAAAATTAATCATAAAAAAATCCGTCTCACAAGACCGAAGCAAGACACACACAACTTGACGCAAGTGACGCAATCCATAGCAACGCGTTATAGCAACACCTCAGACTGACAGAAACGTAAAAATAAACGTGAATTTAGGCCACTTTAGTTACAGCATTATGGGTCGTTTTTTGAAAAGAAAATCCCCACAAGAGCCAGGGATTTTTATTTTATTTTATCTGCATCCTGCACTTCATTTGAGTTCTCCTGGTCTGGATTTGTTATTGGGTTCTTGTATTGGGCGGTCCACCTCTTACGGTTTTATGGCATTTGTGTCTCTGATTAATTATTTTGTGAATTACTTTGCAAACCTGTGTTTTTAAAGGTGCTATAAAGTTTTTATTATTATTGTTATTTACAGTTCATATTATGCTCTGTTCATTACTGTTCTGTCTAACTAAACAAGACATTTGCATTTAAATTTGGGTTATGCAGTGTTTTTAAATTATATTTTACACTGGGGTGCCTTGAGATTTTATGCACTTTTGAAAGGTGCCCTAACTGAAAAAAGTTTGAGAAAGGCTGGGTTAAATGACGTACATTTTAGTTGAAGGCCTCCTTGAATAGTTACATTACCTCATTTTCACATTCAGCCATTTGTTATTTATGAAGGCTGTGTTTAGTGCTTTTTCATGCCGTAAGGTGTCTGGTTATGGAGAGTGTTGTTTAAAGGCAGGATAGGCCATTTGTTCCAGTTATGCTGGTTGAAAGTCTCTCTTCATATCCTGAGAGCAATCACTAAGTTAAGTGGTCTAAATGTGTGTGTGTGTGTGTGTGTATTGTCTGTAGAAGGTGTAGTACCATAAAATGTTTGTCCAATCATTGCATTCTGTCCTGTATTTCCACACGTCTGCACACCTGCTCGCGCAGACCACGTGTCATCAGCGTGTTTCATCAGTGTTGGGGAAGCTACTCTGAAACTGTAGTTTGACAAGCTACAAGCTACTCACAAGTTAAAGTAGTTAAAGGGTTAGTTCACCCAAAAATGAAAATTCTGTCAGTATTTACTCACCCTCATGTTGTTCCAACCCCGTAAGACCTTCGTTCATCTTCGCAACACAAATTAAGATATTTAAGATATTAAGATCGCTCCTGCATACTAGTCCATAGGCTTCTTGAGGGAATGACTCTTGCTGGCATCAAAGTCATTAAAGACATCGTTAAAATAGTCCAAGCGACTACAGTGGCTCAATTTTAACTTTATCAAACGACGAGAACACTTTTTGTGCGCAAAAACAAACAAAAATAACGACTTTATTTCAACTATTCACTTCCTTCTCCATGGGCCTGTAGTCAGTTAACGTAGTGTGATTGCGTAAAGCTACGTCACACTTAGGCTCACTATTGGTCGACGCTGGTCATGTGTGATGATGCGTGTGACACAGAGACTCAGGCACCGAAATTTTCGTTCTTAATCGGTCTGTTTATTACCGTTTACGTCGGAACCGGTTCCCTATTGGCACCGCGTTTCGGTACCCAACCCTATCCATAATGCATCCGACTGTGTATTCAGTACCTTTGTCCATATTTTCAAAACGTTTCTGCCGTTGAAATCAAACACACTGGCTCTGATCTGTGAATCTAGTGTTGTTTTTGGCGGCCTGTTTTAATTTTAGTTTTAGTCTAGTCTTTGTGTCAAGCTGACATTCACATTGATACTCTTTTTAGTCTAGACTAGTTTTAGTCAACGAAAACCGATGACGTTTTAGTCGACGAAAGACATAGTCATATTTTAGTCTCTTTTTAGTAGGCAATTCTATTTAACCCAGTCAATATACAGTATAAGTAGCTTACCTAGTAGTAGGCTAGCCTATAGACGAAACCAAAATGTTCTTTTAGCCAAACCATCTTCTTATATTATTGTTACCTTATAGACTCAAGAATACATCCATTTCAGACACGGAAGACGCTCTAAATTGAATTTACAACATATTTATATTTTACCAAACAAACATGTTAGAAGTAGCCTACACACATGATGAAATGAAAGTTTTTCCAAGTGTCATTTCTTCTTTTTCTCTCAAAGACGAATCCCTTTCTCTGTGTCAGACTTAACTTTGTTTGTTGTCGTTTATGCTAACGCCTGTTTCACACACACTCCGTTTGCAGTGCGTATTTTTCCCGCACATAGCGCTCATACCGCGCGCTCTTGGAAAGCAATAACGCGCGCTGCTCCAGCATGCACACTGCAACACGCACCGCATACACTCATACACTGAAACAGCTGTAACTGACGCAGCTACTTCTTCTCATCTCGTTTTTATTCGTCAACGATATTGCATTATACATTTAGTTATTGTCATCGTCACACGACCAGCATTTACGTTGCGTCTCGTCTCGTTTTCGTCACGTGATAAAAGTTCGTTGACGACAATATTTAGTCATAATTTCGTTGACGAAAGCAACACTACTCTTTACAGAAATCCCCCCCCCCTTACACTTCCTCTTACAATGACGTAAAATGGCGATTTTTCCGTCATTGTAGGAGGAAGTGAAAAAGGCAATCTTATGCTTTCAAAGCTCAGTATTGTTAGCTGAAAATTGTCCGACGGTCACTGTCGCTTGTGTCAACGTAGTGTGAACGGGGCTTTAGTGGTGTTGTGTTTTGGTGGGTTTAATCAGGAGATGATCTTAGGTTAGGTTTTCACTCATCCTATCAGTATAACACTAAAGCAGTGTGTTTAAACTCTCTCCCAGTGTCCTGACTTTGCAGCACAGCTCTCCTGTCAGAGCCGGTTTGGATGACGAGGAGGTTTTGAATGACCCCTGCGCTCAAGAGAATCACAGGATTCAGCTGTTTCTGCCCTGCATGGATGAGGTCTTGTGCATTAAAAAGTACAATGCACAAAAAATTCTGTGGCATTGTTTTGTGCATTGCTCTTTTTGTTGCAAAATACAAAAATATAACATTTATGAGCTCAAACCTCCCATAAACCTTTCTAATAGTACACAAGCCTATCCAAAGCACTTAAAATCTCAATCGTTGCAAAATAAACCCCGCATAATAATACGATTTTATCATTTAAGAAAATGACAGCGTTTGTCCATGCACAAGTCGCCACTGCAATGCCACGATGTCTAATTATGTGTAAATAAGGTTAATTAAAAAGATTGAAAATGACAAATGAGACGCTTTAACTGTACATTAAATGATTGCAAATGTTGTAAATGCTCTGAACATGGTGTGCTTCTAATATTCCCCCCCCGGGTCCAGCGATCACGTCTGAAGCTGACAGTGCCATATCATTTTAAAGAAGGCTGACAGTGCCGGGTTCTCCTGGTGACGGCACATTAATACTCCCGCACCCTCTAATCAGGCCACCGTGTCAAAAGATTATTTTAAGACCTGGCAAAACGGCTCCAAAAGACACAAAAATGGCCCAGCCAGCGACAGAAAATGAGTTCATTGCTATAATTAGTTTGGCAGCCACCACCCCCTCTCCCCAATTTCATTTCTTTGGCCTTGGAGGTTGACCAAAGATAATGAATGCTGAGTTTTCTCATTAAAGACCTTTGTGTGTGTGTGTGTGTGTGTGTCAGACCTCCCATCATCAGCTTCCTTCACACACACACAGAAGGCCCAGTCACAAAACAAACCCTGTACAGGTCAGAGGTCATAGGGGATGATATATTTTTGCTGACCACCACCAGGTTGTGCTGCAATCAGGGCTCCCTGTAGAGAAAGACACGATGGAGAACATTTATCACTGTCTGTGTTCTAGATGGACTTCATCGGTTCTCCGGGACCACCATGATGTCTTGTTTATGTGTGTGGCAGATGTTTACACTCTGCAGAACCTCTGTTTCTCTGTGGTGGAGCGAGTCTCCAACATCCATCTGATCTGCTGAAGAGAGAAACTCCTGAAGACGCATCATGTCTGTGGTTGTTGACCATTATACTGCCGTTGCTGATATTTATCAGCCTTGTTTTTGGATGGCCATCACAAAATCTGTATTGGTTGAGCACTATTCATGCGCACTTGCCTCTGTTACAGTTTTGCATTTTTACTAGCAATGAACAATATGTCGGTACCACTTCAATTATTGGCCAGTATTATTTTAATATACATGTCTCTAAATTGGTCATTATTGCATATGTATATTTATCTGCCAGATGTACATTATAATTGTGTAATCTCTTGCAAACCTCAAGATGAATATCCATTTTTTCATACTATAAATTTATAATGGCTAAATTCAAATAGCAAAAAAAAAAAAAACATTTGATTTCATTAATTTTATTCATTCTTTTAATATCATTCATTCATTCTTTTAATATCATTCATTTTTATAATGTCATTGCATTCATTCATTCATTATTTTAATATCTTTGCATTCATTCATTTTTTTAATATTATTGCATTCATTCATTCATTCTTTTAATATCATTCATTTTTAATGTCATTGCATTCATTCATTCATTCTTTTAATATCATTGTATTCATTCATTCATTCTTTTAATATCATTGCATTCATTCATTCATTCATTCATTCTTTTAATATCATTTCATTCATTTATTCATTCATTCTTTTAATATCATTGCATTCATTCATTCATTCATTCTTTTAATATCATTGCATTCATTCATTCTTGCATTCTTTTAATATCATTGCATTCATTCATTCATTCTTTTAATATCATTGCATTCATTCATTCATTCATTCTTTTAATATCATTCATTTTTAATGTCATTGCATTCATTCATTCATTCTTTTAATATCATTGCATTCATTCATTCATTCATTCTTTTAATATCATTGCATTCATTCATTCATTCTTTTAATATCATTTCATTCATTCATTCATTCATTCATTTAATATCATTTCATTCATTTATTCATTCATTCTTTTAATATCATTGCATTCATTCATTCATGCATTCTTTTAATATCATTGCATTCATTCATTCATTCATTCATTCTTTTAATATCATTGCATTCATTCATTCTTTTAATATCATTGCATTCATTCATTCATGCATTCTTTTAATATCATTGCATTCATTCGTTCTTTTAATATCATTGCATTCATTCATTCTTTTAATATCATTCATTCATTCTTTTAATGTCATTGCATTCATAATTCTTTTAATTTCATTGCATTCGGTCATTCATTTTTTAAATCTCATTGCATCAGTAGTTTATACCTCTGCTCTAGTTTCGGCATTACTCTAACTAGATTAAACTTGAATCTCTTGCCATTGCATTATTAGCTCTTGTATGATAAATTGCTTGTGATTGTTCTTCATTTTAGGTTTCTTTGAACATAAGAACATTGAAGCCTTCACTAAAAGCCTTTGGAAATGATTGCCAGGGTTTTGCTTTGCTTCGATGAACTGGTACTTTACTTTGGAGAAGGATCTTTCTGTTGGAATTCAGCAGCTTGTTCTGAGTCTCGTTACATCGAAGGAGACATTTTTAGTCACAGTTCAATAGTCCTTGAGTGTTTTGTGGACAGGGTTTTTCCACAGTGACCCTGCTGTGTGTATCTTAATGATTGTGTCGACGTGAAAAGGGATTACGTAATTGGAGCCCCTCTGTTTTGTCCTTGCTCATCCTTTCAGAAAAGCCTGTCTCATTTAATGAAGTTATTTCAGGACGCACTTTTGCTGCTGCTGCATTTCAATGTGAAAACTGTTAGTTAGGTTACAGCACTGGGATCCAAAACCCTGCTCTCTTGAATTGTTGTTAAGGACAGGACAGTCTGTAGGAAAAGTCAATGCAAGTTAACCAAGCAGTCATAAAATGTCATGAACCTAGCAGTTCGTTTTTTCTGTCACATTGTTTTTTTTACTTTATGTGAGTCTGTTTGCAAAAATGTATTAGTACTACTAGCATGACTTGATCACCATAATAATTTTTCAATGCACTTTCAAAACCCAGTCAAAGGATTTGCTAAATGGTTTTCTGTAGGCTTTTGTTGAAACAATACATTTAAACATTTTTATCTATTCTGCCTCAATCGTGTAATTTATTTGAATGTATCTTGGGTTTTTCCAGGCAAATACTGTGATTTCTGCAATTATTCAGTTGATTATACTACATGCAAGGTATTTTTTTAATCAATTCACTTCACAGTAATAAAAATGACCATTTGAAGAAACTCTTCTCCAGCCTACAACCAGGGCAGCGATCTCCCTTCCAAATCCAGTGTTCTCAATCCTCGTTGCATTTTATGTACCCCAACTGTGAATTTGGGTCAAACCTGCTCTTGCTGCTCATCTGCTTGCTGCAAATCAAAATGCCTTTAAACCTTTGCATAATGCTAAAATTGCAACATGCTTATTGTTTTATTTATTGATTTATTGATTGATTGATTGAACAGAGTGACGTATCATATACAGAAAGAGTTAACGATGCTTCTTTTTTTTTTTTTTTTACAATTGTCTCCCTTTCCCACAACCCACCCACTGAACAGAGGAGAAAAATTAATAATAATAAAATATATAAACAATATTAAAAAAAATCCAAAATGGAAAACCAGAATCTCCAAGTTCTTATAATACAAACAGTGAAAAAATAATTGACAGCATTGTTTGCCCATTGCATTATCCGTTTCATTGTGCACAGGCTTTTTAATAACAATATTAGATTTAGTTTGGTGGTACAATTACGTCCTTTTCAAAATAAGAAAGCATTGGGGACCATACTGAATAAAAACATTTGGTGGATCTTACTAAGAGAACATCTCATTTTTATCCAGTTTCAAGAACAGCATCACATCTCTAAGGCTGTATGTCCACCAAAGCGTTTTTCCACGCGCCTGGCGTGTGTTTTCAATTGTTTTCAATGGGAGCGTCGCGGTTTTTAAACGCGATGCGCGTACCGAGGCGCTGAGCGTTTTTTTCACGCTGAAGCGCCGAGCGCCCGGCGTTTTTACTGGTTGCTGGGAGTTGAAAAATTTTCAACTTCAGATAAAACGCAGCGCTCATCACTGTCACTTTTTACCCAGCCGTCCAATCACAGTGGAGGAGGGGCCGGACTAATGCCACACTGACCAACTGTCAACATTCAACTGCTGCGGATATTCTGTATCATAGCAACGAAACGTCTCAACGGAAAAAACGCTGCGCTGCCAAAACGCTCTCAAGCGCCCAAAGCACGGCCAAAAAACTCTTTGGTGGACACACGGCCTAAGCCAGAGTGAAACCAAAAGCGGTTTACTTGATTTCCAATCAAGTAATGTTCTTCTCTGAGCCGAAAGACATGCAAAACCACATGTGTCTTGACAAGTTTTGGATATTACCACACCAAGACTGCTACCTCAAAACTAGGCCTGATATCGTTAACATATGCCTCAGACAAAATTTTAAATATAGCTGTCCAGTAGACTGGGACAAGCTCAAAACACATGAGCAAGGTTTGCTTTAGGAGAACGATTACGTTCACATGTGTCCGCAACATCTTGGACAGCCTAACCTTGCTGTAATGAAGCCTGTGGAGGAACTTGAACTGGATTAAACCCAAGCGAGTACAGGAGGTTGTTGCATTCACTCTAATTAATACATTATTCCAGGTTTCCTCCGATATATCCAAATCATTTGTCCATTCTGCATGGATTTCGTATAGATTCATATTTTTTATTGATATTGAAGTATTATATAGTGGACTGGATATCATATATGTGGGACAATGATTTTGGATTATCTATATATTGACTAATGTATGTGCTGTACATCAGAAACTGAACCATGGGAGAAGGTGAACACGGTGGAGATGGGATGTATTGTCTCTTATTCCTGTTCCTCTTTTTTTTTAGGCCTAGGGAAAATAGAATGAAGATTATTATTTCTGTTCAGAAAATAAGGGTCATGCAGTTTATCTTGTAGGTCAAGCTATATAATTGATTTAGCAGATTTTTTGGTGCGCCGATAGCGATGTCCGATCGTGTTACATGATTCTGTATAGCACATTATATGTGGCATTCACACGATATTCATGAACATGAAAACCCCATTAAGGTCATCATCAGTGGCACCTTCCCAACCCACAAATGTTAGCAGAAGTTAAACTGCTGGAGTCTCCATTGGGAATAAGAGTCACACACACACACACACAGTATACAACTAAATGCACTTAGTTGTGCATACGTGTAATGTATGCATTGCATTTGGGGGCTCCAGTGAATAAATGTGCCATGAAAAGTTCTCCTTGCCTAATGCATAATCCAGTTTGAAAATGTTCTCTTGATTTGAACCCGTACTTGGCCCACACAAGTAAGCAGAAAAGCAAAAAGAAATGGGTATTAATATTTTTTAAATGGTCTCTTTGTGAGAAGACCTAGTCATCAGGCCAGTTTTGCGGCACTTATCTAACAGTCTTACATTGTTCTGTGGTCATAAGAAGGTTTTGAGAAAGACATCCCACTCTCTTGGAAGAGTGTCTGAATAAATGTATTCTGCTGTTCTCTGTGAGTTGCCTTAATGTGCTTTTGTTTTTCTCCTTGCTCCCAACAGATCGCTCTCCTCCAGCTGTCGTCCTAAATTAGCTGAGCTCTGTGAAAGGATAGCCGTTTCAACTGACCCCTTCTGCTCCTTGAAGCTCCAGCCGTCCGTGACACCCAAATGCCGCCTGTCTTTCATCAAACTGGTCACTCCTAAAGAAAAATGGACTTGGAGTGAAAAGAAACCCCTTCATGTGGACTCTAGGACAACTCTCAAGCTAGCCAGATAGCTGGCCCTCGGACTCAAATGGGTGGCCTATGACGATGTAACCGATAGGGGGACTTGAGTTCTCGCTTTCCCAAGAAGCCGCAAGACGGATATGAGCTTGAGTCGATAAAACAAACCTTCCATCGCTTGAGGGCTTCTCTAACGTCATGCAGTCATCTGAGGAATTGTTTACCAGGAAGCTGAAAGCATTGAATGGGAGTATGGGACATCCAGCGACCAACACACAGGGCAAGCTGGAAGGGGGTGGGAAAACCAATGGGACGCCCGCCATGCCTAAAATGGGGGTGCGAGCCAGGGTGACGGACTGGCCCCCGAAAAAGGAGGGTTGGGAAAGCCGAGGCGGGCCCAACTACGAGAGCGTCATCGCGGCCTTTCAGAACGGGCAGCCGGACCAAAGCGGGGAGATCACGGATTTGGGGGATTCGGATTATTCGGATGCAAAATATTCCCTGAGTGACCTTCTAAGTCTATCCCCTTTGAAGGGGCTTCATCCCATTCGCCAGCGGAGTAATAGTGACGTGACCATCAGTGACATTGATGCGGAGGACATATTGGACCAGAACGCCGTCAACCCAAACACTGGTGCCTCGTTGCATCGGGAATACGGCAGCACTTCCTCTATTGACCGCCAGGGTCTCGGGAATGAAGGGTTCTTTACCATGTTGCGAGGGTACCGGATCGACAGTTTGGACCATCGCAGCGCCCCGCCCGTCGGTTTCCCAGAACTCCTTCGCTACGACACTACCCTCTCCCCGAGCTTGCAGACCGCCGCTCAAATCGCCCGCGGTGAGATCGTCCGAATCTCAGGCTACGACTACGTGGACGGCTCGCTCCTCTACAGCCGAGAAAGGGAGAAGTCTTTCATGCGTCGTCTCAAGTCGGAGTCGTCCGAGACGTCGCTTTTTAGGAAGTTGAGGACTATTAAAAGCGAGAACGATGGTTTGCGACTCTCCACCGAGCAGGACGACCGCCGGCCGCTCAGTTTTCAGAAATGCTTTGCTCACTATGACGTCCAGAGCGTACTCTTCAACATCAGCGAAGCGGTGGCGAACCGCATCAGCCTCAACCAGAGGAAAAACACCACAACCGGAGCTTCTGCTGCCTCGCAGTACCAAATCCCAGGAGGCGGACAGGTGGGTGCCAATAATACCGGACCTGCGTCCATGTTCGAATCGCCGCTGGGAAGTCGGGAAGACCTCAATCCCAAGGAGAACCTGGATGCGGACGAGGGGGATGGGAAAAGCAATGGTTTGGTGCTCAATTGCCCGCATTTTCGCAATGAGGTTGGTGGAGAGGGGGAGAGGAGGATCTCTCTCTCCAGGGCCACGAACAGCACTTACAGTGCTGGAGGAGAAAACTGCTCTTTCGAGTCATCCTTGAGCTCGCACTGCACCAACGCTGGTGTGTCTGTGCTGGAGGTGCCACGGGAAAGCCAGGCAATCCACCGTGAAAAGGTCAAGCGGTACATCATCGAGCATATCGACCTGGGAGCGTATTATTACCACAAATTCTTCTATGGCAGAGGTAAGCCTTGTTATTTTGGCGTGAAAAATGGGGTTGATTCTTGTTTGCAACTGGTTGTATTTAAAATATTCATCAGTTCATGTTATTACAAAGAAAACAAGGTTTTTATTGTTTGTGATCTTGCTTTGCCTCTGAAACATCTTTCCTCTTTTAGTGGGTTTCATAAAGGTTGTGTTGGTGTTTTTTTAGTTTTTTTATTCATTATACTAAATTACACGACCCAATAAAAACTCCACCCCCCCCCCTCCACACACACACACACACACAATAAAAAGATGAGTACTGCAAAAAAAAAAAAATCTTAAAATTTAAATGATATCCACAAGTTTCCGAGGGGCGCTCCTGTAAAAAATAAAGTGGGTGAAACTTCCGGTGACGCGGCGGAAGTAGCATTCCAATGGTGTTTTGTGTGTTAGTTAGCGAAGAGGCTAGCTGTTTTTCGGAGAATTATTTTACTATTTAAAGACGCAAATCTTTATGAGAGATGTCGTTACGGAGCTCAGGGACAACATGTGCTGCTCGCGGTTGTATGTATAACCGGACTAAACTAATTTAGTGGCTTAAACGTGATTGTTTTGAACATAAGCTGAAAACGAAATCAGAGTGATTCTGCCAGAGCCCGTCTCTGATCCTGCCAACGACTGTAGTTTCCATCACCTCCCAAAAGATGACGAATCTTCCTGTGTACATTTGTTTAAATTCTTAATGTTCTATAAACTCTATCAGCATGTGATTGGCTGTTTTCTACTGATGTTACACCTAAACTCAGGATCAAAGCCTGTGTTGACAGAATAATGTGCCAGTTAATGTATTCAAGCAGCACATTCATTTATAATTTTGAATAAACTCCAAAGCACAATGACTAAGTGTGTATTTTTTATTTTAATTGTTTGTCAGCTCACACAACTGTCTGTCACCATGCCTTGATGAGTATTGATTATTAATAATGTTATTATAATACTCCCAATCAACTACTGCGGAGGGTAAAGGTACTGTTATTTCACCCTTTTTAATTTCGTTGAGGTTGTGTTCCCACATCGTTAGCTAGTTTGGATCGCTATAACTTGAATGACTGTCAACTGTTGAATGAACGAGTGTCAAGCATGTCAAATCGCGCTTTGTTTACTTCCAACCAGAAGTCGCGCAAGGCCTCATGGGGCATAGGAAACTTGTGGATAGATTAACTTGAAATGCAACTCTGAATATTAAATATAATCATAATAATACGAGTTTTCATAGATTTTATCTTGAATTGAGGTGCATTTTGGCTAATTTCACTTGCTTTTAAGTAGTTTATATACAAGTGAACAAATCTAAATAAAATAAAGTAAAAGTTTTTGTTTACATAATATATATAATATATATATATATATATAAATACACACATGCATGTATATTTAAGAAAAAAATATTATTTATATATAAAATATAAATATTTATATATAATATAAATTATATATAAATCTTTATACAGTATACTGTATACATGAAAATATTTCTTAAATATATGCAAGCAAAATATTATTTATATATAACATATTAATATTTATATATAATATAAATGATATATAAATCTATATACATGAAAATATTTCTTAATATAAACAAGCATGTGTGTGTATTTATTTATATATATATATATATATATATATATATATATATATATATATATAAAATTATACACAGTGCACCCACATATATTATGTAAACACAAACTTTTATTTTGGATGCGATCAATCGTTTGACAGCCCCAATATAATCATAATAAAATGAGTTTTCATAGATTTTATCTTGAATTGAGGTGCATTTTGGCTAATTTCACTTGCTTTTAAGTAGTTTATATACAAGTGAACAAATCTAAATAAAATACACACAAAAATAAAAATAAAATACATTCGTATTATTGACACATCTATGAAAACAAGTCTAGATATCTCCTTCAGTGTTGCCTTTCAAGTAAATTTAAAGAGATTTTAGATATTTTAAGTAGATTTACCTCATTAACTCTGAAACCTGTATGACCAACTTTTCTATACAATGAAAGCCAGTGGATTTCAATGCTGTTGGAACTTTTCATCAAAATATCTTCTGTTGCGATCCACCATCCACGAAATTGAGTACAAAATACTGATTTCCATTTTTTTTGCAGTGTTAATTATTAAAGAACTTGAATCTTGTAATATTTTCTCTTTTGGGTGCTATTCTGGTGATTTGGGGACTGAGACAATAGCAGCTTTTTTTAAGATGGATGTTTGTTACACATTTTAAAGGGAGAAATGCTTGTTATTTTTCCATGAAAAATATGGTTGATTCTTGTTTGCAACAGGTTGTATTTATAATATTCATCAGTTCATCTTATTACAAAGAAAACAAAGTTTTTATTGTTTGTGATCTCTTCCTCTTTAGCGGATGTCATAAAGGTTGTGTTGGTGTTTTTTTATTTATTTTATTCATTATACTAAATTACACAACCCAAGTAAAAAAACTCTAAACTAAAGTGCCCAAAAAAGATGAGTACTGCAAAAAAAAATAGTAAAATTTAAATGATATAGATTAACTTGAAAGGCAACACTGAATAAAATATAATTATAATAATATGAGTTTTCATAGATTTTATCTTAAATTGAGGTGCATTTTGGCTAATTTCACTTGCTTTTAAGTAGTTTTATACAAGTGAACAAATCTAAATAAAATACACACACACACACACACACACACAAAAAAACCAGCCAGTTCAGTGAGATAAAATGAAAACAAGTCTAGATATCTCCTTCAGTGTTGCCTTTCAAGTAAATTTAAAGAGTTTTTAAATATTTTAAGTAGATTTACCTCATTAACTCACACTTATATCATTCGAAACATGGTATACAATGAAAGTCAGTGGATTTCAATGCCGTTTGGAACTTTTCATCAAAATATCTTCTATTGCGATCCACCATCCACGAAAATGAGTACAAAATACTAATAACAAACTTAAAATCCCATTTTTTTGCAGTGTTAATTATTAAAGAACTTGTATCTTGTAATATTTCTCCTATTCTGGTGATTTGGGGACTGAGACAATAGCAGCTTTTTTTAAGCCTGATGTAGGGAGAAATGCTTGTGCCAAGGACTGAGGTGTGAGAATGTTGTCCTGTCTTTGGCCCGTGATTTGTCATGTGAGAACAGACAGGGTGAGGTGCAGCTGTTCCCCTCCGAGGAGCCGTGATGGCGAGAGGTGAGACGGGACCCTCTCCTCACACCGCAGTCCCACCGCTCTTCATTAAAACACCTCTGCGTGTCTGGGAATGGAACGAGCCAAACGATACTCTGACTTATCCTGCACAATGTCATTGGTGTTTGACTGAGAAGGTGTCAGCGGCTGTCAGACTGCTTTTTTTGCGTGTCTGCACATCTGCATAGTCCTGACAGGATTGTGTTACCCATTCCTAAGCTCTGGAAAACAGCTGCTCCACCTCTCGCCATGCAGAAATTCATTTCTTTCCTTTGACTGTGCTGAATAATGAGCCGAAGCCTGTGGGTGAAAGCTGCGATTGTGTCCTGCACGTTCACGGGCTTTCCAGCCATAGCGAATGAGCAAATTACAGCTCAGCTCAAATGACAATAAATCATGTTAGCAAGCTCGTTCTATTGGGAAATAGATAATCATCCGCCTTGCCGTGTCGCCAAAGACCTTTCAAGCAGAAGAGCTCAATTTCCTCTGTGGGTTATATTTAAGACACTGATTAATCTTGTGCATTTAACTATATATTTGAAGTGCTGTTTAAAGAGGGAGGGAGTTTAAACTCGAAATGATATCCAAATGGACCCTATTCAAAGAACTTTTTTGGATGGATGGGCTTTAATTCTAAACTAATTTATTTAATTTAATTTATTTTCTTAGACTGTAACTTGCAGTTAATGTAGATTTACTCATATATTGCTGATTATATACGTTAACACATACGTTAAATAAAGGCAATAATAGCAAATAATGACACATTTGTCAAGAAAGACGATTTCGTCTCAAGGTTCTCATCTACTCAAACATCCCATTTCATGTTGATTTAATGAAATGCATAACTTCAAACTGAATTAAAATGAATGCATTACTTGAATGCATAGCTTTACATTAAATTCAATTGAATGGAAAAATTCAAACGGAATTCAGTTGAATGCATAACTTAAATGCTTGACTTTGCATAACTTTTAAATTGAATTAAAATTAAATGCATAACTTGAATGCACAACTTTACATTAAATCAAATTGAATGAATGATGGATAACTTAAAATGTTATTAAATTTAATGCATGATTTGATAACATGACTTCAAATTAAATGCATAACTTGCATAACTTTTAAAGTGAATGCATAACTTTTAAATTGAATTAAAAATAAATGCATAACTTTAATGCATAGCTTTACATTAAATTCAATTGAATGGAAAAATTCAAATGGAATTCAGTTGAATGCATAACTTAAATGCTTGACTTTAAATTAAATGGAATGCATAACTTTTAAATTGAATAAAACATAAATGCATAACTTGAATGCACAACTTTACATTAAATCAAATTGAATGAATGGATAACCTATACAATGTTATTAAATTTAATGCATAATTTGATAACATGGCTTCAAATTAAATGCATAACTTGAATGCATAACTTTTAAACTGAATGCATAACTTTTAAATTGAATTAAAAATAAATGCATAACTTGAATGCATAACTTTACATAAAATTCAATTGAATGCATAATTTAAATGCTTGACTATAAATTAAATTGAATGCATAACTTTTAAACTGAATTAAAAATAAATGCATAACTTGAATGCACAACCTAACATTAAATCAAATTAAATGAATGGATAACTTTAATTTGTATTAAATTTAATGCATAACTTGTTAACATAACTTCAAATTAAATGCATAACTTGAATCCATAACTTTTAAATTGAATTAAGAATAAATGCATAACTTGAATGCACAACCTAACATTAAATCAAATTGTATGAATGGATAACTTAAAATTTTATGAAATGTAATGCATAATTTGATAACATGCATAACTTTAAATTAAATTTAAACTTTGAACTTAAATGCATGGCTTGAAATGGAATTAAATGTAATGCATTATGTGAGTCAGATAGTGATTTTATTTTGACGGTCTGACTTTCCCGAACTAACAGTCAAAGTCCATTTAACCTTTCTAGCTGCTCATCGCCCCATCAGCGTCTCTACAGGACCTGGAAAGGACAGACCTGTCAACATGTCTCTCCCAGGAGCCACTATCCCTTTCACACCTGACTTTCCATGATGCTTTTATCACCCTGGGAGTTGCATTGATTCCATTAACTTCCTCTCTGCGTGATCGGAGAGGATGCAAGATGTGACATGCCTACTGAAAGTTTACAGTACAGTTGCATTAATTCATGCTTGTTATTAATACTTCATCTTGTTGAGCATCGTGGCCTCCTGGTGCTGATGGTCAAGCTGATGTCTCCTTATCTTTCCAGCAGGCTTGTGTTTTAGAGAAGAATTCAGCAGTGTTTTACTCTTCATTTCAGCTTTAGGCTTTACCCTCATGAGTGTTCAAGTGGATGAGATGAAGTGTTTGTTGTCGTTCACCTCTGGATTTGAGTTGGATTAAGGGCTGTTGTAGAACGTTTTCAGATCTCTCCCATCATGCAGTTCGCTTCTGCTATCGTAACTTTAAATAAGGTTGTATTTGTTTTTGTTTTTTCATGTTGTGCCATCAGCAGGATCCCACACACTACTTGAGCTGTTGCTAATTTCTTTGTTGTCCCATATTTTTATTTTGTGTGTGCATGTGTTTTGCATGAATGCGCATTATCCCAATGCTTTAGTACACATTATCTGTTATATTGCATAATTTTGGCCTGGGGTTTTCAACACTGTGTCCAAATGCATGTTTGTCTACAAAGGGGCTTACTAAAAAAGGATATGAAAGAGAAAGAGGTTAAGCCTCGTCTGTGGCGGGTTTTGTTAATCTCTGACGGACTCCTGTGGTCAGTGAAATCTGAGATTATGGATCATGTATGACACTGATGTGTCTGCGAGACTGTGTGGAATCTATGGAGATGCTGCGCCCTGATCAGACCACATCAATGCCATGTAGACCATATTAATATAATCCACATTTGCTGGGGGTTTTCTTTTCTTTTTTTTTTACTTTATTTTATTTTATTTTTACTCCCAAATTAAAAGATTATCTATCTATCTACCCATCTGTCCTTTTGTCATTCCATCCATCCATCCATTGTTTTGTCATTCCATCCATTTCTTTGTTGTTCCATCCATCCATCATCCTTTTGTCCATCCATCATCTTTTTTCATTTCATCCATCCATCTATTTATCTTTGTTGTTCCATCCATTTATCCTTTTGTCTATCCATCATCTATCCATCCATTCTTTTTACGTTTCATCCTTTTGTCCTTCCATCCATCCATCATTTTTCCATTCCATCATTTTGTCATTCCATCCATCATCCATCCATACATTCTTTTTTCTTTGTATCCTTTTATCATTCCATCCATCCTTTCATCCATCCATTGTTTTGTTGTTCCATCTATTTATCTTTGTTGTTCCATCCATCCATCATTTTGTCCATCTATCATCCATCCAGCCATCCATTCTTTTTTCATTTCATCCTTTTGTCCGTCCGTCCATCCATCCATCTTTTTTCCATTCCATCCATCCATCCATCCATCATTTTGTCATTCCATCCATCATCCATCCATCCATCTATTCTTTTTTCGTTTCATCCTTTTGTCATTCCATCCATTTATCTTTGTTGTTCCATCCATCCTTTTGTCCATCCATCCATCCATCCATCATCCATACATTCTTTTTTCGTTTCATCCTTTTGTCATTCCAACCATCATTTTTCCATTCCATCCATCCATCCATCATTTTGTCATTCCATCCATCATCCATCCATCCATCTATTCTTTTTCGTTTCATCCTTTTGTCATTCCATCCATTTATCTTTGTTGTTCCATCCATCCATCCTTTTGTCCATCCATCCATCCATACATTCTTTTTTCGTTTCATCCTTTTGTCCTTCCAACCATCATTTTTCCATTCCATCCATCCATCCATCCATCCATAATTTTGTCATTCCATCCATCATCCATCAATCATTTTGTCATTCCATCCATCATCCATCCATCCATCCATTCTTTTTTCATTTCATCCTTTTGTCTTCCAACTATCATTTTTCCATTCCTTCCATCCATCCATAATTTTTTCATTGCATCCATCATCCATCCATCCATCTATTCTTTTTTCATTTCATCCTTTTGTCATTCCATCAATTAATCCATCCATCTTTGTTGTTTCATCCATCTATGCTTTTGTCCTTCCATCCATCTATCCATTCATACTTTTTCAATCCATCCATCCAACGTTTTATTGTTCCATCCATTTTTTTGGCCTTCCATCCATCGTTTGTCGTTCCATCCATCCAATGTCACAATACAAAAAAATCCTATAGTAAAATTCTATTTATTTATTTATTTAGACCTTAATTGTCAAGAAAATAATCTCACAATGTATATCAAAATGTAAAAATCATAATGGTCCTAAAATAAACTTGCTTGCTTTATTTTTAAAAACATATTTTAAATAATGTCACAATGCCAAAATCCTAAAATAAGCAGGTCTATAGGCCATTATCAGTGGAGTTTCCTGTGTGTGTTTCTCCTCAGCATGACCGGCACCAGAGAGACTGAAGAGTTTAAATAGCTCTCTCTGTCCCCTTCGCTCAGGGTTATCTGTCCTTCTTGAACCTGACCTCATATCTCCCTCTCTTTCCTGTCATTAACCCCCAGAGCACCAGAACTACTTCGGGGTGGATGAGAACTTGGGCCCGGTGGCCATCAGCGTTCGGAGAGAAAAGCTGGACGATGGGAAAGACAAAGAGGCATCGCAGTTTAACTATCGGGTCACCTTCAGGACCAGTCAGGTACGCGAGTGCTTGACAAATGGACACGAATCAGCAAATATTGATATAAATAACTATTGATAATTCATTTTTGGATTAATTAATGAGTATATCATGTGTAATGAAAAATGAATGGATTGATGGCCCTAATTGCAATACAATCTTTAGTAGTTTTAGAAGGACTAATGGTGTCACACTGGAAATAATAGTTCCACATAAACATGAACTGAAACGAAGGAAGCTTTTAATTAATATTGAGAGATGAAACTCTCCCTCTTTCATACTTACAAGCTTAAAAATGTCTTGGATTGCATTGGCAACATTTATAATAATCCCCATTTTATTAATGATCGAATCATGAAATTGTCATCAAAATAATTTATAATGCTGGAATTTTAATGGTCCTAACATGAACTTCATTTTCTAAATTATTTATTTATATGTTTGTTTGTTTGCTTTCTTCTTATTTATTTGTTTAATTACCGGTATGTATTAATTTGGGACAGATCATCATAAACTTTTAAAATTCTTTATGCAAAATATAATTTCCTTTTTTTCTCTCTCATGGGGTGAAATATTATTATTATTATTATTATTATTATTATTATTTGAGGACAGTAAATCAACAAATGCCCACATGCAGATTCCTCTTTCTCCACCGCATTAAACCTCAGGCTTTGATCTTCAGCTCCTAATGGCACTCGTTCACAATTAATCTGAATGAAGCCTTTTGTCATTTCCTACATGCCATAGATGCTCAAACGACTCAATATTTCAGAATGACCCTATAAAGAGATGTTAGATAATTCAGCATAAAAGGCTTTTACTTAATAAGTGCAGATAAAAGGGTTGAGACTCAAAGAGCGCGTCCTCGAATCTCCTGCAAGGGGGATGATTTCATTGACAATAACAGGATTCTTTCAGATTCTTTCAAAATATGCATAGATATATTGGGATATCAATTTAGTTTATTAGAAAGAGAATACGTACTTGAGGCCATATACTCATATGACACTATTAAGCCATCAGATAATAAGAATTTGGATGGTTTGAGGCAGGAAAATGCCCTTTCTGTTTAATGCATGTGTAGTGATCTCGATTGTAATCCAACCTCTTGTCTTTCTCTGGCCCTCTTCAGTTAACCACCTTACGCGGGGCGATCCTGGAGGACGCTGTGCCGTCCACGGCGAGGCACGGGACGGCCCGCGGTCTCCCACTGAAGGAGGTGCTGGAGTACGTGGTGCCGGAGCTGAACATCCAGTGCCTCCGACTGGCCCTCAACTCTCCCAAAGTCCCCGAGCAGCTCCTCAAGCTGGACGAGCAGGGGGTGAGGACTAGTCTAGAGCCATGAAATATGATGTTATGGGAACCATATATAGATATGCATAGAAGGGCTGCACGATTTGGGGGAAAAAATCTACTAGCAATTTTTCTCCGAAAAAGTTTATTTCTTTATTTCTGTTGCAATTTGAAAAAAAAAAAAATTATGCATTTTTTTTTAATTAATAAAATATTATTAAATATAATAATTATTATTATTTATTAAAATACAAGCAAAATGTACTAAATTAAAACAAAATAAGAAATTATTGTATTATTTCAATGAAAAAATAGTGTTTAAAAAAATGATGCATTAATTTCTTAGACAGAAAACTGCTGGTAGGGAACATATATTTATATAATTAAAATGTGTTCATTGTGATGTGATCCTCGTAATATGATCATTTTGGTTTTGTTTAGATTAATTGTGTAGCCCTAATGCATAGTGTCATTTATTTTATTGCTTTTGCTCATGTTTTATAATGTCATTGTAGTGGTGACTGAATTTTTATTTTTTGCTTGTTCTATGGTGATTTTTACCACATCAGCCGTACTTTAGTCTGGTTTTAATGCAGCATTGGATCTTTACACTGCATTTTGTGCAGTGACAGAGCAGCCTTGACTTGGCTGTGTGCATCGTTTCTCACAAATCCGAGTTATATCTGTAACACAGCAGTTCTGAAAGTGTTAATGCAAATAGTGCATGGTTATATGACTAAAAATCAACATGCACTGGGTCTCTAAAGCACCATAGAGCTGTTTCTCCCGTGGAGCGTCTGTCAACATGGATTCAGATGATCGTCTTGGTTCTGAGGAAGAAAATCAGCCAATATCATGTTATATTTCGATCAATAACAGCTCCAGCGCATTGATTTCCCAACTTGGAGTGGAAATGTGAATGAGCACGGACGAATATAGCCAAAATTAAAAAAAATTTCATAGACCGAGTCACCGACTTTTTCATTATCTGCTTTAAAGAGAAGTGATTATTATAGTTCTCTCGAGTGCACTGTGTATAATTTTTTTATATATATAAATACACACACATGCTTGTATATATTTAAGAAAAAAATATTATTTATATGTAATATAAATTATATATAAATCTATATACAGTATATACATGAAAATATTTCTTAAATAAATACAAGCGTGTGTGTGTGTATTTATATATATATAAAATAATTATACACAGTGCACCCACATATAGTATGTAAACACAAACTTTTATTTTGGATGCGATTAATCGCTATTAATCGTTTGACAGCCCTAGTTCTTAATGCATGCAAGTTTTTATGACAGCCACCATTTAAATGTTTATATTTCATATAACTTTCTTATTATAAAATAAATGAAAGTGTCATTTAAGTGTTTGTATATTACCTTCGACATTATAGTATAAGGCTAATGAAGCCTATAGGCTACAACTGACTCCCATAGTTTAAGAGATTTGTTTTCCTCAAGAAAAATTGCCTTCTATAGTACCTGATATCCAAAATAATCGATATTGAATTGAATCGTCATCGAAATCCGAATTGAATCTAATTGCAAGCTTGTGAATCGAAATCGAAAGTGCAAGCCAGAGGAACCCGACCTCCATCAGTGACAGAATGGAGAAAAGCCCTTCCGTCGGGATTCAGTTCTCCTCTCCAATCATATGAATGTCAGACTGTGGGTCATTGACACGGGCGATGAATCCTGTCGCTTGAATCTGTCATAACATTCCCACGGTGTTTTTCCTACACACAGTAAGTGACAAAAATTGAAAACAGAAAGAAGAAACAACATTCCATTGCTGGATGAAAAAGCACTTTATTGATTACAGTGTCATGTGTCTCTGCAGGAGCGTCCCAGAAGGCTTGTGTTTTAGTGCAGACCCTGTGTAGTTTTCCCTCTTAGTTAGTCCAAGTGACTCGCTCAACATCTGTTTACACCGTTTGGCACACGACCTCTCATACGAAATCTGGATGACATGCGCTGAATTGCTACCAGTTGGAACAGCATAATGTGGGCCTCAGATTCGGTTCATGCTTACTACTGTATGTTTATAATGCAGAAATCAAGTTTTGTTTTGGCAGGTACCACTCAAATTTCCTTCAGACATACTATCTAGTTATTTAGCAATTTCGTTTGCAGTTGTAAGTGCCACTAAAATTACACGCTTCACCTTTTAAAAAGCACCTAATATGCTTTTTTTTACATCTTTCTTTAGTCAGTCCCTCCAGGATTTCACGATTTTTTTTTGTGTGATTTTTGCGATCAAAATGACTGATTTTGTGGTGGTAATTTCCAAAAATTTGTGAAAAAATTTGCGATTTATATTTAACATTTACCATAATAGTATTCAGTCCTTCCAGAAAAACGCGGAGTTTTTTTTTGTGATTGTTGCGGGCAAAAATTGATCGATTATGCGGCCAGTTTTCTTTAAAAATGCGATGGAATATGTGGGATATTTATGCAATTTTATGGGATGAAATTGCTGGAATTTGCAAAAATTGAGGGAACTTTGATGAAAAAGAGAAAAAAGTGATTCCCCCAACATCCTGTTAATATAAGAGTCATTTCTTATTACTTCCTTTGATAAACAAGCATACTACATCATATAAAGTGCTGGGAATATTTAATTTCTCATCTTGTTTTATTTCAGACTGTAAGAGTGTAAATAAGGTGTGGCCCCTTTAAGAGCTGCGCGCTCCCTGTTGAACTCTCTGCAGTGTTATATGTGCGCCTCAAACACCCCATGTGTGCGGGTAATTTCTGTTTGATGCTACTACTTTTATCTTATGTTGTTTATTAAGTAACGATGTGACGGTAGAACGTGTGACAGACAGTTATACGAGTTCGATTTGTGAGATGTCGATCGCCTCCGCGAGTCTGTCTGGCGTCGCGTAATTGCGTCACTTCATAACGTTCCCATGGAAACAGGGGGAAATGGCTGCTCTTGTGTGAAGCAAACGCAACATTTTTCAACTTTCTGCTAAGATACATGTGACTTTTTTTTGCAACGAAAATGCGAGGATTATGAAATTATGCAAACCCCGCATATTTTACACGGAAATCGGCAATTTATGCGGCGAAAGTGCGGCGTATTTGAAAAAATGCGGCCCCCGCATAAATATGCGGACTTTGGCTGATTTTGCATTGAATTCAGCGATCGCATAATCGCGTTTTTCTGGAGGGACTGTTTAGTGTGTAATGTTGAAAAAATCAGTGTCAGTGTTTCTGAACTCATGAAACGCCTCCATTGTAGTCTTGAGTTTCTTCCGTGAACGAACACGTGACAATATTCCTCATTTAAATAATTAATGCGCAGGATAAAGGGGCGGGGCCTGGTTGAGTTAGTTATAGTGTGTAGTTATGGTAAGAGGCGGGACATTTCCCAAACATGCTCAAAGCGCTCGACCACTCACAACACTCTGATCCAGCCGACCAATCAGAGCACAGTGTGCTTTTCAGAAGGAGGGGCTTCATAGAGACAGGAACTAAACAGAGCGTTACTCGCAACAACTTGAGATTATTGGGAAAATAATGTGTTTTTGTCCCCAAAAACAAAATCAAGACTTTGAAACGGGGCATAATGGGCTCTATGCACGGCAGTATTTCCGGTGAAGGATTAAGGATGCTCGATAACTTCCGCCGATCGTAGAGTCCAATGCAATACTGAGAATTTATATTGAATTTTATACTCCATGGTTATACTAAAGAAACGTTAGTCACAAAAACAGATAAAACAGACACCCCTCGTTGTGTTTATGCTTCTTTTTAAAATTATATTAAATAAACATAACTATATATAAAATTACATCTAAACGTATGTACGTTTCGTTTCAATGACGGGAGGACAGTAAATTTTGAAGTTTTCCTCGGTTTTCCTCCGCTTTAATCTCCACAACCGGAAATGGACGAGCATCCTTGCGTCAAATGCGGAACTTACTGTATGTGTGCATATAGCCCATAGATCGCCTTTACGGTAAAACTGTATTTGTCTTGTGTATTTGCCTGTAGCACATGCATGTTCAGCTGTCTACTGAAGATCATCTGGTTTGGAGATGAATGGTGGTCTTGGCCTCTGGGGAAGAAATGTGTGAAAAGCAACACCTATGTCACATAATGTGCTAAAGATGGCTAACAAAAGCGTATCACGTTACCTTGGGCTGCTGCGGGAAAGGTTCACTGCTCACTTGATGCTGACAGATATTGAGAAGTGAACTCTTTCATTCCATGTCCTGCTCTTTTCTTCTCTTACGCTTGTGTGTAAGCGTAGAGTTAGCGGGGGCTTAGCAGAAACACAACTTTGCTGTACACTGTAAAAAACAAAGTAAAATTTACTTAATTTTTTCAAGGCAAGTTTTTGCACTGATATTTTTTGAGTAAATTTCACACATATAATTAAGTAAACTATACTTAACTAAGTTAAGTGAAAATAACATAAGATTAAGTAATATCGGTAACACTTTACGGTAGGGCTGGGTAATAAATATCGATTTCTCGATATTAATCGATTCTCATTTTTACGAACCGATATCGATTCTTAAATCTCAAGAATCGATTATTCATCCTGTTTCATTTGAATGAATGGGATTGTATCGCGGCTGCGCGCTTAAAAAAAATCGCAATAATCTTTGTCCTTTGTTACTATTGATATGAAGCAAAGTCTCAATTTTCAAATTACGTCCATTTTCTTTAGAATTTCAAAAACATAAATAGTGTTTTGGCGCTGTGGCGTGAGATCGCTCTGGAGAAGCAGCAGCGCTGATCTCTCTTCCGGCTTAATAATACCAGTCACAGCGCCAAATAAACATGAACGAGCATCTGAAAGTGTGTTAAAGATAGAGTACAACTTATCGAAATCCTGATCATGTCACATTGATTCGCTCAATCAGCGTTTTAACCGTGGAAAGACGTCAGTTAAACAGCTTGTAATCAATGTATCGTCATATTTACCTCAGAAAACCCACATAAACTCGTTAGTCAGCTAGAAAAAATAACTCTAGAGAGGAGCATTTTGCTAAATATATAGCCACCATTTAAATGTTTATATTTCATATAATCTTCTTATTATAAAAATAAATAAAAGTGTAATTTAAGTGATTCATTCATTATTACCTTCATATTAGGCTAATGAAGTCTATAGGCTACAACTAGACTCCCATAGTTTACAGCATTAGTTAAGAGATTTGATTCCCTTGAGGAAAAAATGCCATTTATTGTAACTGATATCCAAAATAATCGATATTGAATCGAATCGAATCGTAATCGAAATCGAATCGAATTGCAAGCTTGTGAATCGAAATCGAATCGAATTGTGAAATTTGTCTCAATACCCAGCCCTACTTTACGGTAAGGGTACATGAATTATCATGAATTCATGTATAAGTTAACACATGAATTATACATTCATGCATGCATTAATATCTCATGAATCATCAGGAACTAACACAAGTTCAACATTTTTCATTCATGACTTCATGAATGAACAACACCTTAATTAACACATTAACTAAGATGAGCACATCATCATGAATTATGATTTATTACGCATGATCATGATGTTTTCTTTGTTCACATTTATGCCACCTTTCAATAGTACATTGTTCATCAGTGTTTCAAAGGACCTAGTCACCACTTCAGTTAAGGGGCCACACACATGATGACGTCATTGATAGATAATGCTTAGTTAATGATGACTTCTGTATTTGATTTACAGAATGTGTGTGCTATTAGCTGTGATTGGTCTATTATGGTGTCTGTCCAATAGTCATCATTAACTAAGCATTAATCTATTAATGACTTCATCATGTGTGTGGCCCCTTAACTAAAGTGGTGTCTAGGTCACTGACCTAGACAAAGAACAAAGAAAACATCATGATCATGCGTAATAAATCATAATTCATGGTGATGTGCATATCTTAGTTAATGTTTTAATTAAGGTGTTGTTCATTCATGTAAAACGTTGAACTTGTGTTAGTTCCTGATGATTTCTGAGAAATAATGCATGAATGAATGCATAATTCATGCATTAATTTATACATGAATTCATGATAATTCATGTACCCTTACTGTAAAGTGTTACCGTAATATCTATTGTATTTAATTTAATTTTTCTTAATACAACATTTCACTCATACAATATAACATTGAATTAGACCACACTGTTTAAGAATGTGTCATTTTAAGTAGAAAATGAACTCCAAATGTCACAAAATGGCAAATTACTAATCCTAACAACAAAAGTAGTGATAAAATAGTGTAAATACAGCTGGAAAACAGTGAAAAATCAACCTCAATCATTATTCATGGCCCAGTGCATGATGGGAACACCAGTATCAGAAAAGTTGAGTAATTTTACTTAAACTTATAATGTTGATATTTACGCTTTCATTTCTACACGATTTACTTATTTTCTTTACTTATTTTTTTTAAATTCTTGCCTGAACTAACCTTTTTCATGTAAATTAAATTGTTTTTTTTTTTTCTGTAGTATTTACTTCACCACAAAATCATTTTTATCAGTGTAGAGCACAACAGTAGGGATCCGCAAGTGAAGATCTCATGTTTCCCGTTGAGCGTTAGCAACGCTTTAAGACGAGACCTACCATGAGTTCTGAAGTTAAGCTTAAGAAATTATATTATTATATTTAGTGCTGTCAAACGATTAAATTGCGATTAATCGCATTAATGTCATTAACACAGATGAAGTCATTAATGCACATTTATTTTCGGGTACATGACACTCCAGTCCCTTCAGAAGAGCTCAGTCATCAGTTCAGACCGATTCAACGATCACTACTGGAGACGGATTTAATAATCATTATGGAAATTGTGGGATTGGATGGGATTACTGTAAACTCAACAGAAGACTGTGGGATCACTTCAAGTTCTGACAAGTGAAATGTGTCATTTACGTACAAATACAGCACTTACAAACGAGTTTCTCAAACAACAACAGCCGAATAATTAGTTTGAGGCTAGTTCTTACTACTATTTTGAATTAGCATTTTATATATATATATATATTTTCCAGTTTCATTTTAAATTTAGTTTGATTTTAAGCTCTTTTCTTGTTTATTTTCTTTCTGAAATATTTAAAATTGTACTATTTAGCAGTTTTAGTACTTCAACATTTTTAATTGAAGTATTAATTATTTCAGTTAGTTGCCAATGCAAAATTTCACTGGTTTTCATATAGACCATTTCACAAGATGTAAACAACACTGGTCCAGAAGCACTTCCTGTTTCAGTTTGTAACTGTTTTCTTTTTTTCACATGTAAAGAAAACATCTTAAAGATGTTTGTTTAACTTTTTGATTCAGTTTTAAATGTTCTGTTGGTTGTATTTTATCCCAGCTTTTATGTTGTGTTAAAAAAACTGAAACTGGAAGTGCTTCTGGACCAGTGTTGTTTACATCTTGTGAAATGGTCTATAATTTTATTTATTTATTTTTTAAATATATATATATATATATATGGACCAGTGTTGTTTACATCTTGTGAAATGGTCTATAATTTTATTTATTTATTTTTTAAATATATATATATATATATATATATTTTTTTTTTTTTTTAAGTCTTCGTTTTAACTCATGACTACAAGATTGGTTTGAGGCATTTAAAACAAGTAAAGAGATATACATTATCATGGATGAACTGTAACCTGCTTATAGTTGAAATACTTTCTGTACTTTTATACTGTATTTTATACTTTTATTCTACAGCTTAAGCAGAATATAAGTAGATAAGCAGATCCCAACAGCCAAAAGTCTGACCATTAGCTGACAAGTGACCAAAATATACATAAAACCACTGTTAGCCAGTCAATCTGGATTCAAACACTAAATTATAGCATTTCATTTGATGGGAAATGAGTTGTGACTGAAGTCTCTTCAATAGTCCCAATCCCTCAGTAAGACGTGGTGAAATGCCATGAGAAACCCTGTCCTCGCAGCGACGCGTTCCTTACGCATCCGTAACCCAGTTCAGATGAGCTGAACGGGTCTGATGAGGCGCAGGGAAACGGCTGATATTTCAGCGCTCGGAAATCAGGCTCCACTCTCTTACGCGGGTCAAGTATTCCCAGTTTGGAAACCATGCTGTTGTCATGGCGACCTTGTTCTCTGAAACCTTCATCCGACTGTTTTGGATTAGGAACAGCCAGTGACTTCCACGGCATCTACTCGAGCAGCGCTAATGCAGTTCAGAGGAGATGCCCTACTTGGCTTTAGAAAGGACACACACACACACACACACACTGGGATAAGTGCAGTAAACTTGAGTTGTAAAAGAGGTAAATGACGACATCCAGATCGCTGACACATTCTGAATGGGTTGGTATACGGCCAACAGGCGGGTTTTAGACAAAGCAAGTGGTGAGAAAACATAAAATGCTTGCAGGAGTCAAACACACAGAGGAGCAAATTTATCACGAGAAGTCATGTGAGCCGACAGTGATGATGTCACGCGCATGCTTCCATTCCAACAGCATCAAGAAGACAAATGTTCTGTTACAAACCCTAATAAGATGCCCACTTAATAATACAACAGTAAACCATTCATATATATATATATAATGCACTATAGAAGGATTTATCATGCATTAATTATGCCTTGAAATGCACTGTATTGTCTTTTGTTAGCACAATACTTATCTATTCATTCATTAAAAAAGTATTATATATTAAAATACATGACAAATTTCAGATGTAGCAGAATTGGCAAATATTATAATGCATTTTAACTTGGGTTACAATTATTTATGAAAAGATATAATGCATTATATAATAAATATTATATGAATTCCTTTTATAATGCATTATACATTGGCTTTTTACCAATAATAAAGTATTTTAATAAAAAAAATATTCAAATTAAAATATAATACAAAAATATTTGTTAAATATATAGAGAAATAATTAAATGTATTATAAATATTAATAATATAAATACTTTAAAACAATAATTAAGTAGAAAATTATTCAAAATATACAGATTAAATATATACTATATATAAATATATTATGTTAATATGAAATAAAATTATATGTATTGTATTTTTTTTCCAATTTAACACATTTAATACCGATATATAAAATAGTATATTCTCATTTCTTGAGCTTAAGCTTAACTTTTATGTCCACAATTATAATATATATTGTTATGTGTAATGTGTGTGTGTGTGTGTGTGTGTGTGTGTGTGTGTGTATATATATATATATATATATATATATATATATAAAATTGTAAAATAAATTTAAAAATATATAAAAGTATTCAGATACGGTCACATTGAAAATATAAATGTTTTTTATTTTTTATATAAAACATTTAATACAGATATTTTATATAATGTAACATAATATAATACTACGTGTACTTTCTACAGTAATCACATGCATAATTACAAGTAACTAACCTAAACCTAACCCTAAAGTTAGTGCATGTAGTTAATTAATATAACTTAACATCACCTTAAAATAAAGTGCAACTTCAATTAATAACTGGGTTGAGTTTATTGATATCCGATCAGTGATAAATGTAATATGTGTGTGTTTGTGTTGCAGCTGAGTTTCCAGCACAAAGTGGGCGTCCTGTACTGTAGAGCTGGGCAGAGCACAGAGGAGGAGATGTACAATAACGAGAACGCCGGGCCGGCGCTGGACGAGTTCCTGGATCTGCTCGGTCAGAGAGTCCGACTGAAGGGCTTCAGCAAGTATAGAGCACAGCTGGACAACAAGAGTATGTGTGCATGCTGACCCTGGCTACATATGACATATTATGCATTTATATATATATATAAATATATATTTGGGCTGGGCACCAATTAATCGCATCCAAAATAAAGTTTGTGTTTAGTGTTTACATAAAAATATATGTGTGTGTAATTATTTTTGTATATATAAATGCATACACTCATTTTTAGAACATTTTTATTAATACACAAAATATTATATTTTTATATAAATATATATGCAGTGTATACATGCAAATATTTCTTAAATATATGCATGCATGCATGTGTGTGTATTTATGTTTATGTATATTTATACATGTATTTTAAACATAGATGATTTTGTTGAAATTGAAAGAACGGCTTTTGATGAAGAAGTTATGAGTTGAAATTACAAAGCAATCATTATATGTCATCGGTTTCCAAAAAGGGTGTATTTGGATGTGGCTGGGGAGTGTGTGTGTGTGTCAGGTCAAGTAAAAACCAATTAAGTCAGCAGAGAAAAATGTGGCGTCTTGTTTCTGCTGTCTTTGTTCCCTTGTGTCTCAAACACAAGAAGTGTTGTTGACGACTGTCCTCCATTACAGCGGACTCCACCGGCACTCACTCGCTCTACACGACCTACAAGGACTATGAGCTGATGTTCCACGTGTCCACGCTTCTGCCCTACACACCCAACAACAGGCAGCAGGTGTGTGTGTCGTCCTCTTTATGCTAATGAGCTCTCTTGTGATTGGCTAATGTCTTCCCATAGGGGTTCTGATTACCTCGATTTCTTTTATTGTGTCCATCCATCCCAATCCATCCCAATCCATCCATCCATCCATCTCAATCCATCCATCCATCCCAAACCAATCCAATCCAACCCATCCATCCATCCATCCATCCATCTCAATCCATCCATCTCAACCCATCCATCCATCCATCCATCTCAACCCATCCACCCATCCATCCATCCATCCCAATCCATCCATCCATCTCAATCCAATCCATCCATCCATCCATCCATCCATCTCAACCCATCCATCCATCCATCCATCTCAATCCATCCATCCATCCCAATCCATCCATCCATCCATCTCAATCCATCCATCCATCCATCCATCTATCTCAATCCATCCATCCCAAACCATCCATCCATCTCCATCCATCCATCCATCCATCCATCCATCCATCCATCTATCTCAACCCATCCATCCAACCCAATCCATCCATCCATCTATCCATCTCAACCCATCCATCCATCCATCCATCTCAACCCATCCATCCATCCATCCATCTCAACCCATCCACCCATCCATCCATCCATCCCAATCCATCCATCCATCTCAATCCAATCCAATCCATCCATCCATCCATCCATCCATCCATCTCAACCCATCCATCCATCCATCCATCCATCCATCTCAATCCATCCATCCATCCCAATCCATCCATCCATCCATCTCAATCCATCCATCCATCCATCCATCCATCTATCTCAATCCATCCATCCCAAACCATCCATCCATCCATCTCAATCCATCCATCCATCCCAATCCATCCATCCATCCATCTCAATCCATCCATCCATCCCAATACATCCATCCATCTATCTCAATCCATCCATCCCAAACCATCCATCCATCCATCTCAATCCATCCATCTCAATCCATCTCAATCCATCCATCCATCTCAACCCATCCATCCATCCATCTCAATCCGTCCATCCATCCATCCATCCATCCATCCATCTCAACCCATCCATCCATCTCAATCCATCCATCCATCTAAATCCATCCATCCATCTAAATCCATCCATCCATCCATCCATCTCAACCCATCCATCCATCCATCCATCTCAATCCGTCCATCCATTCATCTATCTCAATCCATCCATCCATCCATCCATCCCAATACATCCATCCATCCATCCATCCCAATACATCCATCCATCCATCTCAATCCATCCATCCATCCCAATACATCCATCCATCCATCTCAATCCATCCATCCATCCCAATACATCCATCCATCCATCTCAATCCATCCATCCATCCATCCATCCATCCATCCCAATACATCCATCCATCCATCTCAATCCATCCATCCCAAACCATCCATCCATCCATCTCAATCCATCCATCCATCCATCTCAATCCATCCATCCATCTCAACCCATCCATCCATCCATCTCAATCCGTCCATCCATCCATCCATCCATCCATCCATCTCAACCCATCCATCCATCTCAATCCATCCATCCATCCATCCCAATCCATCCATCCATCCATCTAAATCCATCCATCCATCCCAATACATCCATCCATCCATCTCAATCCATCCATCCATCCTAATCCATCCATCCATCCATCTCAATCCATCCATCCATCCATCCCAATACATCCATCCATCCATCTCAATCCATCCATCCATCCCAATACATCCATCCATCCCAATCCATCCATCCATCCATCCATCTCAATCCATCCATCCATCCATCCATCCCAAACCAATCCAATCCATCCATCCGTCTGTCCATCCGTCCCTCCATCCATCCGATGTTAAGTTAAAGTAGAACTTATGAATGTAGTTTAAATCCAAATAATTATTTATAAATTAAATATATAGATTTTAATCTGTGACTATAAACTTAAATCTGAATACATAAACATTTATAAATATGATGATTTTTTTTTTTTTAATGTTTATTGAGAGTTTTCGTCTCAGGTTTTGAACGTCTAATTATTTCGAACTCTTCTGAACTGTATGGTATATTGGGATTTATTTTTTATTTTCTTTATTTTATATATTTAAAAAGTGTGTGCATATGCATTTTTTTGGGGAAGAAAACAAAAAAATATGTGACAAAGATGGAATTCAATAGAATTTTGTCACTTTTGTTAAAAATCGGGATTTGATTTCCAGTTACAATTGTCAGATTTGGTAAATGCATTAAATGTAATCTCACTAAATATATTTGATATGTTTTTTAAATATCAGAATAGGTTTATAGTCTATCAAATGCAATAACCTCAGTAGTAGAGCCACTCCGGCCGCATCACTGTCACTTCTGTCTCTGACAGTCGATTGGCAGGATTAGAAGATTTTCTGTCTTTTTCTTCTCCAACTTCAATTCTATTCGATTGTGCAGGATTAGCAAATAAATCCTTGGCCGTAAGCCTCCAGAAGACTCCAGCACAGTTCAGCCCCTCATCTTCTCATCCTCCCGTCTCACACTTAATCCTGTTTGTAACCCATGGCCACTCACAGGAAGGCGGGCACACAGTTAATATGACGTCCCTATAGAGCGGCTCAGGGTTAACAGAATATATGACGTTCCTGACTCTGTCGCCATTGAATCTTTGAGATATCTGTCCTAAAGAAAAAAATCCAGAATCAGATACTTATGCATGAGCTTAAGAGATTTTAAATAGTCTTCCCAGCATCTGCAGCGTCTTCTGTGTCATTTATGGCACCAAAATTACACCAGATGGCACATTGCATTTTTAACAAATATTTCTCTTATATTTTTAATGTTTCTTTTCAAACCTCCTCAGACTGGAATCCTTCCAGCAAATGAACGTGAACGTTTTGCCACACCTGCTAATTTTAGTTGAAAATGCATTTTATGTGTATACTTTTATAGGCTGTGAAATGGTATTATGCAATATTTTTAACAACATAAAATTATTATTATTGTTTATTTATTTAACTAACTCTTATTTGGCAATTGGCAATTGTTAATTTTGAACCCTGATTACCAAAAAAAAAAAAAAAAGATTTAAAATGTGTTTGAGTTGTATTTAGTACATATGAACTGGATTGATATGTCATATTGTTTCAGGGCTGATGTTTCACATTTCCGAAACCCTCACTTCCTGTTCATGATGGTGTTTGAACTGTTCATTGAACATGGACATGTCCATTCACCTTTGTTTGTTCTCTTCTCTCACCAGTTGCTCAGAAAGAGGCACATAGGAAATGACATCGTCACCATCGTGTTTCAGGAGCCCGGTGCCTTGCCCTTCACACCCAAAAACATCCGGTCCCATTTCCAGCATGTGTTCGTCATCGTTAAAGTTCACAGTCCGTGCACTGAGAATGTCTGCTACAGGCAAGTGAAGCGCACACAACCATGCCTTTCATTTACTTGATAGCTATTAAGAGAAATGAAGTGATTGTATTTGCAATTGATGTCTGTTACTTTGAAGAGAAAAGCATCAAGGAAACTTTAGAATTGCAGTTTGAACATGAAATGCTGGAATCAATAATGTGTCTAAATGCTTGCCTGTAATTTTGAATCTTCTTTTTAAACGCAGTATTGCAATTAAATTAATTGTCCACATGTCGTTCCAAACAGCTTTCTCTTATCCATGGCACACATCAGACATTTTTAAAGATGGTTTGAGTGCTTTCCCATGTAATGAACCTGCAGTAACCAGTGTCTAAAGCCAGAAAAGGGGTAAAACATGTAAAAGTAATTTAAAAACAATATGATAATATTGTTAATATAATAAAAAGTCAATATGACTCCTATTATAAGTCTTCTGAAGTCATAGGCTACTGTAGCTTTGCGCAACGAAGTAAAGTTGATCTTAACTAGAGCTAAAACAATTAAAAAATAATAAAATTTTATATTAAAAAAAATATAAATATTAGATGAAAAACTTTAAACACCTAGAAATGTCGTGAACTTTTTGCCACACCCTCTAACGTTAGATGAAAACAAAATTAGAATAAGTAAAAATGTATTTAGTGGTATTTTTTGTAACATAAGATGTATTTGATTATTATTATTTATAAATATATTTATTTATTTTACTCTTATTTGGCACTTGGCAAGGATTAAAAATGTAATTTGTTTTATTTTTTATTCATTGGAGTTTCTTTTAGTACGTATTAGCTGAATTGAACTGGAATGATGTCATCTTTTGGGGGGCAAAACTCTTATTTAAAGCAATTTTTTAAATGAAACTAATAAAAATGACAAAAGCACAACATAATTTCTCAAGCTGAAATTTTTTCGATATATAAATTAGATGAAAAATGTTAACTTCATGTTAATTTAGAAATGTTTCCATGGCGACTATCTGACATAAGTTAAAGTTGAAGCACTAAAATCACTAAAACTACAACTGAAATATACATAAATATATACATTTAAAATATATATAAATACAGACATGTTTAAAAATAATAATGTAAATGACAAAAGCACATAACAAAATTACCCAAACTGAATCTAATATAACTGAATATAAAAAGAAAAGCTTTCAGCATAAAAAAAGTGCAGCATAAAAGTCTGAAAATGTGAATATGTCCTTGCGTTTTCACTAAATGACAGTATATATTTCAATCGGTTAATCAGAAAAATCTGTTGTATGACTTCAGAAAATGAAGTTTAGCCATAAGTCATATGGACTACTTTAATGTTGTGTTATTTTTGGAGTTCACTGAAGAGAGAAATGATGAGTTTTGCTTTCTCTTCTAAATGTTTTTGTATCCGTGAAGTGCATCTTGAGTCATGTTGAATTGCACACGCTCCAATCTCTCTTTGCAGTGTTGCAGTTTCCAGATCGAAAGACGTGCCTCCGTTCGGCCCTCCCATTCCCAAAGCCGTGACCTTTCCCAAGTCCGCCGTCTTCAGGGACTTCCTGCTGGCTAAGGTGATCAACGGGGAGAACGCGGCGCACAAATCCGAGAAGTTTCGTGCCATGGCGACCCGTACGCGGCAGGAGTATCTCAAGGACCTCGCGGAGAACTTCGTGAGCACCGCGACGGTGGACTCCGCGGTGAAGTTCAGCTTCATCACACTGGGCGCCAAGAAGAAGGAGCGCGTGAAGCCGCGGAAGGACGCGCATCTGCACAGCGTGGGGGCCGTCACCTGGAGCGTGGTGGCGCGGGACTTCGGACAGTCTGCGGACGTGGAGTGCCTGCTGGGGATCTCCAACGAGTTCATCGTGCTGATCGAGGAGGAGTCCAAGAATGTGATTTTTAACTGCTCCTGTCGGGATGTCATCGGTTGGTCTTCCGGCGTCATGAGCATCAAGATCTTCTATGAGCGCGGAGAGTGCGTGATGTTTTCCGCACACGACAACTGTGGAGAGGACATTAGAGAGATCGTACAAAGACTTGAGGTAAGAGCATTCTTCTACTTTAACTATCCTACCATATAGAGCCCGACCGATAAAGGATTTTGAAAGCCGATCAAGGTCAATCTTCCTCTATAATACTATTCGAATTCCATTCCTTATTTTATGTAATATTCGAATAGTAAATGCTCAAATTTATCCTATTATTAATATTTACGACATTACACATTCTTATGGATCGTCAATGCCACTATAGCCTGTGGTTGTTGTTACACGTTCGGCCCACTAGAGGGACATCTAACATAACTACAATAAACATTTAGGGACTGTTTACACCTGGCCACTTCATGCGTTTTCTCAGATCTGATTTATCAAAACGATTCCATTTACACCTGCTCACATAAATGTGTTTTACAAAACAGATATAAATCCGATCTTCAATTCCCGCGCTATATACAGATGTAATGAAGTGCACGTCACCGAAAGCAACAGATTTGAGCTGCATTTTATTGATCATCGGCTAATTTCAAAATCAGCAAAGACAGCAATAAGAGAGAGCGGCAACAGCCCTGTTCATGTCATTTCATTACTTTACTTTTAATGAAGATGGTCGTGTTAAGCGTCTGCGACTTACTTTCACTTTGATTTGCGATAGATTGCGGCGTGTTGGCTTGATGAATAGGGGCTCAGATCTGAGGTGATGTGATCGTCATATCGCGTCGGAAGTTCCGGGAGTCTCCCGCATATTGATAGCGTCTCCCTGATGGCCGCAAATTAGTTAAAATCTCCCGGAATCCGCGCATAACATACATAACGCGCGGCGCGTGCATGGCAGAGAGGGAGTGAACGAGACCTTGTGAATGTGCCACGCGAAAGCTAGTCCCGCGCTCTCCTATTGTTAATAAGAAAGCGATAAGGGGCCGTTTACACCTGATCACTTCGGAAGTATATATTTATTTTTAAATATATATAAAAGCAATATTCAAATAGTAACTTTAGCATTCGAATAGTATTGATTTTTTTTAATATTCAAATTATATTCGAATTTCGGAATTCGTTCCAACAGAAAATCCGATATTCCGATATATCGGCCGTTTTTTTTTGTGTGTGTTTTTTGTTTTTTGTTTTCCCCAGAAACGCGCAACAAAACATTAACAGATTTCCCTTACATTATTTATGAGTTTTAACTAAAATAATATGATAATGCATTTAAAAAGAAACTTGTTTCTTTTATTGTTAGAACAGACTGATGATAGTGGTATTAGCTAGCTTTGTGGTTAGCTAGTCTATGATGAGCCATAATTTAGCAATGGATTACGTCATACTGCAAATTGTAAAACATACATTTTCAGGCCGAACAGGCCGAGGAGAGATGATGCGTCTCGTTGCTATGGCTGTCACGCGCTATTAAAGAAATACTTCAGTCACATTTTCAAAAGTTAAAAGGACAGTTAGTCAACGAAACGTAACTATTACTAGCTGATTCCGCTTCACTCTCGGCTTATTTAACAGCACCAAAACTGGACATGATAGTCACAAATTTTGTCATGCTTATTTGACTTAAGAGAACTGATGGGGATGGTCTTTTAATTGTTATTCAAGCAATGTATGTATCGTGAACAACTCAACGAGTGTTGCCAACAGGAACGGTGTAGAGTGCCCTCTTGTGGACAAACTATACAACTCCAACACTCATGACATGGTTCAAGCGTGTTTCGTCCGTTTTTATTTTATTTTTGTTTAATTTATTATTGTACCGATGGTTTGGAAAATGCCTAATATCGGCCGATAATATCGGTCTGCCGATATATCGGTCGTGCTCTACTATCATACTACTATCAATGGGCGGCAGTGGCTCAGTGGTTCATGTATGGTGTCTACAAACCGGAAGGTTGGTGGTTCAATCCCCAGTTCCAAGTGTCGAGGTGTCCATGAGCAATACGCCTAACCTCAGCTGTGTGTGTGTGTGTGTGTGTGTGTGTGTGTGAGAGAGACACCTAACCCCAGCTCCCGACATTCTTCAAAATATCTTCTTTTGTGTTAGATAGAAAGAAACTCATACTGGTTTGAAACGACTTGAGGGTGAGTAAAATATGACAATTTTATTACCTCATTATATATTATGAATTTCAGTGCTTAGAAACATTGCAATATGATAAATACGATTTTATTTGTCATATTACACTGTTTCTAAGCACCGAAATTCATAATATATTTATATTGAGGTAATAAAATTGTCATAAAAGACTTCAAACGTTTGTTTAATTAAGTTGGCTTGAGAAAGCCAACTTACTGAAATCCTATTTAAACTTATTATTATTAGTGTGAATGCTTCAAGCATTCACACTCTTGAAATCCAAATCTTTCTTATTATTCCGTATTCTTCCGTACGTTTTTCGGTCGCTTTCTTCTCCTCGCTACTTTGTGCTACAAAAACCATTCAAGTATCAAAATGTGCAGCTTTTCAAGGACATGTGTGCTATTACTTTTCTTGTTTATAACCTTTATACTTTTTAAATTATTAAACTTTTTGTGCATATTTTTTAACATGGAAGTCAATGGAGAATTTTTCAAATTCTGTTTTATGCTCCTTCTGCTTTCAAAGCCTACAACTTCTGCATACTTTCAGCTATTTCTGTCATTTAAACTTTAAAATGTTGAGAAATTTGTAAGCTATTAAAGTTGTATTCAACTTTTTGATATCTATTATACTTTTTTCACAATCTCTACTTTAGTCTCATGATGTTTTTCAACCCGTTTCTGAAATTATAATGGGAGTGAATGAGAGAGACTGTTCAGAGCTAGAGCACGTGCTAGAGTGAGCCAGCTTGAAACCTAATGCTAAAAAATAATTTTTAAATCGCTGGCCTGGCCACAATTTTCACTCTTTGGGCATAAAATTATACTTGAAACGTAGGTATTTTTGTTGTGGTTCCTCTCATGTGTTTAGTAAATCCCTGGGACTTATAGTTTTTTCACTGTGTCCTTCCAAAGGACAAGAGTGACAGACATTCCTCCATTGACAGCAATTATAAATTCAGGTCAAACTTTTGTGATCAGAGCAATACAAACCAGTTTTTTAACTTGCCAAAGTGGTCCCTTTTTTTAACTCTATCCACAAAAAAAATACATCACATCGTTCACAAAGGCCTTGTCTCGCTCACGGTCAGGTCATTTCGCCAATACAACCTATAGTTTTGTCTCTATTGAGGTTTGTTCGAGGCCAAGTATCAGCAATTTTGGCCTCTGTCTAAATAGGAAAGCTGATTGCACAGGTGATGCTGATTAGCAAAGATCAAAGGGAGACACACATAATTGGTCCTGTGTTCTTATTGGTGGACAGTCACTCAGCTCTTTTCTGAAGGATACTACAAGTTTTTGTTGCATTTATGCCTCTACTTCTCCTGTTCTCCCTCTCTCTTCCCTCCTCTTCTCCTCCTCCAATCCTCTACTCCTCCTGTCCTCCTATTCTACCCTCCTTTTATAATCTCTTCTCCTTTCTACTCTTCCTTTTATCCTCTTCTATCCATCTGCCTGTCTTAACTATTTGACTTTCTGTGTCCAAATGATCTATCTATCTATGTATAGACTGTATGTATCTATCTGTGTATCTATCTGTGTATCTATCTGTGTATCTATCTATCTATCTATCTATCTATCTATCTATCTATCTATCTATCTATCTATCTAATCCATCTATATTTCTAACTAATCTATCTTTCTTTCATTCTAGATAATCTATCTTTCTTTCTAACTATACTATCTTTCTTTCTAAATAATCTTGTCTTTCTAGCTATACTATCTATCTTTCTAACTGATCTATCTTTCTTTCTTTCTAAATAATCTTTCTTTCTTTCTAACTATACTATCTGTCTTTCTTTCTAACCAATATATCTTTCCTTCTTTCTTTCTAACTAATCCTTTCTTTATTTCTAACTAATCATTTCTTTCTTTTTTCATCCTTTCAAATCCATCTTTCTTTCTAACTAATTCTTTCTTTCTTTCTTTCAAATTCATATTTCTTTCTTACTAATCATTGCTTTCTTTCTTTCTTTCATCTATCTATCATCTATTTTTCTTTCTTTCTTTCTTTTTCTTTATTTCTAATAATCAATCTATCTTTCTTTCTTTCTTTCTTTCAAATTCATATTTCTTTCTTACTAATCCTTTCTTTCTTTCTTTCAAATCCATATTTCTTTCTAACTAATCTTTCTTTCTTTTTCTTTTTATCTTTCTTTCTTTCTTTCTTTCTTTCTTTCTTTCTATTTCTTTATTTTGAATAATCTATCTATCTATCTATCTATCTATCTATCTATCTATCTATCTATCTATCTATCTATCTATCTATCTATCTATCTATCTATCAAATCCATCTTTCTTTCTAACTAACTAATCCTTTCTTTCTCACTAATTCTTTCTTTCTTTCTTTCTTTCTTTCAAATCCATCTTTTTTTCTAACTAATTCTTTCTTTCTTTCTAATCCATATTTCTTTCTTTCTTTCTTTCTTTCTTTCTTTCTTTCTTTCTTTCTTTCTAACTAATCCTTTCTTTCTTTCTCTCTCACTAATCCTTTCTTTCTTTCTCACTAATCCTTTCTTTCTTTCTTTTAAATCCATCTATCTATCTACAGTCTGTCTATCTATCTATCTATCTATCTATTTATCTATCTATCTATCTATCTATCTATCTATCTATCTATCTATCTATCTATCTATCTATCTATCTATCTATCTATCTATCTATCTACCCCCTGTCTTTCTCTACCTTTCTTTTTTGTACTCCTTTACTTCTCAACCTCTGTCTCTTTCTCTACCCCTATATTTCTTTACCTCTGTGTCTACATCTCTACCTCTCTTTACCTCTCTAAGTAAACTTGTAGTTTTCTACAATTTTTTGGATCTTGTTTTGCATTTCAGCTTATTAAATGCATTTGAATTAAGCTTTTTTTTCTTTTTTGCTCTGTTTTGCTGTTGTTTGAACTGCAATATTTTTTTTTTAAGCATTTAAGTTAAGCTTTTGAAGCATTCACACGCATATTCCGCAGGAAATGCAATTTTTCTAGTTAGTGTGAATGCTTCAAGCATTCACACTCTTGAAATCCAAATCTTTCTTATTATTCCGTATTCTTCCGTACGTTTTTCGGTCGCTTTCTTCTCCTCTCTACTTTGTGCTACAAAAACCATTCAAGTATCAAAATGTGCAGCTTTTCAAGGACATGTGTGCTATTACTTTTCTTGTTTATAACCTTTATACTTTTTAAATTATTAAACTTTTTGTGCATATTTTTTAACATGGAAGTCAATGGAGAATTTTTCAAATTCTGTTTTATGCTCCTTCTGCTTTCAAAGCCTACAACTTCTGCATACTTTCAGCTATTTCTGTCATTTAAACTTTAAAATGTTGAGAAATTTGTAAGCTATTAAAGTTGTATTCAACTTTTTGATATCTATTATACTTTTTTCACAATCTCTACTTTAGTCTCATGATGTTTTTCAACCCGTTTCTGAAATTATAATGGGAGTGAATGAGAGAGACTGTTCAGAGCTAGAGCACGTGCTAGAGTGAGCCAGCTTGAAACCTAATGCTAAAAAATAATTTTTAAATCGCTGGCCTGGCCACAATTTTCACTCTTTGGGCATAAAATTATACTTGAAACGTAGGTATTTTTGTTGTGGTTCCTCTCATGTGTTTAGTAAATCCCTGGGACTTATAGTTTTTTCACTGTGTCCTTCCAAAGGACAAGAGTGACAGACATTCCTCCATTGGCAGCAATTATAAATTCAGGTCAAACTTTTGTGATCAGAGCAATACAAACCAGTTTTTTAACTTGCCAAAGTGGTCCCTTTTTTTAACTCTATCCACAAAAAAAATACATCACATCGTTCACAAAGGCCTTGTCTCGCTCACGGTCAGGTCATTTCGCCAATACAACCTATAGTTTTGTCTCTATTGAGGTTTGTTCGAGGCCAAGTATCAGCAATTTTGGCCTCTGTCTAAATAGGAAAGCTGATTGCACAGGTGATGCTGATTAGCAAAGATCAAAGGGAGACACACATAATTGGTCCTGTGTTCTGATTGGTGGACAGTCACTCAGCTCTTTTCTGAAGGATACTACAAGTTTTTGTTGCATTTATGCCTCTACTTCTCCTGTTCTCCCTCTCTCTTCCCTCCTCTTCTCCTCCTCCAATCCTCTACTCCTCCTGTCCTCCTATTCTACCCTCCTTTCCTAATCTCTTCTCCTTTCTACTCTTCCTTTTATCCTCTTCTATCCATCTGCCTGTCTTAACTATTTGACTTTCTGTGTCCAAATGATCTATCTATCTATGTATAGACTATGTATGTATCTATCTGTCTATCTATCTATCTATCTATCTATCTATCTATCTATCTATCTATCTATCTATCTATCTATCTATCTATCTAATCCATCTATATTTCTAACTAATCTATCTTTCTTTCATTCTAGATAATCTATCTTTCTTTCTAACTATACTATCTTTCTTTCTAAATAATCTTTTCTTTCTAGCTATACTATCTATCTTTCTAACTGATCTATCTTTCTTTCTTTCTAAATAATCTTTCTTTCTTTCTAACTATACTATCTGTCTTTCTTTCTAACCAATATATCTTTCCTTCTTTCTTTCTAACTAATCCTTTCTTTATTTCTAACTAATCATTTCTTTCTTTTTTCATCCTTTCAAATCCATCTTTCTTTCTAACTAATTCTTTCTTTCTTTCTTTCAAATTCATATTTCTTTCTTACTAATCATTGCTTTCTTTCTTTCTTTCATCTATCTATCATCTATTTTTCTTTCTTTCTTTCTTTTTCTTTATTTCTAATAATCAATCTATCTTTCTTTCTTTCTTTCTTTCAAATTCATATTTCTTTCTTACTAATCCTTTCTTTCTTTCTTTCTTTCAAATCCATATTTCTTTCTAACTAATCTTTCTTTCTTTTTTTCTTTTTATCTTTCTTTCTTTCTTTCTTCTTTCTTTCTTTCTTTCTTTCTTTCTTTCTATATTCTTATTTTGAATAATCTATCTATCTATCTATCTATCTATCTATCTATCTATCTATCTATCTATTCTACTATCTATCTATCTATTCTTATCCTTTCTTTCTACCTAATCCATCTTCTTTCTTCTTTCTACCTAATCCTTCTTTCTTTCTTTCTTCTTTCTTTCTTTCTTTCTTTCTTCTTTCTTTCTTTCTTTCTTCTCTTTCTTTTCTAATAATCCATCATCTAATCTTATCTATCTATCTACTTTCTATCTATCTATCTATCTACTTTCTAATCTATCAAATCCATCTTTCTTTCTAAACTAACTAATCCTTCTTTCTCACTAATTCTTTCTTTCTTTCTTCTTTCAAATCCATCTTTTTTCTAACTAATTCTTTCTTTCTTTCTAATCCATATTTCTTTCTTTCTTTCTTTCTTTCTTTCTTTCTTTCTTTTAACTAATCCTTTCTTTCTTTCTCTCTACTAATCCTTTCTTTCTTTCTCATCTAATCTTTCTTTCTTTCTTTTCTATCTATCTATCTATCTACAGTCTATCTATCTATCTATCTATCTATCTATCTATCTACCTACCCCCTGTCTTTCTCTACCTTTCTTTTTTGTACTCCTTTACTTCTCTACCTCTGTCTCTTTCTCTACCCCTATATTTCTTTACCTCTGTGTCTACATCTCTACCTCTCTTTACCTCTCTAAGTAAACTTGTAGTTTTCTACAATTTTTTGGATCTTGTTTTGCATTTCAGCTTATTAAATGCATTTGAATTAAGCTTTTTTTCTTTTTTGCTCTGTTTTGCTGTTGTTTGAACTGCAATATTTTTTTTTTTTTAAGCATTTAAGTTAAGCTTTTGAAGCATTCACACGCATATTCCGCAGGAAATGCAATTTTTCTAGTTATTAAGTTGGCTTGTGAGAGCCAACTTACTGAAATTCTATTTAAACTTATTATTATTATTATTATTCTTTTTCTGAGCGGAAAATTTTCTGACTCTATCTCCTCCTAGAGCTTTAACTCCACATACTCCAAACTCGGCACGGACACTCAAACTGTTCTGACTTAGTGTGCTATATCTTTTCTAACTGATCGGACTTACGGTTCTCCTAAAAATGACGATCAAAGTCAGAAAAAACTCCCATTGACTCCCATTGAGAAATTCAAACTGCCCAACTGTCAAAATTTCAAATCTAAATACCTTGAAGCCCCAGACTCAATCAAACTGTCATTCTATACACTATATGAGCCATTGACACTCATTTAAACTAATGAACTCATCAATCTATGACACTTATCTATCTAATCTTAAACTCTTAAACTCAAAATAAATTAATAAACTCTAAACTTAAACTCTCTAAGACTAATTTAATCTTATAAACTCTAAACTCATAAACTCTCAATTCATAAACTCATACTCTTATAAACTCTCATAAAACTATTAAACTCATAAATGAATAAACTCTGGACACTTACTCAATTAAACTTATAAACTCTAAACTCATAAACTCTAAATTCACACCATAGCAACCAGTTACAGCACCCTAGCAACCGTAGGCCATAGGCACGAGGCCGCAGGCCTCGTGCAATACTAAATATTGCTGATTTCTTAGAAACTTGTAATGTACCACATTTGAAGAGGCTGACAGGCTCTGTAAGAAAATACCTCACAGTGGGGGAATAGTTGCACCCCTGGGGGGCAGGAGCGGCCCAAAATTGCCCCATTGACTTACATGAAATGGGCCATCCTACACATTGCATTAGGGTTTTATATTGAACATAGCTCTGGATCACAGTGTCATAGAGACAAGGGGGCGGGCTCATTTTACTCAGACGACCAATCAGTCTCTCAGGATCATTGTGAAGCTATCAAGCCACGCCCTAGCAACTATTTAAGCACCTTAGCAACATATCCCATAGACTTGCACAGAAAGAGATCGAAGGGATATCTCCGGATACAAGTGTCATAGAAACATGAGGGTGGTCTCGTTTGACTCTGGGTAGCAAAGAGCCAACCATGGATCACCTCAACAATTTCTGGCCACGCCCTAGCAACAATTAACGAGCACCTTAGCAACCAAATTTTAAAGAGGGATATCTTCCATTCTGAATGTCACAGAGTCATGAGAGTTGATTTATAGTGACAAGCAGCCTTTGGAGATTCATCGCTGGCAGCTGCCAAGCCACTCCCTAGCAACTAAACAGAGTACCCTAGCAACCATTAAGCAACATTTATATCTCTGCATCAGAACAATGTATAGAGATGGGGTTGGTTTAAATCATTCATACTGACAAGCAGCCTTTGGAGTTTCATGATTGGCAGCTGTCAAGTCAATCCCTAGCAACCAAAGAGAGGACCCTAGCAACCATTTTTTAACAGCTATATCTCAGCATCAGAACATTGTATCGCGATGGGGTTTGGGTCTTTTGACTCAGGCTAGCACACAGGACTTTCAATATGCTAAACATGCTAGCTGTGAATAGCTAAATGCTAATATGGATACTTTATAGTAACCATATGTGAACACTACCAACCAAGTAGCAATACCATAGCAACCACCCAGGACACCCTAGCAACCACCTAGCAACACCATAGCAACCACCCAGAATACCCTAGCAACCACCTAGCAACACCATAGCAACCATCCAGAACACCTTAGCAACTACCTAGCAACACCCTAGCAACCACCCAGAGCACCCTAGCAACTGCCTAGCAACACCATAGCAACCACCCAGAAAACCTAGCAACAACCTAGCAACACCCTAGCAACCACCAAGAACACCTAGCAACTGCCTAGCAACACCCTAGCAACCACCAAGAACACCCTAGCAACTACCTAGCAACACCCTAGCAACCACCCAGAGCACCCTAGCAACTGCCTAGCAACACCATAGCAACCACCCAGAAACACCCTAGCAACACCTAGCAACACCCTAGCAACCACCAAGAACACCTTAGCAACTGCCTAGCAACACCCTAGCAACCACCAAGAACACCCTAGCAACTGCCTAGCAACACCATAGCAACCACCCAGAACACCCTAGCAACCGCCTAGCAACACCATAGCAACCTCCCAGAACACCCTAGCAACTCCCTACCAGCACCATAGCAACCACCATAGTAACTCTATCTATCTATCTTCTATCTATCTATCTATCTATCTATCATCTATCTATCTATCTATCTATCTATCTATCTCTCTAACTCTATCTATCTGTCTCTTTCTAACTCTATCTATCTATCTATCTATCTATCTATCTATCTATCTATCTATCTATCTATCTATCCTATCTATATATCTATCTATCTATCTATCTATCTCTCTAACTCTACCTCTATCTATCTATCTATCTATCTATCTATCTATCTATCTATCTATCTAAGTTAAACTTAATTTAAACTTTAGACTAATTTAAACTTCAAACTACTTTAAACTTCTTCAAACTACTTTAAACTTCTTCAAACTTTCTGTTCCAAACTTTCACAAGCCAACTTAAAGTTTGTCTCGACGAACTTTTTAATCTAGTTATTATTATTCTTTTTCTGAGCGGAAAATTTTCTGACTCTATCTCCTCCTAGAGCTTTAACTCCACATACTCCAAACTCGGCACGGACACTCAAAGTGTTCTGACTTAGTGTGCTATATCTTTTCTAACTGATCGGACTTACGGTTCTCCTAAAAATGACGATCAAAGTCGGAAAAAACTCCCATTGACTCCCATTGAGAAATTCAAACTGCCCAACTGTCAAAATTTCAAATCTAAATACCTTGAAGCCCCAGACTCAATCAAACTGCCATTCTATACACTATATGAGCCATTGAAACTCATTCAAACTAATGAACTCATCAATCTATGACACTTATCTATCTAATCTTAAACTCTTAAACTCACAATAAATTAATAAACTATAAACTTAAACTCTCTAAGACTCATTTAATCTTATAAACTCTAAACTCATAAACTCTCAATTCATAAACTCATACTCTTATAAACTCTCATAAAACTATTAAACTCATAAATGAATAAACTCTGGACACTTACTCAATTAAACTTATAAACTCTAAACTCATTAACTCTAAATTCACACCATAGCAACCAGTTACAGCACCCTAGCAACCGTAGGCCATAGGCACGAGGCCGCAGGCCTCGTGCAATACTAAATATTGCTGATTTCTTAGAAACTTGTAATGTACCACATTAGAAGAGGCTGACAGGCTCTGTAAGAAAATACCTCACAGTAGGGGAATAGTTGCACCCCTGGGGGGCAGGAGTGGCCCAAAATTGCCCCATAGACTTACATGAAATGGGCCATCCTACACATTGCATTAGGGTTTTATATTGAACATAGCTCTGGATCACAGTGTCATAGAGACAAGGGGGCGGGCTCATTTTACTCAGACGACCAATCAGTCTCTCAGGATCATTGTGATGCTATCAAGCCACGCCCTAGCAACTATTTAAAGCACCTTAGCAACATATCCCATAGACTTGCACAGAAAGAGATCGAAGGGATATCTCCGGATACAAGTGTCATAGAAACATGAGGGTGGTCTCGTTTGACTCTGGGTAGCAAAGAGCCAACCATGGATCACCTCAACAATTTCAGGCCACGCCCTAGCAACCATTAACGAGCACCTTAGCAACAAAATTTTAAAGAGGGATATCTTCCATTCTGAATGTCACAGAGTCATGAGAGTTGATTCATATCATTCATAGTGACAAGCAGCTTTTGGAGATTTATCACTGGCAGCTACCAAGCCACTCCCTAGCAACTAAACAGAGTACCCTAGCAACCATTAAGCAAGATTTAGATATCTGCATCAGAACATTGTAAAGAGAGGGGGGTTGGTTTAAATCATTCATACTGACAAGCAGCCTTTGGAGTTTCATGATTGGCAGCTGTCAAGCCAATCCCTAGCAACCAAACAGAGTACCCTAGCAACCATATTTTAACAGCTATATCTCAGCATCAGAACATTGTATCGCGATGGGGGTTGGGTCTTTTGACTCATGCTAGCACACATGACTTTCAATATGCTAAACATGCTAGCTGTGAATAGCTAAATGCTAATATGGATGCTTTATAGTAACCATATGTAAACACTACCAACCAACTAGCAACACCATAGCAACCACCCAGAACACCCTAGCAACCACTAGCAACACCATAGCAACCACCCAGAATACCCTAGCAACTGCCTAGCAACACCATAGCAACCACCCAGAACACCCTAGCAACCGCCTAGCAACACCATAGCAACCACCCAGAAAACCCTAGCAACCGCCTAGCAACACCATAGCAACCATCCAGAACACCCTAGCAACTGCCTAGCAACACCTTAGCAACCACCAAGAACACCTTAGCAACTGCCTAGCAACACCCTAGCAACCACCAAGAACACGCTAGCAACTGCCTAACAACACCATAGAAACCACCCAGAACACCCTAGCAACCGCCTAGCAACACCATAGCAACCTCCCAGAACACCCTAGCAACCGCCTAGCTACACCATAGCAACTTCCCAGAACACCCTAGCAACTGCCTAGCAACACCCTAGCAACCACCAAGAACACCCTAACAACCACCTAGCAACACCATAGCAACCACCCAGAACACCCTAGCAACCGCCTAGCAACACCATAGCAACCTCCCAGAACACCCTAGCAACCGCCTAGCAACACCATAGCAACCACCAGAACACCCTAGCAACACCCTAGCAACCACCAAGAACACCTAACAACCACCTAGCAACACCATAGCAACCACCTCTCTAACTCTATCTGTCTCTTTCTAACTCTATCTATCTCTCTAACTCTATCTATCTATCTATCTATCTATCTATCTATCTATCTATCTATTTATCTATCTATCTATCTATCTATCTATCTATCTATCTATCTATCTATCTATCTATCTTTAAACTAAGTTAAACTTAATTTAAACTTTAGACTAATTTAAACTTCAAACTACTTTAAACTTCTTCAAACTAATTTAAACTTCTTCAAACTTTCTGTTCCAAACTTTCACAAGCCAACTTAAAGTTTGTCTCGACGAACTTTTTAATCTAGTTGATATCTGTAATTGTATTTTCACTAGTAAAATGACAGTGATTCATTCATTTGCTCCACAACAAACAACCAAAACAAAAATCGTTCACAAAGTATTCACTTCCAAAACTTAGATCTCTGTGTCCATGCTGAACTCCTTGAACAGCGAAGAGCCAACTAGTGGTTTGTGGCAGGAATGAACTGCAGGTACTTTCTACAGATATTTTGTTATTAGTTAGTGTTTATTTAGTCTAATTCAGAGCAACATTTTCATACATTAAGCAAAGGTATTAAATCACTTATGACTATATGCTAAATGACTAAATTATTGTGTATAGCTGTATAAAATCTATTTGAAGTGTAAAATCTGTAGGTCTGTATAAAAACAAGGGAAATTGAATATATCAATGAACATAAAAAGCAAAAAATAAAGTGAAACAAATTATAAAAAATACAGTAACAATAAACCTAATGTATATGCAAAAAACAGGTTTAGACAGGAGTATATATTTCAGAAAGTAAAGAAATGAATTTTACCTGAAACATTTTTATAACATTAAAAAATTTTCATTTTTGATTATTATATAATGGTATTTTAGAATAGACTGGAATTGAACAATTTTAAGATATTAAGACAGGGATTCATTTGTTTTATGTTACACACAAATGCCTAAAATTATAGACTAATAATGATTAGAAAAGAACAAAAGTTGCCTTGATAAAAAATAGCGCCTTTCACATGTAATTTCACAATACAGTATTTTAGAGAAGGCAAGAGTGCATGCAGCCAATTGTCATTTCTTTGCTCTCTATTTTTACCCCTGGAATTTCATGTTAATCCAATTTACATCACCAAATACATTTTCTACAAGATTTTATGAATTACATTTTCTTGTAATTCTGCCAACCTCTCTTTGGCATCAAGAAACACCTTTTACAATTCAAATAAGCATGATATACAGTGCCCTCCACTAATATTGGCACCCCTGGTAAATATGAGCAAAGGCAGTGAAAATATATTCAAAGAATTCACAAAATTCTAATTTTTCATTAAAGTAAAACAATAGGGGGAAAATCTCATTGTGAAATAAATAGTTTTTTTTTCTAGTTTACGTCGAGCAAGCAAAGTGCAAACTCATTTGGTGATGATAGCAACAGCTTTCTTCATCCAGGCATTGTTATTGAGTAGAGAGAGCATGAAACGAGCCACATCTCCTCTTGACACAGACTGGCCGATTGGCAGACCATTTTCATCAGGGACATAATAACCTTCGTGTGTGAGGAACTCATTGGCTTTGAAAAGAATGAGAAAAATTTACACAAATGTAACAAAATACAGAAATGCAATTTGTGAAAATCTAATAGATTTGAAGCAAAGGCAAATTTCTCAATAAGCATTTTACCAGTGGTGGACAAAATAAACAAATCAAGTACTTGAGTAAAAGTACAGATATTTTAATAAACTATTACTCCTTTTTTTTTCATTTTAAAAAAGTATGTGATTTTGTAATGTACTTAAGTATTAAAAGCAGGGCTCCAAACCGGATCAGAAAATATCAGAATTAATACATAACACCACCAAACTAATAAACACATTATTAAAAGCAAACTAAAGGTGTCACTGAGTTTAAGAGATGATTTAAATGTAGGGGATGATCTGATGGAAAAAAAGTAAGGTAAGTTTAAGGAAAAGGGCAAGTTCTATTTAATATTTTAATTTGGCAGTGAACCAATCATGAATTCAAAAAGTAGACGTCCTATTAATACAAATGTGACGTTGATGCATCCAACATGAGTGAAATGCCCGTACTCAGCTGTCAAATCACCATTTAAGTCGATACACGCGGATAGCTCAAAATGCGTAGAGATAACACGCCACCTGACTCGAAAGTGGCGTATATGTTTAAGCAAAAGTCATGATGTCATGTTGAAATATCAGAAAATCGTCTGAATGGATTTGAAAACGGTAAAATTCAACTGTTTAACTCTGGGGGAGTTGTAAAATGAGCCTATTTCCAAAAAAAAAGTGGAGTATCCATTTAAGGTTCATGTATTAAACATTAGTTAATGTATCAATTTCCATACTTTTCCATACTCCTACTGCGTGGGAACCCAGTAGTTCACAAACAACTGACAGTCATGCCATAAATACAATTTTAATTTACAATAATACATTCTAAAATTCAGCATTAGTAAGCTCCAAGGACCTCAAGTTCTTGGCTCATTTTGAGTCAGACTTGTGAATTCAGTGAATTGCTAACTGGAGTCTCGCTTTGACCAGATCATATGAATCTGTGAATTGTCAACTCATGCAGTCGGATCGGTTCAATTGGTCATTGAGATTTAACAGGTTAATTAAAAAGAATCAGCTCATTCACAAATCGGACACCGCTCTTGCATCTCAGAGCAGGTGATCATTTCTTCAGTTCAAAATAGCAAGGAATGTTTATGAAATGTAGCGAAGTAAAAGTTTCCCTAAATAAAAATACTCTGATAAAAGTACAGATGTACTTAAGTACAGTAAATAAGTAAAAATACTTACCACTACAAAAATACTTACCATTGTAAGTTACAATACTTAAAAATACTTCCACCACTACATTTTACCCGTTACTTAATGTAACAACAATCGAACAAAATCCATACATTGATTAAATTTTAACTTATATCAAAATTTGTTTTATTATAAATCCCACCTGTTGTTGGTGTATTCTTGAGGCCAGGAGGCCGGACAACAGTCCAGTTGATGTCATCAGTCTGCTTAAGAAAGTTTTCCATTTCATACATGTTGTTCAGAACGCTTCTAATCATGGGAAGCAACATGAAGCGGATGAGAAAGGAAGAATTGGAGCCTGAATTAGCTGTGAAGAGTATCATAACAGTCCAATTACTATAAAAGATAACCAATCAGACCAAAAATACTTTGTAAAGTAAAGAATAGGGGTGCAACGATACCCTCATGTCACGATTCGATACACATCATGATACTGAACTCACAATACGATATTATTGCGATACTCCAAGTGGTAAAAAGGTTAATGAAAATTTACTGTTGATTAAAATGCTAAATATTGGGGTGGAAATGAATAGGCTTGGATTTGGTGCTGGTAACCCAATGCACAGGGCAATGGTGACACCAGAATACAAATATTCATGATTCTGAAGCTAAAAACAGAATTATTTTAGACAAATATCCTAGTCATTGACTACATATATATTTAAAACAATGTAGGCCACTTTTAACTGGGAACATCAGACATTTGAAATTATCAGGACCCACAAATATTCCCCCTATAGCATTATTATACATTATATACAACATTATAGTAGTTTAATGTAGTACTGTCTGACACTAAGGCTCAATCCCAATTCACCCCTTGGCCCTACCCTTGTTTTCGAGTGTACCCCTAGCCCCTTAAAACAGAGTTACAAGGGCCAAGGGGTTGAAATATTCCCCTAAGAAATCGAACAACCCTTCATGAACCTGATACGTTATCAGTTGTCGGCGATGGCTCTGTCGTTACGGAGTTTTTACAGGATTACTCCATGACAACAACTGACAATCAGCGCAGCTGCTGAGGAAACATGATGTTTATAACATTCCTTTCTTGAAATGTATGTCTTTTCTGATTCGTAAAGGAAAGGTAATTTATTATACAATTTCTTAATTTAAATGACTATAGTATTATTATAAGAGTAAATAAAGTGCATGGTGTTGTCATCTGGCATCGTGTTTCACCGTTTGCAAAGCCATCTCGCCGGTGATTTGCAATGTATTCTGCAAACTTTCTCGTAGCCCTCCGTTTAGAGTGTGCCTCTAGAAAAATCTTCGTTTCGAGGGCTATGTAGCCCTACCCCTCGATCTCAACAAGAGCTGGGACACCCTACCCCTAAACAATTTTTATAAAGTGAACTATGCACAATACAGATTGCATTTTTTAATTATGATATATTGTGACACGATATATTGTTACACCCCTAGTAAAGAACTTTCAGATTCATGCACCTGCAAATAATAACAGCACTTACGGTCAGTGTACCATGAGGTCATGGTGATGATTCGATTCACTTTGGCATCACGCATAGCATTTAAAGCTGCCGTCATAGACTGGGTGTAGCCAGTGATTCCATAAAAAAATGAGATTGGAAAGCCAAGACAGGACAACACAGCATCCTGGCCTTTGAAATGCGGTTTCAGGCTGTCTTCAGAAAAAATGTCTCCCTTAACCACCTATCACATGAGGGCATGCAATTAAACAAGGTTACATGGTTATGAGGTCCCATGCTAGTTGTAACTACAAAGTAGCCACTGAAAATCTACTCTTGAACACATGAAGTATTATCTTCAGTGGCAGCTTCATGGTGTTAATCATATCAATGTAGCAATGCTGTGCCTGGATAACTGTCCATAAAATACTTTCTGCACAACCCATAAATCAATCACATTCCTTTTTTTATGCCACCCTTGTGACGTTATGCTAAATTTTACATACAAAAACTCATTAAAAAGTTCACATTGAACCTTGGTGACTTAGAAATCCTTACTTTTATTCAAATTATAAAGTAGGTAAGAAAGGAAATGAGAGCTAATGAGTTTATCTAAATACTTTGGTAACACTTTACAATAAGGTTCATTAGTTAAAATTAACTAAGAATGAACAATACTACTTCAGCATTTGTTAATCTTTGTTAGTGTTAATTTCAACATTTACTAATACTTTATTAAAATCTTGTTAACATTAGTTAAGGCACTGTGAACTAACGTGAACAAACAATGAACAGCTGGATTTGTTTTAACTAAAATTAACAAAGATGAACAAAAACCGTAACAAATATTGCTCATGGTTACTTCATGTTAGTTAATAGATAACTAATGTTTAATAAAAGAACCTTATTGTAAAGTGTTACCAATACTTTATATAACAATAATACATTATGTATAATGCTTTTATACATCCTTTCAACATTTATCATGGTGGAAATCTGAGACAACTAAGAAAGAAATTAGAACAACTCGGACTATATACTCATACTTTATGTAAATACATTGTAAAAGTAAGATATGCTTTGGTTTGTCATGAAGGGCATTGTTAAATGAATTTAGTTGCATTTGAGATTGTGGATTTGCACTCCTTTACACCTGAAAGCAATTCGATCAAATGTAGCGTAAAATAATTCCTAATTTTCATCATGCCATTAAAAAAAAAAAAAAACAATAATAACGTTTAAAATGAAACTTTGAAATTCTTACATGTTTATCCTATTATTTACCTTGAGGTTCTCGTGTGTTACAGTCAGTTTTTCCGGGTTTCTGACGACGGCTGTGACGGAGTGTCCTTGCTGAAGAGCCTGGTTCACCAGCTGCTGTCCGGTTTGACCAGTCGCGCCAAGTACAGCAATCTTCATGTTTAATCAAGACAAAACCTTGTATTCATGCAAAAAGAAAACTAGTCAAATTACCTCAGCTATAACCCACCAGAGAAGGGCTAAAATATGCATAGGTAAATTTTGCGTATATGGTCTTCTGTCTGTGATATAACGTTAACCAGCTTATCAAACGTCCGGAAATAACATTTGATATCGCAAGACTCCTCCTCAATTAAGGACAACAAAAACAACATTAAATAGCTGCGGATACAACTGAAAGTGTGTAAGGAAATGAAAGGAAATTAATTTGTAAATCATCTGAAGAATTTGAGCATCAGCAAATACAACACCGTTTAAAGTAATATAGCTACCTCTAAAATCGCTCCTGTTGATGGGGGTGGCCAAGCAACGGCAAACACGTGCAAGCGCTTCCTGCTGTCAAACATAACTTAGGTCAAACAGCTGCTGATATAACCCTCACCCTTGAGGACTTTAGTGCGCATGTGCATTGCGAGTACTTTACGCAAGAGTCCTGAAAAGCATGTTTTGCCAAAAAAATAAAATAAAAAAGTAAAATTAAAATAAATACATAAGTTAGGCTACAGTCATTGTGATATATGACACTGTAATAAAATTACGTATTATCCTATCTTTAAAAAAAGAAAAAGAAAGAAAGAAAGAAAATAAATTGTAGCAAAAAGAAAAAAATATTGAATCAATGGTATTAAAAATGTATTAGATTAATAAAAATCAAATTTATTTATATGTTGGGCAGTTTACTCGCATTCTTTTTTTTCCTTGCTCCAAATAATTTTTTGTAAAAACTTATTTTTAAGCATGAATAAGTCATATGAACAGTGAAGTGCTGTTTACCGTCGCAGGCAATAGGCGCGCTATTAATCCCAGAAAGAGCTCAGCAGCCTTTGGACACTGAAACCAACCAGCTACGATATGCCTGCCTTTGATTTCACACCATGTTTCACACACGGTGGACACCACCCCTTGTGGTGAAAGTGTTACTGTCACAACAATCACAGTTCCTTGTTTTCAATTACAGAAGTTGGGCAGTTTGAATAACTCTTTGGTTTCGCTTATTCAAATGTCGCTATCAAGAAACAGAGACAGAAGTGTTCAGCATTCACCATGAAGCTTCAGATTTGTCTATTTTTCGCCGTGACCTTTTTCTGCGTATCGACAGCTGATTTCTCTCCTCCAGTGGTGAACATCAGTCTGGACGTGCCCGCAAATCAGAGATGGGCTCCTCTGAAGAACCTCTATGACATTAATTTCTTGAGAAAAGCTGCATCTGATGTGATCGAGTAAGTATCGATACCGCACGCGCGCACAAAAGAAGGTGCTTTCGATGGTATTCTTGCGATTTTGACAAGACTTTTGTTAGCCATAAGATAATTTCACCTACCTGGCGAGTTGAAAAAGTTTACACACAAAATTTGTAATCACAGACCAGCAAATGTTTAAGTTCACAAAGCATAAATACATGCAAACATGAATCACGTGGTTAAAGCGCTGCTAAGAAGGCATTCCTCTCCTTTTATTCACAAATTACAATCGTTATGTCACTTAACGTTACCTGTTGTTTACTTTGTAGATCTTTGTGATCTTTTGGGAAGTTTAGTCATTGTTTGTCATCATCATCCCAAATCCACAGCATATCTATGTCTTGTGTGTTCTTCTGCAGCTCTACTGTTCCCAAATGGGTTCATGTTGCAATTAAACCTATAGTGAATGCTCTGGAGAAATACATCCCACAGCCGTATGCTGGAGAAATACAGGGCATGGCATCATTCTATGGGACTGACATCTCGGATATTGTGCTGCTGAACTTTGCCTATGAAGTATCTGCGTAAGTAGTGTATAGGAACTGTTGAACTTTTCTGAATTTTTTGGTACAACACTTTTGAAAGCTGTCAGCCTCTTTTCAACATTCATTATGGTTGGGTTTTTTTTTCCAGGTTTTGCACCAGTATTGTAACTCAGGATACAAAGGGAAATATATACCATGGCAGAAACCTGGACTATCCCCACGATGTGCTCAGAAATCTAACTCTAGATGTACTTTTCATGAAAAATGGAAAGGTAATGAAGTGATTATGTTTTATATTTGTATAATGTTTTATTAACAAAGTTTGGGATGAACACGTCCAAAAGATCCATCGGTCACACTTTAGATTAGGCTCCAATTCTCACTATGAACTCATTATTAACTACAACTTTTGGCTCAGTAAACTCCTCCTAAACTGCTTATTAAGGTAGTTGTTAAGTTTAGGTATTGGGTAGGATTAAGGGATGTAGAATATGGTCATGCCTTAATATGTGCTTTAAGAGTAATAAACAGCCAATATCCTTGTAATATGCAAGCTGATAAGGAACTAGTTAATACTTAGAATAGCTGTGTTTCAGTCACATGATTATGATGACGCGCAAAATTCAGATGGAGGGCAGGGAGTGAAGAGTGCAATGGACGAGATGGAGGAAAGTCCGTACTGTACTACTTTACACGCTATTACAAGAGAAAGATATGAACAAAAAATCAAACATATGTTGGATGTGATCCTTATTACACTTTTACATTACACTTTACACAAACATAGCCACTTAAGTTGTATTAACTCACCTTTGACAAAGTGATCACTACACACATGGGCATTTTCCCATTCGGCTCCCCCCGACCGCAGACGTAGGTTTGCAAGCCATTTTTCCGGAGTTTTTCAGACAATTTCTTGCATTTTCCACAGCTTTTGGTACACGATAAAAACTCCTTGTGGTTTGATCGATTCAAGTAACCATAAATGACTCAAAACACAGGCATTTTGATTTTGTTATAGTGCTTTCTAAATACAGCAAATCACTTCCTGCCCTCCATTTGCATTTCGCGCCATGGCAACGCAGTGGCGTGACGTCATATGAAACCCAGCTATTGTACGCTAAACTAAAGTCTTCCCGGGCAATCAGCATGAGAAGAGACCTAAATTTATAAAGCCGACTCACCTACGTTCCTCAACCGTTTTCTGCATCCTTCCGCCACTATTGGCTGGCTCCTATCTATCCTAGCCAGGGATACGAGGAAGCACTCTTGGTTCGGGCCAAAATCCGAGCTTGGATCCATCCTGTCAGCACGCCAAATACGCATTCTCTTTTACTCTATCTGATTATTTCATGAATATTATATTCTGAAATTTGTTTGTCGACAGGTGGCCTACAGAGGAACCACTTTTGCTGGTTACGTTGGGCTGTGGACTGGACAGAGTCCCAACAAGTTTACAGTGTCTGGCAATGAACGCAGTAGGTTTGATTTGTTTGTTTTTAAAAGAGATCATCTAGTGAATTTTACACAGATTTTATTATGTCTGTATTTCCACAGATAAGGGACATTGGTGGGAGAACATAATTTCAGCCATTTTATTAAAAAGTTCTCCGGTTAGCTGGCTAGTACGAGAGGTGAGAGAACACATATTACAAATAAATATTTAACTGAATATTGAATCTTTTTTGACTTTGCATTGAATTTGATTCTCTTCAGACTCTTGAAGCAGCTGTGGATTTCCAGGATGCGGTAGTGAGGCTGGCCAAGGTGCCGATCATCACTGATGTTTATTACATTTTGGGTGGTGTTCATGCGGGTGAGGGTGTGGTCATTACCAGAGACAGGGGAAGATCAGCTGACATCTGGCCCCTGGATACACTTCATGAAAAGTAAGCACCAACCATCATTTTTAAATGATTAAAAAAATATTAAAATAAAAGGCAAAAGTGATGACAATGCTTCAATAGGCTTCCATTTGACCATGTTATATACTGCTAGTGATTTCCTGAAAGTGTTAACATTACTAAACCTGTGATTTTGACTGTTGCTTATTTAGCTGGTATAGAGTTGAAACAAATTATGACCACTGGCTACCCACCCCTAAACGAGATGACAGAAGGCAAGCAGACAATTCGTTTTTTTTATCAATAATAAGAGAGCATAAATGAGGGATTATTTACAAAGCATTGTTCCTCACATTTCCTGGTCTTTTTTTACTTCATATTTTAGAGATGTGGCAATGAAAGCATTAAATTCTACGGGTCAAAACCATATTAATATGGATTCCCTGTATGAGGTAAATGAACAAATCCATTTTGGCTGCTTATTATTGTTGTAGGTTATGGCATTTACTTCTGTTCTACAGTTGTTAATGTACCATAAAATGTGCGTGTATAAATGTTTTCATTATGCATTCAATCATTTGAAATTTTTGCTGTTGGAAATCAAAAAGATTTTCTTTAATGATATTTGTGTTTTTTGATAGTATGTACTTTCATTAAATAATTGATTGAACAATGTGTTGATTCAGTGACCATGTCAGTTTAATTTTTACAGGTTTTATCTGTGAATCCTGTATGTAATAGGTAAGGAGGACATTTTTGCATTTTCACCCATCACATGATATTTTATGGTTTTGTAATGACCTCAAGTAGAGCGATCACTTCTCATATGTGGTAACCAGTAGTCCAAAAATACTACAGTATATACTATACTTCCTCATAGAGGTTATTATTATCAGGATTAACAACTCAATGCAGAATTTAAGTATTATCCTAAAGAGATTTAGAACCAGGTCTTGTGAATCCTCTGTTTTTTTCACACAGCTTCACAAACACTCATTGTTTCAGCTTCAACAGTTCAAGCATTGATATCTGTTGAACTTTCACCCTCTTTTATGTCTGATGCAACTGATTTAAAACTCATCTTGCTCTACTAACTTATTTATCATTGTTTGTCACAGTTGTTATTTTGCCATATGGTACTAGTGGGTTTTTGTAACCATATGATGATATTCCTTTACATGTATGCATTTAGCAGATGCTTTTATTCAAAGTGACTTACAATAGAGAAACAAAAGGAATTTGTCACAGAACCAACATTCATTAAATGCAATGCAAGGTTTATTAGAAAGCTAAAGGAGGGAGCAAGCTAGAGCAGAGGAGAATGGCAGAGATGAAAAAGGAGAGGATTTAGTCTATAAAACTTTTTTTTTTCATTCCGCTGACACAACGCAACATTGTTAGTTATTTGTCCCAGTTTTCTTTCTTTCTTTATTTTACCAGGTTACAATCTCATTGAGATTAAAATCTCTTTTACAAGAGTGACCTGGCCAAGATAGCAGCTACATTAACAAAGACATACAAATCCGCATTAAAACACAGAAACACAATCAAGTATCACAACAGCAATTTACCAAAGGATAAAACACATAGTCTGTTAAAAGTAACTTACACTCGTTTAGTGATGGTAGCATAGTCAGCTTTAAGATGTTTTGTAAATTATTCCAAGTAGATAAACCATTATATTTAAAGCCTTATTTTCCTAGCTTTGTTTGAACTTGAGGATATAACAAATTATTAGAAGGAAGATTGTAGCAAACATTTGTTTTAGAAACGCAGAGAGACAAATAAGAGGGATTAGACCACAAATAGACTTATAAATAAAACAATACCTGTTAAAACTTCTTCGAGTATACAAAGATGGCAACTCAGCTTTATCATATAAAGTGCAATGATGTGCTTGATAACTATAACCAGTAATGAAACATAAAACGCTATGATAGACGGGATCAATTAAACCAAAAATTTGTACTGTCTGGGGAATCCATAATCAAATAGTGGTAAAAAGGTTGCAGATACCAAATATTTCCTTGCACTAAAAGAAAATATAGATTTGTTTCTAAAAATAAACCCCCAATTTAAGATTAAGTTTAGAAAGTAGTTAAAAGTTAGCTTAGATTAGCTTTCAAAATAAAATACCCAGGTACTTTCAACTAACTCACAACACATTCTATTTTTATTCCTTGGTAAGATATAATTTCAGTAAGATTCCTTGGTAGTGCTTTGAATTTAGAAAAAAAATTATCTAGATTTAAAACCAGTTTAAGTTGACATAGACGAGACTGTACAATTTCAAATGCTGATTGTAAATAATGATGAGATTGTGTCGTAAATTTTCCCCTAACATTACCTACGTCCTATAATATGTATACTCTGGCGCGTCTACTCGTCGATGTCAGCTGGGTGTTACCTATACCCTAGCGCAAGTATTTCACAACCTTTTTTCAGTCAAGGAAAAAAAAAATAATAAATTGTGACGCCTACACTATGTTATCACGAGACTACTTTGATACTACCTTGAAATGTATCGATTTTCAAAATGGAAGAACCACCATATACAGTATATTAAACAAAAAATGGATTTTTGATACTGCTTTCATTGGATTAGTGGGAGCCCTAAAGTATCTTATAATTTCTAATACAGCCTTAAATACAATTGGAACATTTGTGTAAGTGCATTGGTTTAGGGTTGTGTAGTGTTAAGTGTTTGTGTCTTCAGCTCACTTTCTGTAATAAGCTCTTTTTAATGTATGTTCTTCCTTCCAGGATCACTGTTTATACAACCGTCATGAGTGCCGCCACACCTGAGAAGTACACAACAGTTGTCAGAGATGTAAGAACAAGCCATTACACTACCCAGTGTTTTTTTTTTTTTTTTTTTTTTTTAACGAAACAGCATTTCTATCAAAATGTAAGAGGTTACTATAGCTTCATTTTGTCATTAAGGAATTTTTTTGCAACACTGAGTTGAACAGTCTGTCAGCTTTTGAAAGGAGGATAAGAGGTGAATAACTGGGTCACGTGTCTTTTCTGTGCTTTCTCAACTGTCTGCTGACTTTTTAAATTTAGTTAATGGTCTTTCCTTTCTGTTCACAGATGTGTTAGTGATGGAATGAGCCATTCTCATGATCAACTCATCTTAATTCTGATCTTACCAACCAGTCCTGCTTCTCTTCATGCTCTTCACAATGGAAATGAGTCTAATTTTAATATCTGTAAATTAGGGCTTCACGATATTGAATATATATATATATATATATATATATATATATATATAGCCTATTGCAATAATAATAAAAAAAATTGAATATATATATATATATATATATATATATATAGCCTATTGCAATAATAAAAAATAAAAAAATACAATAAATTTCACCAGATGACTTGAATAGCTCTATTTGGAAAGAAGAAATCATTCTAGATTCATTGTGGCATTTTTGTATTGAAGTGCATCAGCATAGAAAATAAAATGATGAAACTTTTTTGAGTGTGAATCATCCTTTTATGGCTGAACGATTTGGTCACCGTTTACAAGAGCTTAAATATCTTGAGTTTTCATAGGCCACATTCCCACTTGTTTTGACTTTAAGTGTAATGTGGTGATTTAATAAATGTGAGTATTTTCAAATACTAATAAATAGTAATAAAATAATAATAAATGTTTTTAACAATAATTTGTTTTGTTATATTTTTTCGTGATTATTAGTAAATAAAAATATTTAAATTTGAAATAAAAACAATGTAATTAAAAAAAATGTATAGTACAACGGTAATTGTTTACGTCTTAATTTCTTAATTTTTAAACGTTAAACCAACTTGTCAGCAAATAGATAAATGTGCTTGCTGCGAGTTTCAGAGTGTAATGCAGCACTGTGTTCGTTTATGCTACTGTGTTTCAGTAATTTGAGAGAGTATCATTGGTTTAGCGTCTTCTTAATAAACCAAGCCGCTCTGAGAAGCTGAAACACCATATTATGATCACACGCTTCAGCGCTTGCAAATGAACACAGTGTCGTGCTTCACTTGGAAACCTGCAGTGCATATATTTATATAATTCAATGGCAGCCTTTGTGATTTTATTATCAAATAAAGTCATTGTTTTAATTTCATATTATTTTTTTTTATTTCTCTATACAGTGCAGCCCTTTAAAAAACTTTTGAAGAGCATCACTTTCACAGCTTGGTAATCTCTCAAACAATTTTTTTAGGTTAATGATCTAAAACTGGGGCTTTATTAATGCTATTCATTTATTCAAGTACTTTTTTTTACATACATTTTTTTGACATTTTGGGTATAATGTGTTTTAATTCTACAATATATGGTGTAAAAAACGTCTGAGTTCTGAGTGCTGCCCTCTTCAGGTTAAATTGTGGCAACTGCAGTTGAATTACTATTGGAGGATTAGGTGCCCTGACATAAGCAGGTACCAGCTCACCACACCCTTGCCGTCTAGAGCCATATGGAGAGGTTCTCTTTAGAGATTCCATATGCATTAATCTCTATATGGCTCTGGATAGGCCTATTAAAGTCACTTCCCAAAAGTTGCTAAATAAATTTTAAAAATGGCTAAATTTGTTGCTAGGTGCTTTTTGAAAAAAAAAAGTTGCTATGGGTAGTCTGAAAAGTTGCTAAATCTAGCAACAAAATTGCGAAGTTGGCAAAATCATTATATTAGTGGGATAAAGATGGGTGAAGATGAACATAAAATATCGCTATTCGCAGACGATGTTATGATATACCTGAGAGACCCGGCAATATCATTTACAACCCTTATGTCAACACTAGATAAATTTAGCACTCTCAGGATACAGACTAAATGTAAAACAAAAAAAAAAAACACAAGACATTTGCAATAATTTTATTCCATCGGAACAAATAAGGACAAAATATAGGATCAATTATAATTTAGATGTAATTAAGTATTTGGGAAATTTACCTGCCAAAAGATAACACCTTGCTAGATTATAGACATTTAAATAGTAAGCTTCACACAGATATCCAGAGGTGGAGTGTTATCCCTTTTTTGAATTTGGGGGAGAGAGTGGATATTATTAAAATGATTATGCTCCCGAGGCTTCTACATCTTTTTCAGACACTTCCAGTATGGTCTCAGAAGAACAATTTAAACATTGGGATAAATGGATTATAAGGTTTATTTGGGAAGGTAAAAAATCTAGAATTTGTTGCACTCCAGTACACGTAAAAAAAAAAGTGGTGGTTTAGCCCGCATAGCTTCCCAGTTAAGAGCCATAGTTTGCTGCTGCAATCTAAGTTATAAAGCTAGATGGAAACAAATTGAACTTTCCTTTTTCTCTGAAGTACCAATCCAAGCAGTAATCGCAGATGATAAACTACTAAGAGCCCATATAAATAAAGAATATCCATGGATTACTTCCACACTAGAAATATGGGTCACAATAATTAAAAAAAAGTGAATTGAAAGACACTTTGAAAATAATTAGATGGTGTGCGTACTGCGTACGATACAGAATTTACCCCCAATATTTTAGACGAAGTTTCCTGGTGGCAGGAAAATTCTATCATCCGTAAATGGCTTCAGCCTACCTCACCCATATAAGACTAGAAAGCAATTGTTATAATAATTGTTGAATAATTTGCAATTGTAAATACATAGGATGGAAATCCTTACCTTTTTCTTTGAGATTAAAAAAAAACAAAAATGGGCTCTGTTGTGGAAGAGATGGAAGGAATTTGTAGGAAATTGAGTAATTGTATAATAGATGTAATCTATTATAGGAAATAAAACACTAAGGATGCAAAGGTGCCACGAGATTGCACTGTACCCCATTTTTTTCTGTTTCCTATTGTTTGTTTTGGGGTTCTTTTTTGTTCTGTTTTTTATGTTATACAGAAATTGTCATTTATGTATGTATGTATATATATATATATATATATATATATATATATATATATTCTTTTGTTTGTAATTAAAAAAATGCAATAAAAAAATTGCTAAGTTTTTCCCTTTGTATTTTTTTTTTCGCTAGCAATAGTGAATTGGGACACGCCCAAGTGCACTTGTGCCATACGCTTTACACCATGCACTTAGATCATTAAAACAGGGCCCTGAACGTTTATAAAATGTTTATTATAAATCATGTATTCATCTAGCCTGGATGCCAGCCCGAACTCCGCCCATATTCTTTCTTGAATATGAGTATGAAGTCAGGCTAGCATTCATCAGGAAACACAGACTTAAACAGATTGTAAGTGCAACACAATGGGATTTTATTGATATAATATTAAGGTTAGATGACGGGTGAAATGCAAAATTTGAGAATACAGCAGTTCGCGGTAGGATGAAGATTAGGATGAAGGATCCACCAGGGGTGAGAACGGCCCCACTGCCCCCACACACATACTTTATTATACCATGTAGATATTCTAATGACTGGTCGTCTTTCTCTTACAGATGTGGATATGCAACTTGGATATGCAGGAGCAACAACAAAGAGGAAACACAGGAGGTAAGATATGCAGTATGAATCATGCATGTAGTCCTACGTGAGAGTATGGATGCCTACCCACATAGCAAAATTTTTCTGGCCCAGCTCCGGCCCACACAATCACTTTTCCCTCGGCCCAAATACCGCAAAGAATGACGGTACTGAAGTGGCCCAGAACTGGATTATAGACAAGGGTCACACATGGGCCATAACTGGCCCGAATCTCAGCCAGTTAATCACCCTTAACTGGCCCTGAACTGGGCCAAAACAGGTTTTATTATTTGTACCAATTCTCAGCCATAAGTTAACCATATCGACACCACTCTTTAACCAGAAACCCCAAAACTGAGCCATAACCCACCCTAATCTTACCCAAACCATATGAACCCAATCCTCGGCCCAAGTACCGCAAAGAATGACGGCGCTGAGGTGGCCCAGAACTGGATTAAAGACAAGGGTCACACATGGGCCATAACTGGCCCGAATCTCAGCCAGTTAATCACCCTTAACTGGCCCTGAATTGGGCCAAAACAGGTTTTATTATTGGTACCAATTCTCAGCCATACGTTAACCATATCGACACCACCCTTTAACCAGAAACCCCAAAACTGAGCCATAACCCACCCTAATCTTACCCAAACCATGTGAACCCAATCCTCGGCCCAAGTACCGCAAAGAATGACGGCGCTGAGGTGGCCCAGAACTGGATTAAAGACAAGGGTCACACATGGGCCATAACTGGCCCGAATCTCAGCCAGTTAATCACCCTTAACTGGCCCTGAATTGGGCCAAAACAGGTTTTATTATTGGTACCAATTCTCAGCCATACGTTAACCATATCGACACCACCCTTTAACCAGAAACCCCAAAACTGAGCCATAACCCACCCTAATCTTACCCAAACCATGTGAACCCAATCCTCGGCCCAAGTACCGCAAAGAATGACGGCGCTGAGGTGGCCCAGAACTGGATTAAATACAAGGGTCACACACGGGCCATAACTGGCCCGAATCTCAGCCGGTTAATCACCCTTAACTAGCCCTGAACTGGGCCAAAACTGGTTTTATTATTGGTACCAATTCTAAGCTAACCATTTCAATACCACCCTTTCAAACCCCCAAACTGAACCATATCCCAGCCTAACCTTACCCAAACCATGTGAACAAATAAGTCACAGAAAAATTCTATATTTTATTCAATTTAAATTTTATTTAACAATAATACCACAAATAAATATTACACCTAGAATTGTGTAACAGTGTGAAGGCTATTTTATTTTGTACATTCCAAGTGTAACATCTTATTACAACCTGTAAAAGCCCTTCTTCTCACATTGCTCCTCTCATTGTAACTCCAATTACCAGCCATACCAACAGTCTGTCAAGTTTTCTGGCCCAACCAGTCCTGTAAAAAAAAAAAAAAAAATTAACATTGAAAATGCATCAACTATTCCAGATTTACCAATATAGGATACTAATGTAGCTCTAAAACTCATTTGTATTAATCATCTTGTTAGATCATGGAAAGTGAGTGCCTTAGGCCAGAGTTTCAACTCCTTATAGTCTTTAGAAATAAAATAACATCCACTCAAACAAACAGACAGGAATGGGGGAGCAACTTACATATCATCAATAATTAAACAATATGATAGGAGGGGGAAAAGACAACTTTATAGAGTCGTTCATTCCTTATAATGCCCAATATGTTGGAAGAAAAACATTGCCATGCGTCAATGGTTAGCAAATTGAAAAGTTGCCAATTGTTTATTGCATTTAAATTAACCTCTAAACATTACCCAGGTTGAGAACTATTGTTTTAGACAAAAAATTATGAAAAAAAAAATTATGTAATTATGTATTATATAAAAATTATGTGATCAATTTCATTCTTTCAATGTAGATATTTTAATAGTACAGTATTATTATTTTCTCTCAATCGCCTACGAATATAGCATACTGAAATGACTAGCAATACATGACAAGCAAAAATAAATTGCAGTCTGTGATCACAAATAAAAAAACATGTACTTTTCATGTGAAACGCCACGATTAGATTTAGATATCATACAATTATACAACCACTGAATCACTTTCAGCTTTATAAGTCAATTGCGGTTGCTGGATTTGCTGTGATCTTCCTATAATTTTAAAAGCATTAACATTACATTGTTTCGCACACATGAAGCACAGTCCCTAGGACGTTCCGCACCGGTCTATCGCACATGATAGCACCCTGTTCGCGTCTGTATAGGCATTCTCATGTTCAGGGGCAACTGAATCAGCTACCAGGCAAAAGTTCACTTCAATAAAGAAAAAAGTGGCATCCGAGTTTGAAATCAGGTATTAAAAAAGCGCCAAAAAGAGAGTGAACTTCACTTACCCGTACAGCGGTTGTCTGAGATGTCGTCTTCTTCTTCAATCTTCAGCGGGAGAAATTTCAAAAGACGCATCACGTGAACCAACCAGAAAAGCTGCTGTTACCATGGAAATCGCGCCGAAATAAAACAATAGTTGACTGCTGTTTTAAATAAACTGTTATTTCGAAAAAAAAGAAAAAAAAATCCAGATATTAAATTTTTAACATGATTTTGTGGTGCTTAAAATAAAAAGTATGGAAAACTTAGACTTGGATGTGGATTTTTTTTTTTTTTTTTTTTTTTTTTTTACAAATTTATAAAAAAAAAAACAAATTCAAATAAATAATAGGTTTAATACTTAAAAAAATCATAGGTCTAATACTTATCATGTTAGTAAATGTATATTTTTTAATGATACAGCATTTTGTAAACATTGCTGAAAACTAAATACTATATTTATTCATTATTAATCATTTTTTAAACAATTGGACAGATATTTTTTCACTGACTCATTTAAGTCAATTTATATTATTATTATTTATTATTAAAATCTTAACACCTTTTTCAGAGGGGTCGGGGTGGGGTATAATCTTGCCTTGAAAATATAGTAGCAGGCTTATAATTGTCCAGTACACAGAATATGGCCCACAATCGCTACACTGATCTGGGCCACATACCTCCCATCCACAATCGGCCCAAAAGTTGTCTGCCGTCATGCACTGCCATCATTGCCACACTTGGCCCACAGTTGGCTGACAAGATGTGGGCCACACACCTCCCATCCACAATCGGCCCAGAAGTTGTCTGCCGTCATGCACGCAGTGCCATCATTGCCACACTTGGCCCACAGTTGGCTGACATGATGCATGCCATTGCCGGCAACACGCCAGCAGTGCCATGATGAGGCCACATTTGGGCCAAGTCTGTTTGCTATGTGGGTAAATGTTGTCCTGCTGATGAGGGTGATTGATGGCTGGGGCTGGTGGTGATTGAGTGTGTGCAGGTGGGAGTCAGGAGGGATGCTGGGAAACGTAGTACTGCAGTGTCTGGAGATCATGACAGCATTGCGAATTCCCCCTTTTATACATGTAAACCACAGCTTACATCTGATATCTCCTTCCCAGACCTCCTTTTTACAATATATTGTAGCTACTGAGGGCTCTCAGATCCCATAGAATATCAAAATAAAAACACTGCTTTCTCCTCAAATTATTTATTTTTGTATCTTGCATTACTTTGTATTGATTACATAAATGAAATACTTTACAGACTTCTCCATCTGCTTCCTTTAGGAAAATGCTATTTCCTAAGGAAGTCCAGTCAAGACGCATCAAGCTATTACCCTTAATCCCTTCAGGGCACTTAATTCAGCTACACAGCAGAAGACTGTTAAGAAGCAGAGAAACAAGCACACCTACGTGAAGGCCTCGACACAAGGTCTTCTCTCTTTTTTGAAGGAAAATAGTCAGGACATTGAAGGTCTAAGGGATATGGGGAAGTATGTGACGATGCTTTATATGTGTCCTCACAAGTTGATTTATTTACGTTTCTACTATTCACATTGACTAACTCAAGCGAGCACCAATGGAGTACAGCAGGCGGATACATCCCTTTGGGTGACATGTTGTGGAAATAAAGCTTCTGGGACTTAGAAGAGGAAACCACCAGGTGAGTTTTACCCATGTTTTGGTTGTGTATCTTTGATCTGTTATGCTGAAACCTTTTATGGTTTAATTGTTTCATGACACATAAAAGGTACTAAAAGATTTACAGCTGATTTAATAGTGATCTATAAAAAAAACACTTTTTTTAAATGGGCAATTTTTAGTATGGGATAAATTACGCTTTGAATATGTCTACATGTCTTACGTTCTTTGAAGAAAAGTTTCTATACAGAACCGTAAAGGCTTCATGAACCTTTAGTTTATTCAAACATTTAGTTTGAATTAATTAAGTTGGACTTTTATGAAATAAACAGCTTGTAAACATACATTATCACTTGACAAAATTGAAAAAAAAAAAAATATTTACTGAATAGAATATTTTTGGCGTAAAGGGAACTAGCATGTCCGCTAATACACGTGTAAGTGTCTTGTAATTGTGTCTGGTGAGCTAATGAATAACCTTCTTTACAAACTAGTCCATAAATCCATAATCCCTAGATATTCAGGATTACCTTAAAAAAAAATAAGAACACTCCAAAAATGTTCACCTCTGAGTCCTCGCGATTTAAAAAAGTGGGAGATAATTAGCCATATTTTTTAAACTATTTGAAGAAATAACAAGCTTATTTAGATTGAGGCTTTGTTTGACAGTTGAAGCACAGGTGCGTGTTGACGTCGTCTGCTCTGTAAGGAGGATTGAGCCCAGGGCAAGAGAGCAATGACCTCAGATTAACTCGCTCTCTGGATCTCATTAACATCTACAACAACATCATATAGGTGTAGCCTATATTCATGTAAAAAGCTTGGCAAAATTGTACTAGATTTTTTTTTTTTCTCATCTCATCTGCAATATGATTTACTGCACTTAGAAAAAGGGGAGCTGTAACTGGGGTGGTAACCTTTACACTTTAGGTACTGGATTTTAGTATTTACTATGAATAACATTGTGTATTACTGAATTAAGTGTTGTTTATTTAGCAGTTAAAAATAAAATCGTGATGTGGTTTGCATTAGGCATAGATATTGTGCATGATTCATAAAGTCTCAAAGGTGTTAAAAGATGAGATGAAAAGTGCTTGTTATACTGACTTTCTTATGTTCTGCATTCAGGAGAAGCGATGGGGTGTGGTGTCACAAAAAACAATGCATTCAATAAAAGATATGACAAAGGTAATATGTTATACATAAAAACATGGATATGAATGGCTAGTTTAAATTAAAGAATGATATGTTGAGTACTGTTTTAAATTTAAATGTAAATTTAACTTTATCTTCTTAAAACACATGGGCATGTCATCCCAGGTGAGATTTTGGCAGTCCAGCAAATCTTGTGGAAAGCCTTGTTTATCTCTCGCACCTATAATACGGCTGTCTGGTGTTTCTGTACAATGTCAATATAAGTAACTCATTTACATTCTAAACATGCCTTGTTTTTCATGCATGTCTGCAGTAGCCACAAGTAAGCAAAATTCCTCTATTATCACCAATATGATATTTGTTTGACTGTTGTTGAGTAGTGCACACTACACAGAGTTATGTGTGATTCTAGAAGCCTGACCTGAAAGTGATTGCATGACATGACAAATTATAAAAGCCTGCATGGTGTAAACCTGTGTCATGCTCTCTTGAAAGCAATGAAAGCAGCGGTGGTGATCCAGCGCTGGTACAGACAGTATGTGGCCCGCAAGGAATTAAGACGCAGATACACCTGGAACATCTTCCAGTCCATGGAGTATGCAGACCTACAAGACCAGATCAAAGTATGAAATCCACCATAATCTAATCATCCATCAAGGGATGGATGGAATAATTAATTTATCATCAAGAAAACTGTAAACAACATTTATAATGATGTTGACATATATTTTTTTTCTCACCTCTTCACGCAGTTATACAATTTTCTCGGTTACCTGATGGATAACTTCACTCCATCCAGCAGTGAACGTAAAAGAAGCTGTTGCATGTAAACACAAATACCACACATACAGCTTTTCACTGGTATCTATCAATGCTAAAAGCATCCTGTGTGTTCTTCTTCCTCGTAGGAAGTCTGATCTCACATATCTTCAGAGAAAACGAGGTTTGCCGAGATGCAGAGTGGGAGAGATATTTCAACTACACCAATATTGATGTGCCCGACATCTACTCTGGCCCACGGCTAACTTTTCCTTTGGATATGGATCAGGCTGCTGATCTTGTAGAGGCCTTCAAAAACAAACAAGTAGGTGTTCAATGAGGATGCATTAAAAAAATGTTTTAGGTACACTCTCAAAAATGATGCTTTTTTTATTTAGATCTATGGTTTCATAACAAAAGTTTAACATCTATCCTGGCTAACAGGGAACATTTTCAGAACTTTGGCTTATATTCTGGCTAGGTTGAGGAGACATTCTTCCAGCAACGTTTATATAATGTTCGTTCAGAGTCTTTTATAATCTCGAAACAATAGCACATTAAACATTGTAAATGGAATGTTTTTTTCTGGAAACATTTTAGTTGGACGTTCTTCTAACATTTTTTAAATGCTGCTTGTTTCAGAATGTTCAGAGAACATTCAAAAGTAACGCTGCCATAATGTTTACAAAATGACAAAATAGAATGTTTCCTTAACATTTACATAACCAACAAAAACATTTTAAAACACTTAAAGCAGCACTATGCAGGTTTTTTTTTACTGAATAGCTTCGGAGTTATTGCAGTGGTTATATGACTATTTTTGGGTTGAATGTTGGGCGTCTCGCACCCCCTTGTTGCCTGTGAGTGGAAAAAAACACACTTGCAACTTTGAGCCGCCGGCTGCAGCATCAGGAAGTGTCGCGTGATATCAGGTCTCGCGATGTAACAAATCGCTTTACGGGAAGAAAGATCTGATAAAATGAGCATCAAACAGAAATAACCCGGCGCTGTATACATGTGGTGTTCGAGGCGCATACAATACAGACTGCCGACAGTTCAACAGGGCGCAACTCTTAAAGGGGCCACACCTTATTTCCACTCGTTACAGCTTACATCATACTGAACAGGTACCGGTATACAGGGGGAGGGGATCAGGCCGTGAGTGCAGAGACATCTCTGCGTTACGACAGTACAAGTACTCCACAGCGACTCTAAACAAAAACGGAAATCCTGCATAGTGTGGCTTTAATAAATGCGGCAGTTTGAACATTATAAGAACAGTCAGAAATAACTTTTTCAAAACTTAATGCATACTTTTTTGTTGTTGACATTTTTATTAGGTGGTATTGAAACTTTCCATTGCAAAAAAAAAGTTCTTTAACAGATTTTGTAACTTTATTTTATACTAAAAGAGACAGGTCTTAAAAGGGACTCTATCTATAAACACAATTCTCACTGGCCCCGCCACACACACACACACACACACACACACACACACACACACACACACACACACACACACACACACACACACACACACACACACACACACACACACACACACACACACACACACACACACACGCACACGCACACACAAAATAAATATAAATACATAAATAGTATTTTACTAAATAATGTTAAATAAAGAAGTAAACAATAAGTAATCCGATAAGAACTAAACAAATTACAAGCAATAGCACTAATAAATACAAGAGAAAAAAATACTAATAAAATTAACAGATTTCAGGTAGTATATGTAGAAACTAATTACTTATATTTATATTAATTCTATTAAAGCCAAAGAAGATATTCAGTTAAAGAGCAGAGTTTGAGCGGTCAAAATACCAATCTCCCTCAAAATCTTGAGCTGAATTGAACCTGACCTGGTTCAGATATTCTTCACACCAGGAAAAAAAATGGTTCTTTTAAGAAATACACAGTGAGAAGGAACCCACATTTTTGACAACCCAAAAAGGAACTACTGTGCTATTGATGCTAAAACTCCCCTTTGGGACCTTTATTTTATAGAGCAGGGATGGGCAACTTGCGTCCTGGAGAGCTACTGAGAAACCTAATCAAACACACCTGGACAAGATACAGTTATCAATGTTAATCAGGATAACTAGAAATCTACTGGCTGCTGAGTTTTTGTCAGGGTTGGAGCTGAACTCTACAGGACAGAAGTTGCCTAGCCTATCCCTGACACAGAGTGTATGTGACAGTCAGATAACACTAATGTCTTTAACCATGTACACTTCTGGTTTCTCTAAGCAGCAGCTTCACTCTCGTTACGTTCTTCAGCTTCTTCTGGAAACGTGGAAGCTACTCAGAGGATTGCCAAACATCAACCGAGTCTCTACATGCCATAGCAAAGAAATAACTGTTTGTGGTAAGAATGCCCGACACATCCTTTTATCTTTATTTTTATTGTTACACTGTTCAACGCCTCTTCGAAAATTAATTTACGAACTTCATTACAGGTGATTTACATGGACAGTTAGAGGACTTGCTACTAATATTTTACAAGGTAGGTTTCAAATCTGTCCACACCTAGCTACGATATTGTCTTTAAGTACAGTGCATCTATTCCTATGAATTCGTGATCTATTTATTTTCCCAGAATGGAATGCCGTCAATGGAGAAACCCTACGTTTTCAATGGAGACTATGTGGACCGAGGCAAAGACTCCATGGAGATTCTGCTCATATTGTTTGCTTTCCTGCTTGTGTATCCTGGAAATGTTTATCTTAATCGAGGAAACCATGAAGACCACCTCATTAATTTGAGGTAATGGAATTGTGCTGAACACATGCATTCAGTAACACAATATTTATGTAAGAATTGCACATACTCACCACAAGCATTTTGCAGTACCTCAACTAAGTAAATATAATGTTACCAACACTAAATGTAAGAGCCAATACCTTACTTTTTTAATTAAGGGTCCAAGCATGAAGCATCAGTATTTTTTCTACCTCCTCCCCAACCAATTCATAAATGTGTGGGGGGGTTTTCGACTCCCTTGACAGAAAACTTTATCAAAACAATTCTGAATCATTAAATTGGTTCATATATGAGCATGTGAATCAGTATTAATGCATATTAATGGTTTTCAACCACTAGAGGGCTTCAGCAAACTGATTTATTTTGTATAACAACAGCGGCACATATTGGAGTCAAAACGTTTGAGAACTACTGGTCTAAATGAGGTGGTGTACAATTTTTGTGTGAGAATCAGCCACAAGATGGCGCTATAATGTGATCATTTTACATGTCACATTTACAATATAGCACATAACATGAGGGCAAGAATTCTGTTTTTATCTTAATCTTTCAGTGTCCACAAATCAGATTAGATTTATGTCCTTTTTAATGCAAGAAAAAAAATATTCTGCCACTTTAAATTTAATTTTGTTTGGTGATAACATTTCATTTTCTTTTTAAAGGTATGGCTTCACCAAAGAAGTGCTGGGAAAATACAAGGTATGTCATTAATTACATCTGATGTCTGTGCTCTACAGTCCCTCATGTTCCTAACTCTCCGTCAACAGCGTTTTCCAAAAGTTTCTTGTCCACACTGAAGTGACGGAAAGTGCTTAATTTACCTCTGGTGTCCAAGATCATTATTTTTTCCAATTTCTTATTGTCACTCATTGTCATGGATTACAAGATGTTGCAGGCCATAACTAGATCATATTTTCTGTAAGAAAAGGGTCTTATATTGCTGAAAATCATGATTTCTTGTTCTCCGAATTAGTCAGTGTATTTTTTCCATCATGTAGGAGGATTATATATTTTTTTACTCTTCTTTAATATTTCATTTAGCCCTAAATAGTATAGTAGTATAATAGTATAATTTTCCTATTTCTGCAACATTAAATTGTTTTAAAATAACTTATCTTACAGATAACAGTTTTTTTCCCTTTAAAAAAATGCAAAATATATCTCCAATCATAGAGTAGTTATTTTAGAGTAGACTATAGACTCACACGTGTAAAACCTTACAAAAGCTCTCTGATACTGACAGAACAAGACATCATAAAGTTATCATGCAATTTTTCTGGCAGGATCATTTTATTTACAAAATATCTCTCCATTTACTAATGCGTTCAGGTCACTCACTCACAATTATATGTTTGTTCTAAAATGCAACTTCTCTCATGGTTTGCCGCAGGACCGCAAATGCAAGTGAATTTTCTGTCATCTTTGCAGGGCTGTGCTATGAAGTGTGTGGAAAGTAACATATTTTAGTAACTGTGTGAAAGTGAATTGCACATAACAGGCACAATAGCGGTATAAACAAACATGTCTATTGGTTCAATATGTGTTCCATGACTAAACAAGTTTCATTGTTTTCACATACCTCTGTTTTTACAGGCCACAACATACACTATCCACTTTGGAGAGTGTTTTCGTTGATTAAAACGCTGTCTCATTTAGACGGAAGGCCAAAACAGAGAGAAAACGTATTAAAGTGGACAAGGCCTAAGAGTTTATTTATGGCCTTAGCTGTTTATTTCCATTATGAAACAGTAAGGGATATCCCAACACTTTCTTTCCAAGAATGTCACCTCTTAACTGCTTGTAGCCTGCTTAGACTTACAGTTTAAAAGGGGACACTGGTTTGTTCTCCTGCCGTTATTTTCACTGTAAAACTGCCAGTTCTTGGTAAGAGGATTACAACGTAAAGTCTTAAACATTCTTGCACTGTCTCTGGTATGGATTAACTAAATCAACCAACTGTTGACTCCACACATATGCCACCTTAGGACACATTGGACAGATACTACATTTGTATTTTAAAGTATTTAAAAGTACTAGTGGCAGTTAACTAGTTGTTAAATGAACAAACGTTTATGACTTAGTAGAGAATTAAATATATGTCATTTTTAACAATAAAAATATTCTTATTTAAAGGACTGGTGGCTGCTAACTACACATGACACCTTAGTAGGTGTATTGAATATACATGAGTCATTTTTTAACATTGGAAATATTACATATACGGTGGCCGAGAGAGCTCACCGCGCTGCAACCTGATGAAGACGAATGCAAATACAAAAAAAACGTGTGCAACTATAAAAACGCGTGCAAATACAAAAAAAAAAAAAACATCCGCAAATTAAGAAAAACATCTTCATCAGTTCCACAACACTCGTGTGCTCCAAGTACTCACAACACAACCAAATACAGAAACGCGCTGCAAATAACACGGTCTACAACGGAAATGTTTCCGGGGAACCAAATAAGTGACGGACCCAACTGGGACTTGCTTATTGCTCGTGAGCTTCCCTATGCCCTACTCCCTTCAAAGGGCTGACGGCAAAGCTCTTCAAGTGGGAATTTGGCGTGAGCATGACACCTAGTGTGTCATTTATGTAGCCGTTTGGAACTTGATGAAGGCAGCAACAACAGACAATGTAATGTAATTATTTTACCTTGGATGTTCCTATGACAACACAGCACTTTGTCCATCAGCTGTAGCTATTCTGACGACAGAAATATAATGATTAACATAACGGTTGCAAATAAATTATTTATTTTTTATTTTTACTTTATAAAAATCTGTTAAAATATCCGTTTTATGTATCTGTATGTCAGTGCCATACATTACCTAACATTTTTAGGAAACCTTTCTTATGAAAATTTAAACATAAAATGAAACTATTTGTATAGTGTAACTGATGTATTAATATCTTGCCTTCATGTTCTTCTAAATCTTTTTTTATTTATTTAGTTTAGTTTTCAGAACATTGTTCTTTTCTCATTTGTATTGTGATGACATTGAACATATTGTTAACACATGTTGTATGTACACAAGATGTATGACATAATAATTTGAATCTCGGTGTTTTGTGGGGGGAAAGTCAAAAGAAATTAAATAAAACAAAGTAGAATTTTGAGTAAGCAAGGAGTATAGACGAACTATAAAAAATATAATAGTATAATATTATTTAGATATACAATATTATTTTAATAGTATAGTTTATTTATAAAAAATATAGGCTTTGACTTCTTGTCAATAAAGGTTTTTTTTCTGTAAGCACGTCCTGTGGTTCCAGTCGGATCCGTCACTTATTTGGTTCCCCGGAAACATTTCCGTTGTGGACCGGGTTATTTGCAGCGCGTTTCTGTATTTGGTTGTGTTGTGAGTACTTGGAGCACAGGTGTGTTGTGGAACTGGTGAAGATGTTTTTCTTAATTTGCGGATGTTTTTTTTGTATTTGCACGCGTTTTCATAGTTGCACACGTTTCTTTGTATTTGCATTCGTCTTCATCAGGTTGCAGCGCGGTGAGGTCTCTCGGCCACCGTATATTTATCCCTTTAACTGACTTCTCAACCAAACGGTTGAGCATATTTTGAGGATGAAGCCTTGGCCTCGGAGAGAGGTCGTCAGGTGGTCCTCAACCTTCACTGGGTGTTTTGACCCTTAACCACAACAACCTCCAGCTGGCGGGTCAGCAGTGACTGGCCAGGTCACTGCCCCTCTCTTCCAGGCTTCCAGCTTATGTCCTCTCTCTTGTGCCAGAGCCAACAGAAGGCTCTCTCTGACGCATCTCCCAGCCTACGAATGGCTGCTTTCCTTAAGTGCCCCCCCAATCTAACCTTTGTTAATAAATTCCATGCAGATTGAGCAGGGAATCCCTGACATCCGAATTCATCCGTCATCAGCCACGCCATCCACCATTTGTCCCGGCAGTCTTGAACTATTTGCTGATATTTGGCCTTTTTCCTCTCTGCAGCTTCCTCACAGCCCTCCTCCCACGGCACCGTCAACTCCACCAGAATGATCTTCCCTCCCTCTGGAGACCACATGATGATGTCCGGCCTTAGCGATGTGGACAACACCACCTCGGGGAAGTGGAGTTTCCTCCAAAGATCAACCTCCATTTCCCATCCCTGGGCTGACTGCAGGAGATTCTGCCTGGCTTGGCTGTGGATGACAGGTCTTTGACCCTCTTTCACAAAGCCGATAGTACTCAGCAGTGGTCTTGCTTTGGCTGGTTGTTTCTTCCTCCTTTTTTCCTCCAGAATGTCTGCAAGCACTGCCAACACCTTGTCATGGCGCCACCTGTATCTCCCTTGTGTCAATGCGGTCTTACACCCTGACAGAATGTGCGCCGTTGTTCCTTTCCCGCCACACAACCTGCACAGTGGGTCCTCCCTCATCCTCCACCTATGCAAATTGACTGGGGTTGGTAAGGTGTAATACACTGCTCGGAGTAGAAAGGATATACGGAAGGGCTTCATCCGCCACAGTTCACTTCATGTGATTGTCCTCTTGGGGAGGTTCTACCTCGTCCAGGCGCCTTGGGATGTGAGCTCGATGGATTTTGCTCTTCTCCCTTCTTCCTCAAGGTTTCGGACTTCATCCTGGATCATGGTTCTCTTCTCCCTGGGGGTGGACTTTGACCACTGCTGGAAATCTGCTGTTCCTAGACCCTGTCTTCCAGTGCAAGGGTTTCTGATGATATCTTTGGTCATGAGAGAACATTCTGCCTGGGTAATTGCCGTGCTGGTAGCCCACTTACAGCTAGATCTTGTTCTTACTCCTGCTTCCCTGGTGAGTTGGTCTTGAGAGTCCCTATATGTCAGGGACTGTCTACATTTGGCGACTTTAAACTCCTCCACCACTGAAGACAGGGGAAGCTGGAGCTGGCCCGACTTTTTGTAGAGCCCCAAGGATGTAAAGCTTCGGGGTATTCCCAACCATTTTCTAAAGTTTTTGTTGAACTTCCTCTCCATATTTTCAACAGTTGATAGAAGCACCTCGTATACCGTGAGAAACCACATGAGTCTCAAGAGCAGACCATGTTGGTAGATCCAGCACTTGTATTTCCCAGGCAGACCAAACTTGTCAATCTTTTTCAACCATTCTTCAACCTGCTTTCCTGTGCTGGAGATGCTGTTCCTGTCTGACAGGGAATCATCATACCACTTTCCAAGGCATCTTATTGGGTTGACCTGGATGTTCAGGATCTCTTCCACAAGGATCTCTTGAACAAGTAGCTTGAACTTTCCAGTTGTTTTGCCCTTTTGGATCACCAGGCTCCTTGATTTTTTTGGCTTGAAGACTATCTTTGTCCAAGTGGCCATACGATCCAATTCTGTCAGGACCCATCTTGCCTCCTGCACGTGAGTTGGTGTTATCACGGTAAAGTCATCCATGAATGCCCTGATTGCTGGCTGTTGACATCCTTCTGCAGTCTTCGGCCCTCTTGACTTTGTACTCGCTGCAGAGATGATCAGGTTCATTCCCATGATGAACAAGATGGGAGAGATTGTGCATCCTGTCACTATCCCCTTCTCCACTGGCTGCCACTTTGTTGTAAACTTGGCAGACTGAAATCGTAGCTTGATGTCTCTCAGGGAACTGGTGATCATGCCCTGGATGTTATGTGGGATGTGGTAGTAGTCCAAAGCAACTTGGATCAAATTATGGGGAATAGACACATACACTATGCATTTGCAAAGTCAAGCCAGACAACTGTTAAGCTTCCTTTCTTTTCCTTTGCTTCTTGGATGAGTTGGCTGAGGACCCTTGTATGCTCCAAGCACCCGGAGAACCTTTCAAACACCACCCTTCTGGATAGAGGTGTTAATATATCCATTCTGGTCATGTAAGCAGTCATTCTCTTCGTAAGTACAGCAAAGAAAATCTTTCCCTCCACACTAAGTAGGGAGATAGTTCGGAACTGGCTGATCTGTGTGGATCCCTGTTCTTTGGGCACAAAGCACCCTTCTGCCCTTCTTCAGCTTGTTGGAATGGTTCCCTTGGACCAAATGGACCAAATTTGGAATGGATTTGGAATTTGGATTTGGAATGGACCAAATCACCCGCATAAGCTTCCATAGCCTTTGGAGGAGCTTGGGGCATTTTTTGTATACTTTGTAGGTTATACCACTGGGACCTGGAGCAGAAGATGATCTTGCATGCTTGACTACCTCTTGAACCTCTCTCCATGATGGGCACTCTGTGCTGAGGGTGAGAGGAGAGAGGTTCAAGAGGTAGAACCTCTATACCTCTCTCAGTAGGTGGGTCGATGTTAATAAGCCCATGATTTCCTTCCAGGGCATTGTCTCTTGTAGGGTCACTGAACACCTCCTCAACAGACTCCTCCACCACCTCCTTGGAACTTGTTAGAGTCCCAGACCTCGCCTCTCCCAGAAGTGATTTGGTGAAGCGGTAAGTGTCCTTTATGAACTGGGCTGCTCCTTTATGAGCTTTCTGCTTCTTCAGCCTCTGCTTGAACCTCTCAGCTCTTCTTGTTCTGATGAGTTGCTCACGGAGGCTGGATGTAAGCTCTTTTATTCCTTCCTTTTCTGACATGGATATCAGAAATAAATAAATCACCCCAGCCATGTGAACTGTTTTTGGTGAAATTTTTTTACATATTACACTGTAAGAGCCTTAACTTTACAAAATGATGTTACTTGGTGCTATGAAAAAACTTAAAGGTCACCTGACATGGGTTTTTTGTATTATTTTATGTTTCCTGGGCTGCCCTTATAATGTTAGTATGTTTTTTAGATCTAAAATAGTCATAATTTAGAAATAAAAGGCATTTTTCCTAGCCTGATTTTAGCCTCTGCTTAGAACGGTCTGTTTGAAGGGGTGTGTCTGCTGTGGGACTCAATGTAACCGCCCACTGCTGTGATTGGCTGACATGCTTGCATATGAAATAGCTACATATTACATGTGAAACTCTCTTGGATACGTTTTACTACAGCTATTGTACATTTTTACAATTACAGATATCGAGATTACTGATTCGTGAGAAGTTTTTTAAGTATTTAGATTCTCATCACATAAAATGTTGCTGTGATGAGCAGCAGATGACAGTCTGTCGATTGCGAGAATGAAGATCTTATTGTATAACGCAGTTTCTGCACTCTCTGCTTTCACCAATGCAGACACGATGATGTACATACAGTAAAGAGCTTCGTTATGCAGTGTAACGCAGTTTCTGTTCTCTCTAAAGCCCGGAACTCGTCCGCTCTCGTCGAGGTAAAAAGCTGCACTTGAACTCACCGAGAGAACAGCAGCCGACTGTCAGCTATAGCCTAATGTGCGTTCTGCGCCTGCATTTAATGAGCCAACTGTCTATTTCTGCTAATATATTAGTCTATATTCGTCATTCAAAAAGGAAAACTGACGCTGCCGGCTGCAGATACACACAACGTAAACAAAGCAGCGTGCTTACCGTTTTGAATATCAATCGTTGAGTTGAATTTCCAGAGTTGAATCGTTGCATTTCCAGAGAAAATAAAATTAACCCATTGTTTCTTCAGAGGTGCGGATGAAGCAACTAAAAAATACTTTTGTGTTCATTTGTACATCCGAACACTGAGAAACTGCCATGCTTCGCTCGTTTGCAAGCCATGATATTTCTCGAGGAAAAACTCAAATCTCAAAGCTAGGCTATTTCTCTAGGAAAAAATAAAACCGCGCCTGCGCGTGTTCGTACTTCCTGTTCCTTGCTCGTTTTCTCAGTCGGGCCAAATTCTCTGGGTGGGCAAAGCAGAGAAAGGGGAGTAACCTTTCCCCTATATGACGTTATAGTGGGAGATCAGCACGTCTGAGATGCAGACGGATGCAGAGAAGCGAAAAATAGCCAACACCGATTGAAAATTCTAGACACGAGGGGACCAAATACAGTCTAGGCTAGGGGAACTCATATTAATGTTAAAAAACCTCAGAAAATGAAAATTTCATGTCAGGGAACCTTTAAGTATATTTTTAATAATTTTTCAAAAACATGCTCAACCAAACAGTGGATCTGGCACATAACGGTTAATTGTCACCCCCCTTTTTGAGAATGGACTTGTACTTGGTTGTAATTCAAGTATGCTTTGGAATAAATACCTAAGTTTAGTCTTGTTTTAAAGAAAACACAGCTGATTAAAAAAAAATATAAGTATTTTTTATAAAAAATAAAAGTATGAAAAAGTTATGGAAGTTTTAAATTTACATTAAATCAAATTGTAAAATATATATTTTATATAAAAGAAAAAAATATTTTGTACAAACACTTTTGCCTATAAAATTACTATAACACCAAAGCCATATATCTAACCAAACTGTGTTCCAAATTTGAAGTTGATATCACAAAAATTGAAGTTCTCATGAGATTTTGTTTAGGCGTAATACCAAAAATGACATAAATTCCATTGAATTTGATTGTATGCATTCTGCTGTAACAAATTAAGAAATTTCTGTCCAAATATCACTTCTGTTACAAAATATGGAACCTTGAGACTCAGACCTTTCTGACAATGTGTTTTGTCAAGACTAGAAAAGGTTTTGATCATAAATTATGATGGGCAATGAAAAGTATGGCATGTGTATGAATTCCAGTACCATTTATTACCATTAAGTAGCATCTCAACCATTTGGTAGAGGCCGATAAAATTATGGGATGTGTTGAAAAAAAAATACATTGAGTGTGGTTACTAACAACATAAGAAAATAAGAAATGCAAACAAAAAAATTTTGCAAGCTAAGCATATTTTTTTTACATATTATACTTGGTGCTATGAAAAAACTTAAAGGTCCCCTGACATGGGTTTGTTGTATTATTTTATAATGTTTCCTGGGCTGCCCTTATAATGTTAGTATGTTTTTTAGATCAAAAATAGTCATAATTTAGAAATAAAAGGCATTTTTCCTAGCCTGATCACTTTTTCTTGGTGAGGACTTCAAAAGGCTAAACTAGCATTTTAAAGAGCATCATAGGTTAAGCAGATGGGCAATATGATCTTTGTCAAGTGTTTTTTGGCAGATTTAGGGTCAATGGCAAACATCTTTAACGACATAGTTAAACGACAATAACTCAGCAGGATTAACTCATTAACATCGTCAGTATGTGTTATGCTCTGTTCCTGCTCTAAACTTCACATTATGGTGAAATGAATCTGAGGAGCTTCTTATATATCTGTCCAATTCCTTTAAGTTGCATGGAAAGCGTATCCTCAAGTTGCTCCAGAAGATCTTCAGCTGGTTGCCCTTAGTGACAGTAATCGACCACCGGGTGCTGATAGTCCATGGAGGAATCTCAGATACCACTGAACTCGCTCTGATAGCTCGAGTGGACAGACACAGAGTGAGTCAAACAAACAGTTACATGTTGGAAAATCCTGAACATCTCCTTTTTTAACTGATCAATATGACTGTTGTCTTTCTATAGTATGTGTCTGCTATGAAGCCCCCGAAGAAGAGGACTCCATCCCGCAAAAGTTTATATGCAGATTCAGACAATTGTAATGAGATGATCATCTGTCAGAACAGAAGGGGCTCAATGACCTTTCCCAAAACGTTTGCTGCTCGGGACAGTTTCCAGAGACGCTCCCTTCAAGACTTTTCAAAGACTGTGGCTCGGACGGTTGAGGAGGAGTTTGAGGTCCGTCGTAGGCAAGCAGAGTTTAGCATGTCCAGGTTCAGCCAGTCTCACGGCGTTCTGAGCACTGCTCCGTCCTGTGAGTCTGAGCCAGACTCATCTGAGCTCATCGACACCAGCGATGATGATTGGAAACAGGTGGGCGTCATTGACGGTATCTGCTTTGGTACATGTTTGTGGTTTGTTTAGTAGCTACTAAAAACTAAAGTACTAGTAATAAATTTAGTTCTAAAACAGTTAGGTAACACTCTATTTTAAGGTTACACGCTACTACATATAGTATACTACATATAATAATGCATAATTTACTGTTATTACTAGTATGTTATAACCAATTAACCCTAACTCCAGTGCAAGTACATTAATAGTAAATTAACATTACTCAGTTCTTATTTGAGGAAGTACAATATAACTATGTCACCTTAAAATAAAGTAAACCAGTTATATTCTCAACCATTTTGAACCCTTTCCAGGCCACCCATTGCCCATAAAATTATTCAAATGCCCCATGATTAAAAATATATATTTCTACTCAATTTCTAAAATTTTTGAGCTTGACATAACTAAAATAAATTCATGTTCATAAAATGTATCCCAAGGAATTTTGATATTGGATTAATTTAAATGACTTAAAATCACACTTTCATAGGAGGTGAAATAAAATAAGAAGTATGTTGTTTTTAGTTGGTCTTAGTTGGATTTTATTTGGTCTTATTTTGATGCTTGTTTTGTCTTTATTTAAAATTATGTAATTTTGAGGCCCCTTAGTTGGCTCTGGTTCACTGTTTGAGATCCACTGTACTAATTTGATAGTTGTTGTGAAGTTTTGAACCAAATTCATTCATTAATTTCATTAATTCATTAGTTTCAATTAATTCTTCAGTGTATGAAAAAAAAAACAAATGGCATTTGGAGTATTGTACTCATATTACAATTGAAGTCTTTTGGACAAGACGTTGCACAAAAATAAACATTAAAGGGACACTATGCAACTTTTGGCCCTCTAAAGGTTAAAAAACAAAACTGCATGCTTTTTGTGGAAGAACATTGTTTTGTTTGTGCCTCGGCAGTGGTTATACTGCTTCTTGTACAACTGCTCGTTCACTAAGATCTAACCAGTTTAGAAGGAAAGGATCTCAAGCTGACTAACTGAAGATGTTAATGTAGCTATAACCATTGATAGACATGGTACTTCCAGCACAGTGCTACAACAACCACAATGATATGATCCTTCACAATAGATTTGCTTTACACTGAATTCCACACACACAAGTGAGTGACAAATATATGCAATTTCCTGAGAAAACCATCCTGACAGGTCTAAGTGTACGATTACACAACAACAATATGTTGTTTTTCCTTTGAGTTTTCAGCGTACAGACCACACCATTGTCAAAACGATCCCTATTCACACGTATCAGTGAAAAATTCTAAAAGCACTGTATTCTGCTGCCAGGCCATTAAATGGTGATGAAACACTATAGACTGAACATGTAATACGCACATAAACAGTAAAAGAAATGGACACAGCGACCCAATTGATTTCAACGGAGAAGACTGAAACCTGATTATTGCACTTCCTGTCTGATGTCTGAGTGACTGTGCTGGCTCAAACTGAGCTTGACGATAGTCTGGCAGTTGTAAATCTTCTAGTAGCTGTGCCAAGACAAATCTGAATCACCTAATTCCTCAAAAACGTTGTTGAAATATTTTGTCCTGTTGCTTTTATGGACTATCTATCTATGGGCTTCTCCCTTGACTTTGTGCCTCCATGTCCCCCCGATTGCCTCATAGACTGTAAAAGATTGCCTGCGAGCTTTTCTCCTGTCTATACGGTAATGTCTCTATTGTGCGACAGAATGTCCTGTGGTTATGACGAAATCTTTAGCCTATTTTTACAAAAACGTCTTTTACGGTGCCGTAACGTAAGATACAAAATAATGGAGCATTTTATGCATTGTCGTGTTTCTTTAGAAATAAATAATGGACAAATGAAGTCTTTGGACGCCTCAGATGTAAAGTTATTCGCTGTCAAAATGAATGGGAGTCAATGGGATGCTAACAGCAGGTGAAGTTCTGCTACAATGGTGGCTCCCACGAGACTTCAATGGATTACCCCCTTGAATACGCATGTGCATGACGTCATGGTCTTTATCGAAGCTTTAATTTCCGGCTGATGGATTACCGAACCCAACCAGACCGAACTTCCCAACCTCAAATGTTGTGGGCGGAGCTAAGTTTGACTGGCATCCAGGTTAATTTACATGGAGATTGTTTTCAAAAACTTGCACTTTGAACCCCATTTTCAAAAGTTTCCGTTTTCAGGCACTCAAAACGCCATTGTCGTGTAAATGAACGGCCAAAACCCATAAAAAAATTTTTTAGTTGAAAATGGTGTTGCATAAACAGCCCGTTAAATACGAACAATTATAATAGCCCTTAGGGTATACCATAGGGAATCAGGATAACACAAAACCACAGAATGATTGACAATATATTGACTTATTTTTTAAATTTAGTTAATTTTGGGGAAAAAAGTGACATGGTGTACCATTTAAAATACACAAAGTATTATAAAGTATAAAATATTTCAAAAGTAGGCCTATATGCTAATATGAAAGTGTGATAAATTTGTTTATAATCAGGAATATTACTCTTTATTTACCTCTATTACAGGTAATTATGCCAACAGTTAAATAGTTTTACAATCTCTCCTTGCAATTACATTTATACTTTGGTGTCTTCAGATTTTGGACCTACTGTGGAGTGACCCCATGTCCCAGGACGGTTGCGTTCCCAACGAGGTCCGTGGAGGAGGTTGTTACTGGGGTCCTGATGTCACCGAGGACTTTCTGAACAGACACAATCTCCAGCTCATCATCCGCTCACACGAGTGCAAGCTGGATGGTTACGAGTTTTGCCACAATCGTAAGGTCAGCAATGCAGTGATCTGAGGACTTGTACAGTAGTTTGAGAAGGAAATAATAATTACTGTCATTTCGGCTGAAGTTTTTATTAAAATATCTGTCAGGCAGGTTCTGAATAGATTAACATGCTCATTTAAAAGGTGATAAATTGTCTTATTTACATTTACATTCATGTACTTATGATGGCTCATGTTAATTTAGAGTGCTTTTTAGGACACTGTGTCCTGTGAGTAATGTATTAATTCTCTAGATGAGCTCGGAGGAAAATTACTCTTCAGACGCTTTGCCCTTTCATAATTATTATCATAATTTCATAATTATCATTAGCGTTATCTCTTCCTATACCCCCCCCCCCTCGTTTCATATCATTGCTGTGAAACAAATAAGAAAACAAAAGATCCAACTTGTAATTTTTAATATAATATTTAAAATATATATATATATATATATATATATTTTTTTTTTAAATCCTAAAATCATTTCTCATAAATGAAGTCATTGTTTACTTATATTTTAGTTGTCCAGATTGACATGCATCAATCTTTTAGTGCATTTTTTTTTTTTATCTTAAATGTCTAAATATTTTTGGGGATCAGTGTATGTTTGTAGAAATGTTCTTGACAGTTTTTAAAGTTGATTTGATTTATGTATTTTGATTTTCAGGTCCTGACCCTTTTTTCAGCCTCTAACTACTATGAGATTGGCAGTAACAGGGGAGCCTTTGTCAGACTGGGTCCAGATCTCATGCCTTACTTTGTTCAGTATCAGGCCACCAGTATGATCCGAGGACTGAACTTTCCACAAAGGTAATCAACACGCATACCATCATCAGCCATTTGACTAAGAGCTAAGACCTTTTTAAATCCAAGGTCTCTCGTTGTCCACAACAATGTACAAACGACCAATGACCAGTTTTTCATTATAGGACAAGCATTTAGGATAAAGATTTTTTAAAACATACAGTATATTTCTCACATCTTCTACCCTCTAAAATAATTTAGAGATTAGCATCATTATAGAAAATGTTTAATTTGTTTTAAAAATCCCCATGGAGTTACAGTAAAAGATTTGGTTAATTGACATGACTTTTGTAGGTCTATAAATCATACTTTCAAAATTAGGTTAGCTGTTGATGCCGATAGCCTTGTGGGCAGTGTTGCGCTTCGATCTCGTCCCCTTCTTTCTCTCCAACCTCGCTTTCGTGTCCACTCTATACTGTCCTGTCATAAGGAAGGATAGTATATTATAGTATAATAACCAAAATAAATAAAAAAAACTACCTCATGTACATATCCTTATTCTTCAAAGAAAAATTAAATTGAATTCAAATAAGACTTGACTTAGACTTGATCTTTAGTTGTTGAATGCTTGTTTTGTCTTATTTTGAGTCATTTTAAGTCTTTTATCCTGAGGCCCCTAGTGGCCCTGGTGAACCACTGAACTAGGGGAAGGATTTTCATTCACAATTTCAAATGTGTTATTTGGTATGACTTAAGTTTTTTGTTGGAAAATCTACAGCATATGTTGATACAGTCATTTTGGATACAGTTTACAAGTTCATTGTCAAGTTTGCAGCTCATTTCTCGATGTTCTTTCAGTGTAAAACGCACAGAGCACACTGCTCTCAAAGTCCTACGAGAGCAACTGTTTGTGCACAAGTCAGATCTTCTCAGTGCCTTTCAAGAGCTTGATAAGGAGAACACAGGTACAGAAAACTATCTGGTATAAAATGCATATACAGTTAAAACAGTACTGCAGTATTTTGCAACCCAGTGGTGTGATATCACTTCCACTAATATCTAAGGAATATAAATGGAGTTCAGACTGTTTAATATTTAAAAACAATGCATTTCTGGTTACTTAATGGCTAGTTTTGCAGTTGTTCAAATGTCAAAGCAATGTAAATGCCATCACAGGACTGATCTGTTTGTCCGACTGGGCCAGTGCAATCGAGCGAGTTCTTCACCTGGATCTGCCCTGGAAAGTTCTTCAGCCTCAGCTAGTGTCCAGCACCACTGATGGGATGCTGGACTACCACGGCTGGTTCCGGGATCTCGGCATAAAAAATCACAGCTCTGAGGTAAAGCAGATCCCTTGATTTAAAGATTTCCAGAAATGTATCTGTAGAACATCCCGAAAGTCTGTAGACACTTGTGCAGAAAGCGCTCTCTTCTGTTCTCACTATACAGCACATTGAGCAGAGTATGCTGGAGACACTGTATAAACATCGCTCCACCCTGGAGACCATTTTCAGAATAGTGGACACAGATAATTCAGGTATGAAAAAATATTTGCAGGTAATCTTCCAGTGAAAACAACTTGGTTTGCTATTTCTGTAATGTCACGTGAGTGACGGGTTGTCCCGCCCTCACTCCAGTAAACACGTCATCAGAGAAGAGAAATTGTTGCAAGGGGGAGGGGAAGTTATTTTGATTAAAGTTTATAAGCCCACATAAATAATAATACAAAAAATGGGTAACACTTTATTTTAATAGTCCACTTTAGACATTTCACTTACTACATGTCAACTAACTGGCATTAGAGTATTAGTAGACTGTCTGCTTAATATCTGCTAACCCTTTGTTTTGATGGTCCAGAAATTCTACATAAGCAACTACAAATCCTAACCTAACAGTCTACTCTACTCTAGTGCAAGTTAGTTGACATGTAGATGCAAAGTTACTTATAGATGTTTAAAGTGGACCATAAATAATTTATGAATCATTAATAATAAACACTGCATTGCATTTTGATTTCATGGCAGCTTTGACTTTTCCTTGTTGATGACGATTCCTACAGAGAATTAAAGTAGTTGGATGGCTTTCCATAACACCTTCCTATGGCCTATGTTTCTGTTTTTCTCAGGTCTCATCTCTTTTGAGGATTTCCGTCAGACGTTGAAACTGCTCAGTGCCTATCTGAAAATGGAGATCTCTGATGAGGTCATCAATGAGCTCGTCATCAGCACGGACACAAATAATGACGGTAGCATTGATATTGATGAATTCATGGAGGCTTTTCGGCTGGTGGACAAAGGCAGACTTGAGAGAGGTGAAAGTCTATTAAAGTTCAAGCAGGAATATCAGCGACTTCCTCTGGAGGAAGAAACCTCACAAATTGCAGACTCTACTGGCCCGCAGATTTCACAAGGTCCACCTTCACAAACTTCAGGTTCACTTGGTACACACACTGAAGATCTCGGTGACATTTCTGTTGTTGTTCCACCACAATAACTGTTTTCTGTTGAAAAAAAAAATGAACTGTTGTAAACTGTAGTCTTCCTCTTGGTATTTCACCTTCTGGATGAACCTGTATCTGCTTTTTTAGACTTTGAATCTTCTTCTCTAAACCAAATACACTGTAAAAATGAATATGCTTCATCTAATCAATAGAATTATGGCAACAGATTACAAGCAATATTATTAATTAAAGTTAACAAATTAGAGTTGTTCCTTAAAAGTTAACCATTTCAAATGAGTAAAGTTTACACCAAAAAAATGTAACAAAAATATCTCACTACAGACAGACGTCCTCTTTATTTTATATTGCCAACATTGAAGACATCTGAATCACGGAAGGAGAAAACCGTAATCAAACCTAAAACAAACACCGATCACCATAATGGCGACTTAAATGTATGTTTTTTTGGTTGTTGTTGTAAGTTTTACTCATTTTAAATGGTTAAATTTTAAGGAATTAATTCGATTAATTATTACTCCTAATTTGTTAAATTTAATTAATAAGTTTGCTTGTAATCTGTTGCCACAATTTTTTTGATTAGATAAAGCATGTTCATTTTTATGTCTGTTAGCATCAGGTTTACAACGCACCTGGAAGATCTGTGATCAATCACAAATGTTCTCCATGTTTCCTCAATGTGTTCAGTTGTATTGCAAGCTGCTGATCTCTCAAGGATTCCTACATTTGTTCTTATCTCACTGAAAACTTGATCTTTCAAGATTATGAGGCTTTTCGAGTTTGCCTTCATTGCCTCTGACAAATTTGTTTGCATATTCTGTATGAAAATGAGCCATCAGTATCTTGAATAATACACCATAGCATAACTGTTTCGAAACATAGACCATGTTGTTCATAATGGATTTGCCTGCATAAATGTGCTAAGCATGCAAGTAAAAGGCTAGATAGAGTTTTAAAACTCTTTGCCTGAAACTTGTGTGTTTCAAGAGCTATTTTTTATTAAGAGGCATGTTGACGTTAAGCTCTATTGCTGGAAATAAAAGATATTGTCCTAGAAAACATACTAGCCTAAAACATCATGACTGATGTTTTCCTCAGGGAAATGGTTTGGAGGGAGTATACATGGGTGGCTACTTGAAAGTAGTAGTGCTGCAGGGAAGAATATTGGCTAAAACACAGAAACAAGTTAGCATTTTAGAACTTTAGAGCTTCCATCACCATGAAATCAATGGGTTTTTGAATGAGTTTATGATTTAAATGCCTGAAAGAAGGTTTGTGGCTACCAGAAGCTTTTTACATTTTATTCTACGACATAAAATACATCAGTAATAAACCTTCGTGATTTTTTTTAATCTTTTATTGTCTTGGGAAAAGTAGGTTGCTAACAAGTGGCTAATGCTGCTTTCCATTTACCTTCAGGAGCTGGGAATGACGGCACACCCACATCCAGGTGGGAATACACAAAGGCAGTAATGCCAAAATTTCATAGCCACAAAATGGGTTGGATAGTATTGTGTGGATCACTGAGTTTACTGAGACACAGACAAAAACAGAAGTGCTAATACTGTTTAACTACAATTGATGCGCTGAGAGCAGCCATTTTGGATTCTGAAGTCAGGGTTGTCAAGCTGTACCGCGTGAACCATTCTAACGCTTCAAGTAAAACACTCCTCTTGTCTTTAGCTTTTAACTAGGGCTGTGCAAAAATTAATTGCGATTAATCGCATCCAAAATAAAAGTCTGTGTTTACTTAATATATTTGTGTGTGCTGTATATAATTATTTTGTACATATAAATACAAACGCATGCATGTATATATTTAAGAATTATTTGCTCTTAAATTCTGTATACATATATAAATACATAATCTATATTATATAAATATAAATATTTTATATATGAATAACACATTTTCTTAAATATATACATGCATGTGTTTGTATTTATATATACAAAATAATTATATACAGCACACACAAATATATCATGTAAACACAGACTTTTATTTTGGATGCGATTAATCACAATTAATTTTTGCACAGCCCTACTTTTAACCTTTCGTTTGTAAAGATAATCATTTTTATCAAAACTTGTAAGAATTTTCTGCAATGATCCAAAAGCCAATTAAAAAATCCTATTTTATCGAGGAAACTAAGGTGATACTAACTTCTGGTTTGGCCTTCAAAAATACATCATTACTGCAGAACTCCGTACTATTGACATTTGACCTGGATGAAGTATTTAGCTATTCTTTTCTCTTGCTGATGATTCTTGATAACCGTGAGTCACCGCTAGGGGTCGTTACTGCAGTGTATCTGTGTAATTACCTATGGTAACGACTGCATTATCCCTGTCTGCTGGTTCACCCTGGATTCTTTTGTTAACATGGGTTGACTGTGTGGGTAAAAGGCCAGCATAAGTACAGATATCAAAGAGCACTAGTCTTCACATGCCTGGTGTGAGTCACTGCACATCATGAAAAGATGATTTTTTAAGGCTTTGTTAGATCGCCAACTCATAGCTCCCTTTCACATCAGAGATTATCGCTACACTAGTGGTTTCAAAACATTCCTATAGTTGTAGTCAAATGCATTTGTCATGTTAATGGCCAAGACTTTTATGCAACTAGGTTGTTCAAGTGACTTACGCAGAACAAGTTGTTGCTTCATTTAAAGGGAGGGTAGGCAATATCAGACCGGCTAGCAATAGCAAGCTAGCTTTGAAAACATAAGACCCCCTCACCCCCCCTTCACAGTGTCTCTAAAGCCGCGCCTCCTCCAAAACACATAAACTCACACCGCAGAGTTTGCAAAGCATCACTAGACGAAAGACAGCGTGAAATTACCCATGTTTCAAAGCACAGCGCAGTCTCATCCCAAGACGTCATATAACTGATATCTTGGGACGTCTTGTGACCATACGTCAACATACGCCTTTTTAGGGTACCCTTAAATGTCGGTTAGATGACGTTATCGGATCCTAACCCTACCCCAGACCTAAACCTACCCCTAAACCTAACTGAGTTTAAAGGTAAAGCGTCAGTTGTATGACGGCCCGGGATCGTCATGTAACCGACGTTTAAGGGTACCCTAAAAAGGCAGATGTTGACGTATGGTCAAAATACGTCCCAAGACGTCAGTTATATGACTTCTTGGGATGAGACTGTGTTATAAAGCACAGAACAGTACAGTATAGCTGCAAGCAGCAATAAGGGATCTCATGACCTGTAGATGCCGCTGATCAAACTGATCAAACAGATCTCAATCCTTATATTGACTACCAAAGTAGATCTGACTACCATAGTAGATGACATGAGATCTGTTTGATTAAAACATTCTTCCAAATATCTTCATTTGTGTTCAGCAGAACAAATAAACACATAGAGGTTTGGAACAACATGAGGGTGAGTAAATACTGACAGAATTTTCATTTTTGTGTGAACTAACCCTTTAATTAATTTTTTTCTTAATTTAGTTTTATTCTATTTTTTCTCAGTCGCAAAAGTGTGGCTTGCCCACTTCAGGTTGGTGGAGAATTCCAGCCTCAAGTGGAGGAGTTTAATTATGTTAGGGTCTTCTTCATAATTGTTGTTTATGTCTATATGTGATGTTTTTAATATGCTTTAAGACAAACCATATGCATATTCATAAGTCAGCAGCACCATCGCAGAGTATTTTCTCCTTAAAGTGCTGTGACCCAAAGACAGTCTGAAAAACCAAGTTTGAAAAACCAAGTTTGTTTCTGACGTCACAAGCTACCTTGTAACCAATCACGTCAACACGTGGAACTCTGCGCTGGTGTGAGTGATTTGAGGGAGGAGGGGGTAATTTGCATATTCACAACCATTTATAAAATGAGGCAAGGGTGTAGTTACAGAGCCGGCTGCAGAAACAAACCAATGGACGGGCATTTAATATTGGGCCTAATTATGACATCCAATACATTTTTCTATAGGACAAAAACCAACTATTACGCCGATTTCAAGTAGCCTACCAGGCGTAATTTGCGGGTGGGATATGTCCCCACCGTCGATATTGTACCCACTTTTGAAACATTCCGGCACGAATGTACCAATACAAATAAACAAAACATCTTCAGTTAACTAGCAGAGCATTCGTTTCGTTCGTTTTTTAAATAAGAGACGATCTAGTGCTGAAATGTGTTTTTAAAATCAACTGTTCAAATTAATGCTCGTTGCCGCTGGCGCGGATAGGCTAATGTGTTTTTTTTTTCTGGCTTGCGCACAGTCTTCACTCGGACGCGCAATCCGTTGTGGAGAGACTCTATTCATTACGGTGAAATTAAAACACAAAATGTTCTGAAGATGTTTTGTCTGTGCCTGATATACAACCACTGATAAACATAATCAGTTTTGATGGAAAAAAAAATGTTATTAGAACGGATTAGAACCCAGAATCTCTGGCACGCTTGGCAAAAGTTCTACCCCTGGACCATTATTTACATTCACGTTTAATACAAATATAAAGGCGTAATTGAACGACCACATAAACCTAAATCAATAACTATTTAAATCGATTAAAGGATATCGTAATGTTATTGTACATATCTGTTTTATGATTTAGCATTGTGTCAGGGCTGGTGCAACTTAAGAAGAGTAAAAATAACTGGCCCACTCATGTTCTTAATACAGCTGAAGTCGACGTTTTTGGGAGTGGAATCTCCGCATTAGTTATTCAATACATTATTTTTATTTTTAAAATAAATTTATTTTTAAAATTTATTAATTGCAAATTGCATGGAGAGGGGGGCACAGGCGCTCGGTAGGGGCGAAAAATTAAGGCCCGCCCAAAGCTCCGGGATAGGGCCATGAGACTTAGACCTGAGTGCAAAAATGGAGGCTCTAGCCCCTTCCAGAGCTGAGATATCGAAACTCAAAAATTCGGCCCGAAAAAAAAAACGACAGTGGTACCCCTTACGTTTTTTTTTTTGGGCGAAAAATTAAGTTTCTCCAATCTTCCCAAAACTCTGGATTCTGATAGAGGGCCATGAGACTTAGACCTGAGTGCAAAAATGGAGGCTCTAGCCCCTTCCAGAGCTGAGATATCGAAACTCAAAAATTCGGCCCGAAAAAAAAAACGACAGTGGTACCCCTTACGTTTTTTTTTTTTGGGCGAAAAATTAAGTTTCTCCAATCTTCCCAAAACTCTGGATTCTGATAGAGGGCCATGAGACTTAGACCTGAGTGCAAAAATGGAGGCTCTAGCCCCTTCCAGAGCTGAGATATCGAAACTCAAAAATTCGGCCCGAAAAAAAAAACGACAGTGGTACCCCTTACGTTTTTTTTTTTGGGCGAAAAATTAAGTTTCTCCAATCTTCCCAAAACTCTGGATTCTGATAGAGGGCCATGAGACTTAGACCTGAGTGCAAAAATGGAGGCTCTAGCCCCTTCCAGAGCTGAGATATCGAAACTCAAAAATTCGGCCCGAAAAAAAAAACGACAGTGGTACCCCTTACGTTTTTTTTTTTGGGCGAAAAATTAAGTTTCTCCAATCTTCCCAAAACTCTGGATTCTGATAGAGGGCCATGAGACTTAGACCTGAGTGCAAAAATGGAGGCTCTAGCCCCTTCCAGAGCTGAGATATCGAAACTCAAAAATTCGGCCCGAAAAAAAAACGACAGTGGTACCCCTTACGTTTTTTTTTTTGGGCGAAAAATTAAGTTTCTCCAATCTTCCCAAAACTCTGGATTCTGATAGAGGGCCATGAGACTTAGACCTGAGTGCAAAAATGGAGGCTCTAGCCCCTTCCAGAGCTGAGATATCGAAACTCAAAAATTCGGCCCGAAAAAAAAAACGACAGTGGTACCCCTTACGTTTTTTTTTTGGGCGAAAAATTAAGTTTCTCCAATCTTCCAAAACTCTGGATTCTGATAGAGGGCCATGAGACTTAGACCTGAGTGCAAAAATGGAGGCTCTAGCCCCTTCCAGAGCTGAGATATCGAAACTCAAAAATTCGGCCCGAAAAAAAAACGACAGTGGTACCCCTTACGTTTTTTTTTTGGGCGAAAAATTAAGTTTCTCCAATCTTCCCAAAACTCTGGATTCTGATAGAGGGCCATGAGACTTAGACCTGAGTGCAAAAATGGAGGCTCTAGCCCCTTCCAGAGCTGAGATATCGAAACTCAAAAATTCGGCCCGAAAAAAAAACGACAGTGGTACCCCTTACGTTTTTTTTTTTGGGCGAAAAATTAAGTTTCTCCAATCTTCCCAAAACTCTGGATTCTGATAGAGGGCCATGAGACTTAGACCTGAGTGCAAAAATGGAGGCTCTAGCCCCTTCCAGAGCTGAGATATCGAAACTCAAAAATTCGGCCCGAAAAAAAAACGACAGTGGTACCCCTTACGTTTTTTTTTTTTGGGCGAAAAATTAAGTTTCTCCAATCTTCCCAAAACTCTGGATTCTGATAGAGGGCCATGAGACTTAGACCTGAGTGCAAAAATGGAGGCTCTAGCCCCTTCCAGAGCTGAGATATCGAAACTCAAAAATTCGGCCCGAAAAAAAAACGACAGTGGTACCCCTTACGTTTTTTTTTTTGGGCGAAAAATTAAGTTTCTCCAATCTTCCCAAAACTCTGGATTCTGATAGAGGGCCATGAGACTTAGACCTGAGTGCAAAAATGGAGGCTCTAGCCCCTTCCAGAGCTGAGATATCGAAACTCAAAAATTCGGCCCGAAAAAAAAACGACAGTGGTACCCCTTACGTTTTTTTTTTTGGGCGAAAAATTAAGTTTCTCCAATCTTCCCAAAACTCTGGATTCTGATAGAGGGCCATGAGACTTAGACCTGAGTGCAAAAATGGAGGCTCTAGCCCCTTCCAGAGCTGAGATATCGAAACTCAAAAATTCGGCCCGAAAAAAAAACGACAGTGGTACCCCTTACGTTTTTTTTTTTGGGCGAAAAATTAAGTTTCTCCAATCTTCCCAAAACTCTGGATTCTGATAGAGGGCCATGAGACTTAGACCTGAGTGCAAAAATGGAGGCTCTAGCCCCTTCCAGAGCTGAGATATCGAAACTCAAAAATTCGGCCCGAAAAAAAAAACGACAGTGGTACCCCTTACGTTTTTTTTTTGGGCGAAAAATTAAGTTTCTCCAATCTTCCCAAAACTCTGGATTCTGATAGAGGGCCATGAGACTTAGACCTGAGTGCAAAAATGGAGGCTCTAGCCCCTTCCAGAGCTGAGATATCGAAACTCAAAAATTCGGCCCGAAAAAAAAACGACAGTGGTACCCCTTACGTTTTTTTTTTTGGGCGAAAAATTAAGTTTCTCCAATCTTCCCAAAACTCTGGATTCTGATAGAGGGCCATGAGACTTAGACCTGAGTGCAAAAATGGAGGCTCTAGCCCCTTCCAGAGCTGAGATATCGAAACTCAAAAATTCGGCCCGAAAAAAAAACGACAGTGGTACCCCTTACGTTTTTTTTTTTGGGCGAAAAATTAAGTTTCTCCAATCTTCCCAAAACTCTGGATTCTGATAGAGGGCCATGAGACTTAGACCTGAGTGCAAAAATGGAGGCTCTAGCCCCTTCCAGAGCTGAGATATCGAAACTCAAAAATTCGGCCCGAAAAAAAAAACGACAGTGGTACCCCTTACGTTTTTTTTTTTGGGCGAAAAATTAAGTTTCTCCAATCTTCCCAAAACTCTGGATTCTGATAGAGGGCCATGAGACTTAGACCTGAGTGCAAAAATGGAGGCTCTAGCCCCTTCCAGAGCTGAGATATCGAAACTCAAAAATTCGGCCCGAAAAAAAAACGACAGTGGTACCCCTTACGTTTTTTTTTTGGGCGAAAAATTAAGTTTCTCCAATCTTCCAAAACTCTGGATTCTGATAGAGGGCCATGAGACTTAGACCTGAGTGCAAAAATGGAGGCTCTAGCCCCTTCCAGAGCTGAGATATCGAAACTCAAAAATTCGGCCCGAAAAAAAAAACGACAGTGGTACCCCTTACGTTTTTTTTTTTGGGCGAAAAATTAAGTTTCTCCAATCTTCCCAAAACTCTGGATTCTGATAGAGGGCCATGAGACTTAGACCTGAGTGCAAAAATGGAGGCTCTAGCCCCTTCCAGAGCTGAGATATCGAAACTCAAAAATTCGGCCCGAAAAAAAAACGACAGTGGTACCCCTTACGTTTTTTTTTTTTGGGCGAAAAATTAAGTTTCTCCAATCTTCCCAAAACTCTGGATTCTGATAGAGGGCCATGAGACTTAGACCTGAGTGCAAAAATGGAGGCTCTAGCCCCTTCCAGAGCTGAGATATCGAAACTCAAAAATTCGGCCCGAAAAAAAAAACGACAGTGGTACCCCTTACGTTTTTTTTTTTGGGCGAAAAATTAAGTTTCTCCAATCTTCCCAAAACTCTGGATTCTGATAGAGGGCCATGAGACTTAGACCTGAGTGCAAAAATGGAGGCTCTAGCCCCTTCCAGAGCTGAGATATCGAAACTCAAAAATTCGGCCCGAAAAAAAAACGACAGTGGTACCCCTTACGTTTTTTTTTTTGGGCGAAAAATTAAGTTTCTCCAATCTTCCCAAAACTCTGGATTCTGATAGAGGGCCATGAGACTTAGACCTGAGTGCAAAAATGGAGGCTCTAGCCCCTTCCAGAGCTGAGATATCGAAACTCAAAAATTCGGCCCGAAAAAAAAACGACAGTGGTACCCCTTACGTTTTTTTTTTTGGGCGAAAAATTAAGTTTCTCCAATCTTCCCAAAACTCTGGATTCTGATAGAGGGCCATGAGACTTAGACCTGAGTGCAAAAATGGAGGCTCTAGCCCCTTCCAGAGCTGAGATATCGAAACTCAAAAATTCGGCCCGAAAAAAAAACGACAGTGGTACCCCTTACGTTTTTTTTTTTGGGCGAAAAATTAAGTTTCTCCAATCTTCCCAAAACTCTGGATTCTGATAGAGGGCCATGAGACTTAGACCTGAGTGCAAAAATGGAGGCTCTAGCCCCTTCCAGAGCTGAGATATCGAAACTCAAAAATTCGGCCCGAAAAAAAAACGACAGTGGTACCCCTTACGTTTTTTTTTTGGGCGAAAAATTAAGTTTCTCCAATCTTCCCAAAACTCTGGATTCTGATAGAGGGCCATGAGACTTAGACCTGAGTGCAAAAATGGAGGCTCTAGCCCCTTCCAGAGCTGAGATATCGAAACTCAAAAATTCGGCCCGAAAAAAAAACGACAGTGGTACCCCTTACGTTTTTTTTTTTGGGCGAAAAATTAAGTTTCTCCAATCTTCCCAAAACTCTGGATTCTGATAGAGGGCCATGAGACTTAGACCTGAGTGCAAAAATGGAGGCTCTAGCCCCTTCCAGAGCTGAGATATCGAAACTCAAAAATTCGGCCCGAAAAAAAAAACGACAGTGGTACCCCTTACGTTTTTTTTTTTTGGGCGAAAAATTAAGTTTCTCCAATCTTCCCAAAACTCTGGATTCTGATAGAGGGCCATGAGACTTAGACCTGAGTGCAAAAATGGAGGCTCTAGCCCCTTCCAGAGCTGAGATATCGAAACTCAAAAATTCGGCCCGAAAAAAAAACGACAGTGGTACCCCTTACGTTTTTTTTTTTGGGCGAAAAATTAAGTTTCTCCAATCTTCCCAAAACTCTGGATTCTGATAGAGGGCCATGAGACTTAGACCTGAGTGCAAAAATGGAGGCTCTAGCCCCTTCCAGAGCTGAGATATCGAAACTCAAAAATTCGGCCCGAAAAAAAAAACGACAGTGGTACCCCTTACGTTTTTTTTTTTGGGCGAAAAATTAAGTTTCTCCAATCTTCCCAAAACTCTGGATTCTGATAGAGGGCCATGAGACTTAGACCTGAGTGCAAAAATGGAGGCTCTAGCCCCTTCCAGAGCTGAGATATCGAAACTCAAAAATTCGGCCCGAAAAAAAAAACGACAGTGGTACCCCTTACGTTTTTTTTTTTTGGGCGAAAAATTAAGTTTCTCCAATCTTCCCAAAACTCTGGATTCTGATAGAGGGCCATGAGACTTAGACCTGAGTGCAAAAATGGAGGCTCTAGCCCCTTCCAGAGCTGAGATATCGAAACTCAAAAATTCGGCCCGAAAAAAAAAACGACAGTGGTACCCCTTACGTTTTTTTTTTTGGGCGAAAAATTAAGTTTCTCCAATCTTCCCAAAACTCTGGATTCTGATAGAGGGCCATGAGACTTAGACCTGAGTGCAAAAATGGAGGCTCTAGCCCCTTCCAGAGCTGAGATATCGAAACTCAAAAATTCGGCCCGAAAAAAAAACGACAGTGGTACCCCTTACGTTTTTTTTTTTGGGCGAAAAATTAAGTTTCTCCAATCTTCCCAAAACTCTGGATTCTGATAGAGGGCCATGAGACTTAGACCTGAGTGCAAAAATGGAGGCTCTAGCCCCTTCCAGAGCTGAGATATCGAAACTCAAAAATTCGGCCCGAAAAAAAAACGACAGTGGTACCCCTTACGTTTTTTTTTTTGGGCGAAAAATTAAGTTTCTCCAATCTTCCCAAAACTCTGGATTCTGATAGAGGGCCATGAGACTTAGACCTGAGTGCAAAAATGGAGGCTCTAGCCCCTTCCAGAGCTGAGATATCGAAACTCAAAAATTCGGCCCGAAAAAAAAACGACAGTGGTACCCCTTACGTTTTTTTTTTTTGGGCGAAAAATTAAGTTTCTCCAATCTTCCCAAAACTCTGGATTCTGATAGAGGGCCATGAGACTTAGACCTGAGTGCAAAAATGGAGGCTCTAGCCCCTTCCAGAGCTGAGATATCGAAACTCAAAAATTCGGCCCGAAAAAAAAAACGACAGTGGTACCCCTTACGTTTTTTTTTTGGGCGAAAAATTAAGTTTCTCCAATCTTCCCAAAACTCTGGATTCTGATAGAGGGCCATGAGACTTAGACCTGAGTGCAAAAATGGAGGCTCTAGCCCCTTCCAGAGCTGAGATATCGAAACTCAAAAATTCGGCCCGAAAAAAAAAACGACAGTGGTACCCCTTACGTTTTTTTTTTTGGGCGAAAAATTAAGTTTCTCCAATCTTCCCAAAACTCTGGATTCTGATAGAGGGCCATGAGACTTAGACCTGAGTGCAAAAATGGAGGCTCTAGCCCCTTCCAGAGCTGAGATATCGAAACTCAAAAATTCGGCCCGAAAAAAAAACGACAGTGGTACCCCTTACGTTTTTTTTTTTGGGCGAAAAATTAAGTTTCTCCAATCTTCCCAAAACTCTGGATTCTGATAGAGGGCCATGAGACTTAGACCTGAGTGCAAAAATGGAGGCTCTAGCCCCTTCCAGAGCTGAGATATCGAAACTCAAAAATTCGGCCCGAAAAAAAAACGACAGTGGTACCCCTTACGTTTTTTTTTTTGGGCGAAAAATTAAGTTTCTCCAATCTTCCCAAAACTCTGGATTCTGATAGAGGGCCATGAGACTTAGACCTGAGTGCAAAAATGGAGGCTCTAGCCCCTTCCAGAGCTGAGATATCGAAACTCAAAAATTCGGCCCGAAAAAAAAACGACAGTGGTACCCCTTACGTTTTTTTTTTTTGGGCGAAAAATTAAGTTTCTCCAATCTTCCCAAAACTCTGGATTCTGATAGAGGGCCATGAGACTTAGACCTGAGTGCAAAAATGGAGGCTCTAGCCCCTTCCAGAGCTGAGATATCGAAACTCAAAAATTCGGCCCGAAAAAAAAACGACAGTGGTACCCCTTACGTTTTTTTTTTTGGGCGAAAAATTAAGTTTCTCCAATCTTCCCAAAACTCTGGATTCTGATAGAGGGCCATGAGACTTAGACCTGAGTGCAAAAATGGAGGCTCTAGCCCCTTCCAGAGCTGAGATATCGAAACTCAAAAATTCGGCCCGAAAAAAAAACGACAGTGGTACCCCTTACGTTTTTTTTTTTTGGGCGAAAAATTAAGTTTCTCCAATCTTCCCAAAACTCTGGATTCTGATAGAGGGCCATGAGACTTAGACCTGAGTGCAAAAATGGAGGCTCTAGCCCCTTCCAGAGCTGAGATATCGAAACTCAAAAATTCGGCCCGAAAAAAAAACGACAGTGGTACCCCTTACGTTTTTTTTTTTTGGGCGAAAAATTAAGTTTCTCCAATCTTCCCAAAACTCTGGATTCTGATAGAGGGCCATGAGACTTAGACCTGAGTGCAAAAATGGAGGCTCTAGCCCCTTCCAGAGCTGAGATATCGAAACTCAAAAATTCGGCCCGAAAAAAAAAACGACAGTGGTACCCCTTACGTTTTTTTTTTGGGCGAAAAATTAAGTTTCTCCAATCTTCCCAAAACTCTGGATTCTGATAGAGGGCCATGAGACTTAGACCTGAGTGCAAAAATGGAGGCTCTAGCCCCTTCCAGAGCTGAGATATCGAAACTCAAAAATTCGGCCCGAAAAAAAAACGACAGTGGTACCCCTTACGTTTTTTTTTTTGGGCGAAAAATTAAGTTTCTCCAATCTTCCCAAAACTCTGGATTCTGATAGAGGGCCATGAGACTTAGACCTGAGTGCAAAAATGGAGGCTCTAGCCCCTTCCAGAGCTGAGATATCGAAACTCAAAAATTCGGCCCGAAAAAAAAAACGACAGTGGTACCCCTTACGTTTTTTTTTTTTTGGGCGAAAAATTAAGTTTCTCCAATCTTCCCAAAACTCTGGATTCTGATAGAGGGCCATGAGACTTAGACCTGAGTGCAAAAATGGAGGCTCTAGCCCCTTCCAGAGCTGAGATATCGAAACTCAAAAATTCGGCCCGAAAAAAAAACGACAGTGGTACCCCTTACGTTTTTTTTTTTTTGGGCGAAAAATTAAGTTTCTCCAATCTTCCCAAAACTCTGGATTCTGATAGAGGGCCTTTTGAAATAATTTTTTCAATCTTTTTGAGTGAAATTGAACATCAGCGTCAGTTCTGGCAGCCCAGGTAGTCAAGATGCTGAGAAAAGCTGTCGGCCGACTACACGGTCTCATCAGTGATCGCTCAGAGCTACATCAGCACATCTGCTGTTCATTTCCCCTCGCAGCTAATGACCACACTCAAATCAGGGCGCCCTATTAAGCAGATTCAGTTCGCTCCTAACTGCTCGCTGCTCACTCTCTGAAACCCATTTCCTCCTTGTCATGTATAACGTGGCATTTGCTTTTCTGCTTTACAATTTCCTAATCATTTTTTGTCATGTGTGTTCTTGACTTAATAGACCTGACAGAAATATGGAATATTTTGTGTGTTGTAGAATTTATTGTTAGAGCCTCTGAGTTTCCTGTCAAAGGAGAATGAAGACCTGCAGGCTCTTGTCAAGAAACAGACACATGAGATCTCTAAAACTGAGGTGAACAATACACTTTACAAAAAATAGTGAAACAATCTATCAACATTACTCTGAAGACTCCATAAAGGATCATAACAGGATTCATTACTATGCGTGATTCTTTTTTTTTTTCCCTCAGGAAAGGTCTCGACAGCTCTCTTCTCAGATCTCTGCACAGTTTGAGGAGATGCACCAGTTCCTGAGGAAAAAGGAGGAGCAAGTGAAGAAAATATTAGTGAAAGAAGAGAAGGAAATGATTGAAAAGATGAAAAGAAATAGAGCAGAAATAGAAGAGAAGCTGAACGATGGAAGAGAGAAAGAAGGGATTCTACACTCAGTCTTTGAGTCCGATCAACCAGACGGGTTTCTGCAGGTTCAAACTTTGCATTCAGCACAATTTTCAGCACAATCATTTTTAATGTTATTCAGAAATATAATTTGGCTAAAAAATAATAATTCGATTTTATACAGTTTGCATTGATTAAAAATCATTCAAATGTAAAGACTTTTTACCCTGAATACAGTCCTTTCTGCTGATTTAATCACCATAAACAAAACTGACAATCATAAACAATTATATAAATATTAGCTATAATATAGAAATTAGGAAACACATTTTCACTATATCTTACATGTAGTTACCGGTACTATAGTAATAACAGTAAATTAGAAGCAATAAACCCTAAAACAAACCATAACCATAATTATATAGTAGGTACATCTTTGTATAGTATCCACTGGGAGACAAGTTTAACGAACCAATTTGCAGTTACCAAACAGACAAACAAATACAAAGACTTGACATGACTAAACATAATTAAGAAACAAGGAAGAAAAAACTCACCATAACTGATGTCAAGCACATGCAGATTGATATCTAAAAAATAGATCTTAATTAAAATAAAATAAAATGGATAAAATAACTAGCTTGGTTTGCTATCCCCGTCAGTTCATACTGCTGTTGACACTTTCTCTGACAAGTGGATGCATTGAGACCTGTTTGTTCATGTCAAATTTAAAATAAAGCATATATAGAACATTTCGAAAAAATGTATTTTTAATATTTCTTGTTGCTTGCAATGACCTCAACACTGTCAGAAATAATGTGCAAAAATCATACCATTGTAAGTGTGAATCAATGGCCCAGTGAAATACTGTTGTACCCCTAAAGGTATTTTTGCATATTTTTCTGAGAGTGAGGAATCAGGTTTAAGAATGTGATTTTTTGGAGTTAAGAATGGACTAAAAGCACATAATTATTGCATGTATTGTACATAACATAATGCTGTGTTATTCATAGCTGCAGTTTTCATGACGATAATCATTTGCTTTGTCTGTTCTTCTCCTGTAGTGGTGGACTGAGAAAGGGCTGGCATTAGTTGAAGAGATGAAAGAAAAAGAAAGCGGCAGTGAAAATAATGATAGTGCTTCTCAAACAACCAAGTATGACAATATACTGTAATGCTTGAGGTAAACATGACCGACTCTGTATATATCCCATCAGTTACATTCATCTCCTGCATTGTAGGTTCAAATCAACAGTGAAAAGCGTAAATTTCACACCAAATTCTTTATTCCTCGGCCTTCATGAGACTCATTTGCAGTTTATTGTGTGGAAGGAGATGCTGGGCTCTATCAAACCAGGTGAGGACACCAGTTATCCATATGTTGGCAACACTGTGTATTAAAATACATGTTAAAGTATATTAAAGATACTGCACACCTAATGGTGAACATAAAAAAAAAATATTTAAAAGAATTACTGTTTCAAAACTTTTGACCAGTAGTTTTTGACTGGTAAGATAAGCTGCATTTATCTTTCAAATTTTTGTCTTTCTTAGTCCCTGATCGTAATGTCATACATGACTGTCATGACCCATACCTGAAGGTCTCCGGCGATGGGCGCAGCGTCATCCGCACATCCAAAAAGGGGATTTTTTTGCGTCACAAAGACTATAGGCCTCTGGCCAGGACCCACAAGACCTTCCAGTCAGGGCAGCACTACTGGGAGGTGGACGTAGGAGCGAAGACAGACTGGAGCGTGGGCTTTGATGGTGGCTGTATAAGCAACTTGAACAAGGACATTGGGCTTCACCTTAAGCATGACCAAGGCTACTGCATCAAAGAGTATGAGACAGTGACAGACATAGATCTGACAGTGAAACCACACAGGATAGGGCTGTACCTGGACTGCGACAGATGTCAGGTGTGCTTCTATAATGCCGATGACATGACTCTACTGCACACCTCCACATACCCTTCCTCCATCCCTTACTCGCTCAGCCTCTCTCCTGGAGCGTATCTGGCAGGGAAGAATGCTGATCCTATGACAGTGTCCTGGAACTGATCCGTCCCGGAAACAATTAGACACTTTATTAAGAAAGGAAGAAAGACCACAGGAGATTTTGTTCTTTATTTTAGACAACAAGGGAAATACTGTATATGCAAGCTTATCTGGCATTTCAGCCACATAAGAAACAAATCATGCTTTCGGAAATAACAATTATGACATAAATTGTCAAAATGATCAGATACTGTAGTAATTATGAGAAAAGTCAAAATTATGACATACTAAGACAATTATAAGTCTTATAAAAAAGATTTGTATCATTTTGTCTTTTTATGTGATAATTATAACTTTTATCTCATAATTTTAATTTTTTTAATCTTTTCATCTTAAATTTAGTCAATTTCAACCTTTTATCAAATATTTATGACTTTTTTGTAATTTTTTTTGTCTCATGTGGCAGAAATTGACGTATATAGGAAGTAGTTTAGATGCAGCTACTATGGCTATAAAGTCACCTTCATTCTTTCAACATGGTTATTTGCAGTAAAAACAATATAGAGTATAGAATTATAGAATATATATATAGTTAACGGACTTGGTTTGTTTGATATTAGAAGTGGTTATACTGGCGTAACTAACTTCACAAAATCAACAAGGAAAAAGTAAAAGCAGTTTTTGAACAATACCAGTAACACTTATGAAGTTGTCAAAATAATCATAAAGTAGAGCTGAAAAAAAATGGTTTATTTTATGAACAGGTTCTGGCACACAGGCCTTCATCACCACTCTAATAAATAGTTTTTTTTTCAACCCAACTTTGGGTCAGATGTAGACAAACCCAGCCGTTGGGTTAATATTTTCAATAAAAATTTTAACCCAACGTTCGGGTTTGTCCATATTTGACCTAAAATTGGGTTAAAACAACCCCGCATTTTTTAGAGTGAGGGCTAAAATATCCGCAAGATGCACAAAGACTTTAATTACAAAGACAAATTTCAAATACACATAACTAATAAGAAAGTCAAATGTATGGTAATGACCAATCATAACATGAGATAAGTGATCACAAGTGATCTTTGCATACAATGTTTATTAGAAGCTCACCATATTAATAGAGGCTATTGGTGTCACGTGTAGTTTTGGTTTTGTTTCATGTTCATGCATTATTTTTGTGGTTTTCACAGTTATGTTATCCTGCCTTGTTCTCCCCTTTGTCATGTGCTTTCTTGTTTAATGTGTTCTCTTTGGTTCATTGTTTAAACCTGTTCACAGGTGTCTTGTCAAGTCATTAGTCTCTTTGTATTTATTGACCTCATGTTTCCAGTCTTTTGTCCCTGTATCCATTGCCGGTGAGTGTCATAAAGTCAAGTTTTTAATTTTGTATCTGTTCACGTTGGGTGTTAATAAATACTTTATACGCACCTTCAGTGGACTATCTGTCACGCTCACTATAGAGCCTCATCAATAGGGCATGCATGCGCTGCCACAACACTTATACTCTTCAGCACCTCACACACTTGTTTCTTTTCATCTTTTATTGGGTATATTTACAAACACCAACATGCATAGAGCTGATTCACAGGGAATTACAGAACTCAAGAGTTGGTACAGAACATATTATGCTTTAAGTGTGCTACCAGCGATGGGCAATACCACACAGAGCTACGCAACTCATCACCACACAAAAGTACACACACAAGTGATAGAAAGAGAGATAGATAGACAAGAGAAACAGATGAATAGCAGATAAATTGGCCACAAACAAACAGTACACTATATTTATAATGCAACATAGCCATTTCTTTCTCCAAAACATACTAATTTAATTCAAATCTCACAATTATAAATGCAGTTATAATGAAAATAACAGCTACAGTACATGAAAAATAATATAATAATGATAATAATAATAAACGATTAAGTCATGCGTCATTGCAGTTTGCCCTGTGAGGTAAGACTATGATACTAAATATGATTTTCTACCGAACTCCTGCTTAACTCACAAACCATAACATTTTATTATATTTTTCTTCATTTTTAAGAGACATTAAAGTTCAAGCCAATTACAAAGATAACTTTACAAGTTCTGTCTCAGATTTCTTTTTCCTCGAAATACCGCCTAAACTATATCCTAAAAACAGTACCAATTGTCCCTGACAAAATAGTAGATACATAAATCCCAGACATAAAGTTTCAATTGTAAGCTTTCATACGCTACACTTACAGTAATGTGGATGCTCAGTTCTTTCAGTGATACTCAGTTGATACTGTATAGCTGGCTGCTTTTCTGCAATTGGATGGAATCGTCCTGAAGGTAAGTCATCATGTGGTGTAATGGAAAAAGCTCTGTTCCACGTTACCGGGACAAGATTCATCTTTCGATTGTATCGAATATGTTTTTTGATTAGCAGCTCAGCTGAAAGCAATGCCAAGCCAGAGGTGTGACAAATGTATACTACACATGAGCATTCAATTGTGGGAAACACAGAGGGCCATTTAATGAACAAGAATTAGCAAGCTCTAATTTAAATCACCTTTCCCACTACAGCCACTAAAGGGCTATACCTTTAGCATGAAGCATTTTTATCATGAGTGAATGTGTCCGTGCTCACAAATAAGTTGTATAGATGATTATTACCTTACATTTGCTACACACATTCATACACATTCATGCAGGTTTAGTATGTAAACCCCTGATTCAACGCATTATACTGATGCAGAATATCCATTCAAAAGAAAATCATCAATGCCATCAATCATATATGGGTTTCCCCAGCAACAAGCCTCATAAACAGTACAGTACAGAGTATGCATAGTCACTATCAAGCTCATGGTGATACAGATCTTACCACATAAGCCATCACACTATAAGAAATATAAAAGAATCATCTACACTCTACCACACTAATATATTCGACTGTTACCATTGAGAGTTGCAATAATAACAATAAGACAATAATAATGTTGGTCAAAAATGTTCAAAAAAAAAAGTTTTTCCTTTTTTCTGGTAAGTGAGATAATAAAATTAGTGCATCTTCAGGCAACACAAAGTTCATCCATTAATTGTTTGTGTGCAAATTAGGAGAAGAAATTATTACGATTTTGAGGAAAAAATATTTTTTATTGTCAAGTAATTTGTTTATAGACTGGCTAGTCAGTAAATCCCTAGCTTTTTATTCAAATAAAAACATTAATTGTATAATAATTTATAGTTAACTTCAGTAAATCTTTGATTTATGCACTAACGCAGCCCCCAAATAACCAAAACTCATTCCTTTGCAATAATGAAGTTGTGTGCATCTTTATAAAACATTGCTGGGCTGATGATATGACAAGAAAGGCTTTGGATAAAAAAAAAGCCACATATGCATATTGGACTTAAAATTATGATGAAGTGTCGTTTTGCGAATATCCATTTTTTTGATGACTTTGCGCTGAGCTGTTTAATTAAGTACGCTTGTGGGCAAGCCATTCGTTATGGCAGAACACCTAATAATAAATACAATATGATGGTTTTATTTTTTGTTAAACTTGATACTTCATTTCCCATTTCTATTTCCAGTTTATCTGTCTATCTATCTTTGTAAAATCTATCTATCTAAATATATATATGTTAATAATTTATACAGTAATTTATAATGTTTTCTTTCGTATATATCACAGAAAATATTCCAGACATCACAAACCAGGCAAGAGGGTCAGAGATAAACGGATAAACACGTAACACGGCTACTAATAACTACGTCTATTATATGGTCTCTTTTTCCTTGAATGCTTTCCCCTGATAATTTTCCCACACAAACATACGGGCAGAATTAAAGATAAGTCACATGATAAGCGAAGCATAACCAATGGGAACAAGGCCCTCTTTGTGACCTTGACGACATCGAATCCAGTCGTGGTCCACACCTCCCAACAGAACAAGCTCCTCCCCCTTCCTGAAGCTCAGCTCGGCTCCAGTGCCTGTGTGGTCACACAGAGTTCTGACTGCCCTGATCAACCAGAACACAAGACTCAGAACATGGACAGTAATAGCAGCGTTGCTGTCGTTAAATAAAATTAAATGATAACAACAAAACCTCTACCTATAAATTCAAATCTCAGCTTAAAACCTGTTTGTTCTTGCAATATTATCAGTCATAGCGTGTATTTGCTTCATGTACTGCTCACTGTGTTTGTATGCTAACATCTTCCTATGCTGTCTACACTGTGCTGTGTTCATCGTTACGGAATTGAATATTTTGCACAATTTGATATAACTGCTAAACGCAACCACATTGGCTCTTGTTCTGGACTTGGCAAATATCCATTTTCCATATGACTGTGCATATTATTGACTGAATGATTGTCGTGTTATTGCTCTTTATTGTGAAGCATCTTTGAGCTTGGGAAAGGTGCTATATAAATTAAACATATTGTTATTTATAACTATTATTATGAAAACAATTAAAATAGGTTTCTTATTTGAACTGAAGCTGAAATACTGTGGATATATAATGTGGATATCAGATGAGTGAAATAAATTTACTAAAATGAAACTAAAACCATAAAAAATTTAACTGAAATAATAAATGGAAACTATTTAGAAATATAAAAAAATGAATAAAATTGACAAAATACATTACAAAAAACTTAACTATTTAATAAAAATTAAATCTAAAAAGAAAATATTATATATATATATATATATATATATATATATATATATATATATATATAAACTACAATAGAACATGAATAATATTAAAATAATACTGAGTAAAAATATTCAAAGACAAAATAGATTGTGCTTTATGGAACAATGAGATATAATATTTGTCCATGACAAATCAAACTTAATGACTCTACAAATGTATTGTAAAGGAAAAAAGCATTTTCCTTTCACCTTAAAAGATGTACACACACCTTACTATTTTTATTACTAAGTTAAATAAAAAAGGCCCTAAAAGTTTTGAACATTATTCTCATAAAATATATAAATGTAAATCACTTAAAAAAGAATGTAAATAATCCAATGAAACCTTTACCTCAGGGGCTTTGGCTGATCTCTGGTTTCATTTATCTTTTCATTTTCATCTTCTTCCTTATCTTTGTTTCTCTGGAGCTCTTTCTTCTCAGGCGGAGAAACCTGGCCAAGATTCACTATGCGAGAAAAGACGGATACGCCAGGAGAGAGCCACTGAGATGGACGTCTATAAACAGAATACAAAGATACGTCGCATGAATAAACCTGACACATCTGAAACAAACTAAACTGACATTTTAAAAAAAAACATAAACAAACCTGCTTGTTGGTGGGTTGTTGGGGCTCTTAGAAGCTCCAAAGAGCCGTCCCATACCCCAGGGAACCGCTGCTCCACTATCCCACAAGGAAAGATCCTCTCTTGGTTGCTGCCTGTTTTCAACTGGACTTTTTGGATTCAGGGAGAGGTCTGTCTTGAAGTCATCTTGTGAGTTAGGACCTTTAACATCCTCTGTGTTAGTGGCCAAACCAAAGTTCTGCCCTAAACGTTCCCCCAAACGCATTACTGCCCCCCAGCCTTGCTGAAGAGCCTGGCCAGCCTGCTGGGAAAGGCTTCCGACATTAAGAGGTGCGGAGGTCTCATTCCCGTTAAACCATGATAATGGCGGATTGGCTTCCTCCTTGGTGCTGCTTGATGACAGCGAAATTGGATTGCGATAGGCTGACACATCAAGAACCTGACTTGTGAGACCTGAATTAGGGTTGGTGTCTAAACCCAAAATGCCAAGGTCTTGCTCTAACGTGCTTCCAAGATTATGGCCATTTCCTTGGAAAATCCTCTTGGGTGACAAGCGGAAGCTGAAGTCTTCATTTGGCGGGCTATGTGTGTCAGAAGTGTGACTGGCTGGGGTAAGAGTTGGGGAGGAGGGGTCAAGGTGGTGATGCTGAAACAGCAGGTCGAGGTTAAAGGTCAGAAGAGAGAGAGGCTGCAGTAGGAGGATAAGCTCCTCAAAAAGAGGCTGGCAAGAAGTGAGTGACAGACGCATGAAGGAAGTGGGGCGATAATATGTTTCCAACACATCTGCAAGACAGTAAAAAAGTTGTTATTATTAAAGGGTTAGTTCACCCAAAAATGAAAATTAAGTCATTAATTACTCACCCCCATGCTGTACCAACCCCGTAAGACCTTCGTTCGTCTTCGGAACACAAATGAAGATATTTTTGATTAAATTTGAGAGCTGTATAACTACCACATTGGCTCCTAAGGGACTGCCTCTTGACGGCCCAGAAAGTCAATGAAGAAAATGTTTAAATATCCCAAGTGACTACCGTGGCTCAACTATATGTTTATCAAGCGACGCGAATACTTTTTGTGCGAAAAAACAAACAAAAATAACGAGTTTATTCGACTATTTCTTTTCTTCCTTGTAGGCCAGAACGAGACTTCCTTATAGATTTCCACGACGCATGCGCGAGAATTGCGATCTGAAGTAGTGCTGGTGTAAGCAGGTCGCAATTCTCGCGCATGGCATGCGTCGTGGAAATCTATAAGGAAGTCTCGTTCTGGCCTACAAGGAAGAAAAGAAATAGTCGAATAAACGCGTTATTTTTGTTTGTTTTTTCGCACAAAAAGTATTCGCGTCGCTTGATAAACATATAGTTGAGCCACGGTAGTCACTTGGGATATTTAAACATTTTCTTCATTGACTTTCTGGGCCGTCAAGAGGCAGTCCCTTAGGAGCCAATGTGGTAGTTATACAGCTCTCAAATTTAATCAAAAATATCTTCATTTGTGTTCCGAAGACGAACGAAGGTCTTACGGGGTTGGTACAGCATGGGGGTGAGTAATTAATGACTTAATTTTCATTTTTGGGTGAACTAACCCTTTAATAATGTGAAATGATTTTAAGAAAATAAAAATGTAATGTTTGTATTTTAACAATCCATCATTGACATCAAAACCCCAGAGCTGATAAGATACTGTTCCAAAAACTAGCTTAAGATGGATTTTCCAGGCACGGACCTCTAGAGAACAAGAGTAAATATGAATGCTTACCACCACAGGACAGTAGATGCGAAAGCCAGTAATCCAGAAGCTTGACACTACATGACAGATTAGAAGAGAATAAGAATAAAACATTGGAGAAAAGAAGAAGGTGACACATTAGTCATTTTGCCAATTAAATGATCTTAGATGGACAGAGGAAAGTTCTGCCTTACTTGAGAAGGCCAAACAGGAAGGCATTGAACCGATGTCTGTTCTGCTTAAGCTGGGGAAGCCCCGCTACTTTAGTCTGGAGGTTGTGCAAAGCCTGCGTGCTTGGGCCTAAAGAAGCATCATAAATGAAGAGAGAAGTTTTTTTTTTAAGAAACATTCAAAGGTGCAGTACGTCATATTGCAATGAGAACAGTTTAAATTCTGGAACACGCAACAGGAATGAGCGAAATTTACAATGGAAGGCAACAAGGTAATTAATCTGCATTTTAATACGCCTCTGTTCATAGAGCTTTTTAGATGGATGGCGAAGGTTTTTAGGTCAGGTAGAATCTGTGATCTCTGACCAATTTCATTTGCGCGCTTCCATGGCTGCAATACGCAGTGTTTTCCGCCAACTGGCAACCCGGGGTGTCGAAATACTTTTGGGTAAATTGGCAGTGGGCGGGATTACTCGAACCAAAACAAAAACATATATTCCGACATAGAACACTCATTTTAAAGTAGAATAACTGGCTGAAGAATTGTTTTTCTTTTTCTGAGAAACAAGAATGTGAACTTAGCATGTTTCCTAAATAACTGCAAACATAGTAGTTATGCTTTACCACAGTCAAAATGCTAGGAAGGGCAAAGAGAATGATTGTGTACAATGCTGTACGGTTCATTTTAAATCATGTTAAAGCTGCAAAAAAATATGACACTGCATATGGGCAGCAAAAACAAAACAAAAACATTGAGGGAGAAAACCGTGGAATATTTAAAGATTGGAAGTATGACAGAGATGCATGAGTCAATACTGCAGGGATTCAGAGTGCCAGAAAAGAAGAGAAAGAAACAATTTTGAGGATGAAGGAGAGATAAAGAGAGGTAGAATATTAAAATATAGATATTTAATTAATGTAATTGTCATGTAATCCAAGTCCAAATGTCTTATACCTGGTTTGGTGGAGGCCTGAACCAATCCCCAGGGTGAATTTGGCCTTCTGCCTGCAATGAGGTCACTCTGGTGGGGCTTGAGTCCATCACAGAGAAGGCTGCGCAGGGCTGGACAAAGGCACTGCAGTACCAGACGACCCAGAGAGGGATTTACACTGCTGTCTCCAGAAAGAGTCTGTCAAAAGAGGTCAAGAAAAGGGCAATGGAGGATAGACAGATAAAAGAAAGGGAGACAGACAGAAAGAGAAAAAATAAAAATGTGCAAAGCAATGGAAAAATAGAAATGGGATATAAAGTATTTAAAATGAATAAAAAAAGGGTAGAGTAGAGAGAGGGAGCAAGAAATAGGAAAAAGAGGTGAAAAGGTGAATGAGGTTAGTGTGCAAATAAGTAATTTGCAAAGCTCATGTTTATGGACTTTGATGTACCTTATTTACTGAGTAAAACTGCAGAAAGAAAAAGGAAGAGATAAGCCAAGTGCATGGAAGTGCCATGAGAGAAGGGAAAAAACGAGTAGGGATTTACTATTTGAATTTTAGCTCAAATTGTTTCTTCTGTGGGAATTTTTCTATTAAACTAAAGTGGGGTTAATAATGCCAAGTTTGAAAACGAAAGTTAGCACAAAACTGACCTTCTGTACAACAGTCCTGGATGAACTGAATTGAGCCAAAATGGCCTCCACTGCCACACTGACTGAACTGACAAGAGCTGTGTGACAAAAACAAAAGTTATTATTTTCTTTAAAGAAAAATAAAAAGAAAAATAAAGAAAAAAGGAAAGAAAAGAAAAATAAAAGACAAATATGGACCAGCACTTTTTATAATCATGAGGTATACTATACTATATTACTTTTCTTTTCTTGCAGGCATGCAGAAGACAGCCCTTCGGCACTCAGTGAGGTTCTCACATCATCTCCCATCCAGGCCACTTTCTTCTGCTCAGAGCCAGCAAATGAGAAGCTGCGGACCGCTATTAGGAGGGAAAGACAGCAGGGTGGAGTTAGAAACTCGATTAACAGAAGATAATGTATTACAGTTGATCCTGATTCATCCAGTGCAGTACATGACAGCAGTTCGCAAGGAATGTGTAGGCTATAGATCTAATACAAATATTCATGAATAAATTATAAAATATATTTATTCATTCAAGACGTATTTGGGTTTGCCACATGCATTACCATAAGGTAAGTGAAAAACAAAACATGCACACATATAATACATATATACATACAAATACACTATAAACACAAAACGCAAAGGTTACATAAAAGCAAGAAGTAAATAAAAAATATTACAGCTACATTATGTAACTTTTTTGTTTTAAATTAACACAATTTAAATAATGGGCGAGTACATCATAAATCCATCTTCCAAACAATGTTTTTGCCGTGGCCTATAATAATTTATATTTTAGAGTCGGGACGGATTTTTGGGGAAAAATACAAACACCCAGGATTAAGGTCAGGATACTACTATCTAATGGAAGGTGCACTAACAGTTTTTAATCTCTAAACCTGTTACTACTTTGGTCTATTTGTCTTTTAGCCTACACTAGCTGAGTTAGTATAGTTATAGTTTACACCGTTTCAGTCTGATGGCCTCAAGTGATCAGATTTATCCATGCAAAGTACCACTCATGCAATTACCAAAACAATGTTCCTCAACAAGTAACTTGTATGATTCACCCGCTGGGTCAAAAGTTACATACTGTAGTGTAGTTTTAGTTAACAGAATTTATAACAACAACAAAAAAAGAAACACTAACAGTTGAACAGCAAAAAAATAACATGAAATAAGCCATATTTGATCACTTTCAGAAAGAGATTGTGATGTCATCATGCAACGGACAGCCACATATTTCTCACTGTCATAGACAACAATATCCACAGGATTATGAATGAGACACACAGACAAACAGACATAGTGCTTTACAATCAAAGAAAGTGGGATAGAAGTGGAAGAAAGTGAGAGAAATGGGAATGGACTGATTTCTTACTCGAAGTGAGCGGTGGTGGACTCTGAGAGTGAAGTATGGGAACCGATGGCTCCCGCGGAGGGACTTGAACAGGGGGGGTGTACAGATAAGGGTAATAAAGGGGTGCAGCAAGGGCAGGAAGGGTGTGACTACGAGGAAACAGGGGTGAGCAGAGACGGGCAACATCAGTGCCTGGAACTGGAGGCCCGCACCTGTGGGGAGGTGAGATCGCTCCTACGGGGGACAGCCGTGGTGGGGCGCCTTTATGCAAGGGGCAGTTTTTGGGGTGGTAAAGGTAGTAGGCAGGGAAAGACACTAGCTCCTGTTTGTTCATTAGTGTGTTTTCATTGCTGTCATAAAATGGGTTGATTGGTGGTTTTGAGTTATCAATGTTGTTGTCTAAGTTCAAATCAAACAGCGAGTCCTCTTTAGGACTGTTTTTGTTCACATAGCTCCGATTTTTGAGGTTTCGCATAGTAATGTAAGTCTGCATGTCAATGTTTTTGTATGGTGTTATGTCACCCTCAGTGAGTGTGTTCATGTTAGTTGGTGGTTCTGGGTCAGTGAACAGCTTCAGGGTATTTCTTGTGGATCTGGCATCACTGTAGAGTGAATCATCATTTATGATTGAATCTACTTCATTGTTATACTCAGGACAGAAGTTGTTTTTTGTGCTGTCGGGATCATGCCCACAGATGTATAACGAATCTAGAAAGCTGTCAGCATGATTACAGCGGTGGTACAGAGAATTCATGTTACCACTGAGATCATTGTCTTGTTTAAAGGACAAAAACGCATTGTTTTCTGGCCCAGCACAATACAGGGAGTCAGTATAGTCATTTTCGCTGTGATTTATGCATAATGGGTTTGAGGTGTTTATGGAACCCTCACAGTGTGCCACGGCATGATTCCAGTTAGTGTCAGTGTGGTAACATTGGGAGGCTTGTGACAGGGGAGCAGAGTGCAGGTAATAAGGTGAGGACAGGGAAAGGGACAGGGGAGGTGAGGACACTTTAACAGGAGTATTATAGGAACATGGGGTGAAGAATTATGAAAGTATAACAATAGAGAAGATTCAGAATCGAAAGGATGGGCAGAATGGTAAAACAGCAAAGAAAGAGGAAGAAAAAGAGAGAATGGAAAAATGTTAGTGTCATTTTGAAGAAGAGAGAGAATGCTCTTGATGAAACATGATAGAGAACTCCTTCAAACATTCAATATGCTAAAGAGAGTATTTTCTTTGTTATAATAACCATACAAACATTAGAACACAACACAACACGACACAGTATGTACACAGGGGAAAGTATGTATATTGTTTACTGTACAAAGATGAGAACATTTAGATAATACATTTAATGTGCTATGCAACTCAGTGTTTCTCTTAAGTGTTTCACAGAACATTAAACAAATAGTTCACTTAAAATGAAAATATTGAAAAAAAGATAAAAGTATTTTTCTTACTAAGGAAGTAAATGGGGTTCATCAACTGTCTGGTTACTGACATTTTTTAAAATATGTTCAGCAGAAGAAAGAAATTCATACAGGTTTTTAAACAACTTTAGGGTGAGTAAATGATGACAGAATTTTCAAGTGAACTATTCCTTTAAATTAATAGAGAGAAAAAAGAGAAGACTAACTGTTTTAGCCTAAATAAGTAAATTAAAAATTGCATTAATTGAAAAGGTAAACTGTTCCTCAACAATTTCCAAAGTATGTATAAAATTTTTAATACACAAATTTAATACACAAATTCCTTCTTACAACTGCACAGAGTTAAAGAGTGCCACACCCTTATATCTTTTCTTTGTCTTTTTTAGCTACTTAAACATCCCACAATCTTCCATGGCAGTATATGGTGTGCAAAGCCTAATAGCACTATATCTGATCCCTCAACATCCGACCGGGTGCAGAAAAGCATGCACTCTCTATCTAGGATCTCACTAGGAGATGTACATGGATCACATTACACCTGCAATGGCAACTTTGACTTAAAAGGCAAGCTAGAGATTCAGGATAAGCTAGGCGTTTCAGGATATGCCCTTTCATATGCACACTATTGACAATAACTTTCTGACTCTAATCAGTAGATTGCATGTTTCATTTCAATGGATTATGGTGACTAAGTGTTAAAATACATACAGTATATATAGAGTATTATGATTTACTCTCATAAACCATTTTATGTTACCTTAACATGTGTTGATATCTCTCTCTCTCTCAAGTGAAGTCCCTTTGACTCAGTATTTCCTGTTTCCCTGTTGCTGTATTGTGATTGGTGTAAAGGTGAGTCACGCCTTTCCTACACTTAAAGGCATATGGTCATTTTCTTGAGCTAACTGATTAAGTCAAAAATTTGAATGATGATGAGTGTAATGATTCACTAAACTCCAATTTAGTAACACAAAATGATAACAGACACACAACTCGACAAACTAACTTGAAGAACTAAACACAAGTGTTTAATTTATAAATAATAATATCCATGAAAAAGATGAACATTACAAATATTGCCAATGCATGGATCAGCAGAGTTGCATGATAAACTTGTAAACAAAAATGAAGGCTAATCCAAATGTATTTGCAACTCAATTTACAGGCGCATTAGAGGCCATTTATATCTGTTGTCAGTGAAGTAACCTGATCCAAGCAAATTTATCTTTTCCATTGGGCAGATTAACAGTGCAGAAAGGGGCACAGCAAAAGGAAATAACAAAAAAAAGAAGAAGTGACAATTAATAAAAGGATACAGAGAGTTATGTCAGAAAGATGAAGACAGAAGCAGAAGGTTTGGAATGTGCATCATGACTATTGTATGAGACAATATTTGTGATGGTAATATAATTTTAAGGGAAATGTCAAATCATTTGACTTAGAAATTCATTGAAACTATTGACTGAAAAATAGAAACGTTGACTGATGAAATTATGACAGAATGTGTGGCATGGCAAGGGAAGAGAGGATGACAGAAAAGGGGAATTAGCTTGCTGAGAGGATGAATAATTAAAAGGCTTTGTGACATCATGAAAAAACAACAGAGCATTAAGCTTGCTGCATTCTGAGAGTCCCTCCAGTCTTGCTCTGCTGATTCATCTACCCATCTGCCTGTGTGAGTCTCATATTTGGCTCATCACTTTCCATGTCATCAGAGCATTGTTCTTTTACTTTCTCTTTAATATTCCACTGAATTTGCACTGTTTTATGATGTTGATGAACCCTTTCAAGACAAAACAGGTCAGAGAAAACAAATATATATTTATGAAATCAACTTTACCTGTTGTCCTCGATTCCAAAGTCCAAGCTCCATCTGCCATTCCCCTAACTTCCTCTTCATCCTCATCTTCCATCATTTTGGTGTGAACAGCTTTATCGCTTTCATCACAAATAGTCCTAAGGCTGCCTTCGCTTCCTGAACAGCCAATTTGTTGGGACACTTTGGGTTTTGCAGGGCAAACATCCTGTATATTCAGTCGGCACATTTCCCTAAAGAGGGACAATGAGGCAGGAGTGGGTGGTGGCTGAAGAAAAGAGGCTTGTGCTTGGGAAGTATATTCCCAGCCATCCCCATCAATTTTCTCTCTTCTCCATTTGAGGTTGTACAGGAAATCAGGGTCTGGGGTGACGACAGTTGGATCGGGTTCTGGTTGAATAGAGGCAGGATTGGAGTTCTGTTTGCTTCTGTTGCGTAATTCTTTAAAGGTTGTGACTTTTAAGCCTGAAGTTAAGCCTTTTTGCAATGTGCCATCATTGGACAATTTTTGCATCTCAAGAGGTGGCGACTCTGTTTCTGGGGTGAAGGCTATCAGCCAATCAAATCTATCCGGGCGAGATGCATTGGCAGGTAGAGTGCATGGCTTAAGTGGGGGAAGTTCAGGAGGATTGGAGACAATTGGTGGACAAGGGGGCAATGGTCGTGGAGGTGGAGGAGGAGGGGTGTCTGAGATCATAGAAGTATAATCAAAACTCCCAAAGCTAACATTCGGGATGTTTGTATTGCTAAGATTAGTGCTGTAATATGAGTTGGGAGATAGGCTAACATTGGATCCACAACTGCAGCTATGATTACAGTTTCCACCATTTCTCTTACGTCGTCTTGACATTTCAGTGAAGGATGTTGTCCTGATTGTTTCTTTCTGTTCATCTTTAAAAATGTCCTTTTCACCGAGAGTATCTAATTCCTTTACACCTGTAGATCTGTCTTCCCCAAATCTGGTTCCTTCTCTCAATATGGAGTGCAACCCCTTATCTGCACTGATTTCTCCAAACTGAGAGACATCAGACACTGGCGGTTGCTCATTCTCCGGGACTACATCCACACAGACACCCAACTCGGGACTAAGTTTAAGCAATTCAGCTTGGGTGAGGCCTGCAAGTGCAAGCAACTTTCTGATTTCCACATCCAGAGCATGAAATGATGGAGGGGGCAGGAGTGATGGTGGAGGTGGGATAGCTGGAGGCGAGGACATTGCAGGTGGAGGTGGCAATGGAGGAGGTCTGGACGTTGGTGGTGGAAGGGACAGAGGAGTCTTTTCTCTTTCAAGCTGAGCAAGCCTTTGAGCCTCTAGACGGGCTTTATGACGTCTTCTTGGAGGAGGAATGGGTGGTGTGGGGGAGGTGAGAGTAGGTGTATTTAGGGAGAAGTAGGACACAGGCTGTGATGGAGGAGGAGGAGGAAGGGCGGGAGGTTTCAAGGCTGGGGGTGAGGATGACAGTGCAGGCAAGGTAGGAACAGGGACCCTTGAAGAGAAAGGAGTAGTGTCGTTGGTGGATGAGACTGAGAAGGCATGTCCAATGATGTTCTCATAAGTGTGCGTTTCTGAGTGAGCACTCACATGCCTTGTTGGAGGCTTTGGGGGCCGGGGAGGAGGATCCAATGGCGATGAAGCAGGTGAATCAGAGGCAGGGGTTTCATCAAGGTCAGAAGGAGCTGTCAGATCTACCCCTGCATCAGAAAATTCCTGGGAGTCACTTGATCTGTTGCTTTTATACAAATTCCATGCAATGTCAATGTTGCCCATTTCATCCAAAACTTCAGCGATATCCTCATTGTCAAAGTCTAACCCTTCCTCTTGAAGTTTCATAAGATATGCCAACTTAACCTCTTTGTTGACCCTCTGAAGCTTCTGCTGGTGATCCAATCTATCTCTGACAATCAGCTCACCACCCAGTTCCCAATGTGCCAGCCTAACAATGCGGTAGAACAGATCCATTTTGCCCAATTCTTCTATGGAGTCTAAAAAATGGAGGAGATCCACTTTGATACATTTTCCTTCTTCTGATTTCTTGCTCTCTGTGTAGTCAGAGGAAGGAGAGCACGGGGCTGAGGGATAGCCTTCATCAGAAGAGCAAGGCGATCTTGCAGGGTTGGGATCTAATGGTAAGACATTGGAGTGAAGGGTAGGGCAATTGGAGACCAGTGAGTGAGAAGATGGACAGCTTTCAGTGGCTTCTTGTTCCTGTGATGACAATGAAAATGTGTCAGGGCAGTCACACTCCAGATCTGAGCAGCTGCTAATGGATGTGGAAGAAGATGAGGTAGAGGATGTGAGGGAGAAGTCTAGCATGGACTCTGGGCAGTTGCAGCAAGAAGGGACAAGAGTATCATCATCCTCATCTTCATCTTCTTCTTCGTCATCATCATCATCTTCACCATCATATTTGCCGTTGCCATTGACATCAATATTGCCATTTACATTTACACTGCAGTCATCATTTTTAAGGTCACCAGCCTCTTTTTCATCCAAATTGTCATTTTCCTTCTCTATCTCCTTCACTGGGATGGCATGAGGTTGCTTTATTTCTGGATCACACTTCAAGTCTTCTTTGATGTCTTCTTTTGAAACAGCCAATTCCTTCTGAGGAGGTGGCGGCGGTAGCTTCATTTGTTGCCTGATGTTTACAGTGTTATTGTTGTTATGGTTGTGATTGAAAAGGCTGTTGCTATCCTGAGGTGAATGGCCATCACAACACAGACAAGGTAGGCTGGGCTCATTGCAGTTTGGATCCACAGCTGGGGCCAGGTTGGATACAGTGTGTCCACTTTTTGGTTTTGAGATGGCTGGAATTGCATGAGCACCATTTTTCTGTGGCCGCACCAGTTTGGACTGAACCACTGGGGCTCGTGCACCTTGACCAGGGCCTTTTAACTTGGAAGACTCAGGTGGTCCTCGAGTGCCACGCCGAGGGGATGAAGATGCTGTGTTCATGTTTTTGTCATCCCTCTTAGCCCCTTGGCTTGGTTTTGCCTCTAAGCGCCTATTGTCAAACCTGCGGGAACGTGGGGGCACAGAGGGACGAGAGGAGGGATGCATGGTGGTATAGTTTGTTTGTGCTGATTATTATTTTGATGTTTGTCTAATGTGTCTGTAAACATATGGGGTCACATCCTGGACTATGTTAGTACCTGAAATATCAAAAAGACAGATTCTGTTTAGAAACACAAAAGTAAAAAAAAACACCTTGCTTGAGAGGTCCGACAAACATTCTTCATAATTTAAAGCTGAAGTCCGTAGCTTTTTTTTGGGTCAAAAATGATCCGAAATACATAACCAGACAGTGCTTGCCTTATTTCGATTCGAAGCGGTAAGCTTGTAATAATGTTTTTAATTCCAGTGGTACTGGTGGATTTCCATGGGAGATTCAAGCATGTCATTGCGTCATTACGTCACATCTGAACACACAAAGAAGGAGTCTCGGCTAGTAGGCTATATTGCGTGTGAGGATGTTTGAGGTGGAGATTTATAGCCTTTTCTCACAGCACTTGATATAATAAAACTTAGCAATTTGATGGTGGATCCAGAAAGGTTAAAACGACAATCACCAGTGACAACAGATTCACCCGCTGTAAAATGCAAAACACTTTGTTCGGACTTCGAAGTGGCTACAGAAAAAAAGAGACTGCAACCGGACCCATGCGAAAACATGGATACATATCGGAAGGACATTAGTCACGCAATGCTTGCTTACATTGTTAACATTAACAATTTGAGAACAAAGTATAATTTGCACGGTTTTGCGTGAATCGTGATATGATAACTTATAAGCGATTGTTAGATTTAATCAGCGCGTTTTACTGCAATGTCAGAACCAGAACAAATGTGGATGTTTCTTACTAGTTCAGATGACAATTTCTTGTAAAAATTATAATGTTGGTCATACTTCCAAAAAGAATAATCTGTGATTCTGAATGACAATATCCACATCGTCACGGTGACTGACAGCTGCACAGTCTCCTCAAACATTGTGATCATCCGCGCTGTGCGGTGTTGAGGATGATGAGGTACAACTCACGTAAAGTTGATAATTGCGCGTATGACTGCAATTGCAGATTTCGAACAGAGATGGCGACAAAGAGGAAAAACGCCAGACTGCAGCTTTAACATAATTTTGGTAAATTGTATAGTTCCTGAAACATCATTGAACATATTGAACATCATTATTTCTTCCAGTTTCTCAGAGCATAAAAATATACTGTATACACTATTCTGTTTTACTGAAACACAAATACCTACTGTACACCATCCTTATAAATAAAATACTTATCTACAGTGTGTGTGTGAGTGTGTGTGTTTGGATCAGTATTTTATGTACTGTAGGCCTATTATATCAATTATATAGCATTATTTCAAAGTCATTAATTGCATTCTCCCAATCCATGGCCTCAGGACAAATTTGTTTTCACTCTTGCAATTCTTACATTATTTCGAGAATAGCCTGATCTAAATATATGTCATGCCTAGAGCAGAACATGCTGTAGCAAAATATATCCTTAAATCTCTTTATTCGACCAATAATATTTATGTTTTTTTCTCTGCGGGAGCCATGTGGAGCAGAAAATCGTAGCAATAACCAACGCTGTTTTCGCTCTTTATAAACACAGTGGGCAATGCACTGCTCGCGCCCAATGTCCTTGGATACAGAGGATGTAAATCGGGCCTAGCGAGCGTTTTAGTAAATAAAATCATGATTGATATTTAATTCATGAACATCCCGTTCTCTAATACACCATTGTGTACTATTTAATGTTGGCCTAATAAATATTTAAAGAGAGTTATAAAATTATATCTAAAAAGATTATTCGAGTTGTGCACCTCCGCAGACTTTAACGCTACTGTATATACGGTAGCCTAAAATTTCACATTGATAACGTATTGGGTTATGATATAGCTTCAAATAATTATCTTTACAAGAAAAAAAAGATAGGAAAAGAATCAGAAAATTCGGCAATAAAACAAAATGCTTCAAAATCTAGCATATAATGCAATAGAAAAAGAAAACGAATTTACCCAATTTCCAGAAGGATACAAATGATGCGTTCTTCTTGATCTCGATCTCTATTCCACCGCAAAAGCCATGACTCTGAAATTATTATGCCGTTATTCTCTTTCCTCCAGTCTATCGCTCCGTCATCTAACCCTCCCCTCCTCTCTCTCTCTCTCTCTCATCCCATCCTCTAGACCACACCCCTCCCTCAGCAGCATCTCTCTGCTCGGCTCTCACAATTTACGACTCGACACTTCTTTTGCACGGCACACACTCATTCAAACAGCTCACACAGAGAAATGCATAGTAAAAAGAGTTGATCAGATTTGTTTATTTGCACATTTATGTCGTTTTGTATTCTACATTTACAGCAATATTGGGTATTGATGATCACCTGACCGGACACTTAAAACAGACATTCTGATAGTCTATAAATGTACAGTACAACTGGTATTGTGACCGGTTTCACAAAAACAAACAAACAAAAAGCTAGGATTCTGAATGAAACTGCCCTGACGTGCCATTGTGTTCTGCTTGGGAAGATATTTTCTCTAGGGTATTTTCTTCTTATTAAATAATATTTAAATATTAAAGGAATATATGCATCTGTCCAGTGTCCACTGGTTGGTTCTCATATTTAAAAAAATTAATTTAACTATTTACTTATTTTTGTCTATAAATCTTTTTTTTCATTACTTCTTCACTCTCCCCAATTCTTCCAAAAATATTGAAAATACAATGCAAAAGCTGATGAAAATATATGGTTTATACATATGTACCTCAATTTAAACAGATTTAAATTTATACTATCTGTTGTATAATTCCTGTCCTCTGAATCAGCAAATTGCATTTTTGCTTCAATAAAAGGGGAAAAACAAATAATGATGCGACATAATTATCTTTTTTTTTAATGCAATGCTAAATTCTTGACAGTATGTTTAAAGTGCAGTTAAAATCTACAATTTTCATATACAACTAAAATCCCACACTGCATCTTTATTTGAGCCTGAAGTCTTTGTACCTAGAATACTAAACTCCATTTGCCAAGTCCCCCCAGTTCCCTGAACCACACCTCATTTGTTCCTCCTATAAATTTTCTTTGCAAAATTAAGAAAAACAGCATGAGGCAGATTTTTGGCATGAAACTGGATGAGTTTTTGAAGGCGGTGATAGCTCTCCTCCTCATGTTGATGGTATCGGATAGGCATTTCCAGAGTATCATACAAAGCCTTGACCCTTTCAACGCTTTCAGCATCACTACGCCCATAACATGACTGAGAGAAAGTAGACAAGACAAGAATCTGTTAACTCTCCCACATTAATGTGCTCTATTTTTGCATTCAATATTTTTTTTTTTTTGGCATTCAGCAGCCCCACACTTTCTAACCTCTAGTTCTGCCCTTTGTTCAGGTGTCATAATGCCCAGTGCGGTCACCACCAGCCAGCTGCATTTGTTGTCCTGTATATCTGTGCCGATCTTTCCAGTCACTGCAGGATCCCCATAGCAATCCAGGTAGTCATCCTGTCAGTGACAAACATGTTATGAATGCTTTGAGATATTGCAACCAGATCTGACTAAGGATACTAGGGCTTCAAAAATGTTGCTTTATACTAATACCTGTATCTGAAAGAACTCTCCCATCTCAAGTAAAATTGTTTTAGCATTGTTGTGTTCAGTCTCATTCTCAATCCCTGCCTGTAATCAATAAAAAAGATCACAAAAATAAGTATTTACATTAAATATACACAGAACACATGTATGCCAAACTCACCATGTACATGGCTGCAGCCACCGGGAGATAAAACGAGTAGAATGCAGTCTTGTATTTTACAATGGCTTTATACCTGAGGAAAATACAATGTAAATAAATGAACGATAGGCAATTGGCAAATAATAAGCTATAGATAAATCAGCAAGCAATTATTTAAATAGTCTGTTCCATAAGTTTAAAAAGTCCATCAGAACTTCTCACCTCTCCATGGTGAAGCGATCAAGGTCAATTTTATGTGGAGGTGCAGTCATCAGATCTAGAGTTTGACCCAGCTCTGTCTGGAAAGAGGTCTTGAGGAAAAAAAGATTCAGCTTTATCGATTATACAATATGCATAATGTGGTTGAAATAGCTTAACAGTTTTGTGTACCCTTTGCACGAAAGATTAAAATGTATTTACATGTGTTATAGCTGACTAATGAACCTTTGTGTGTGTTACCTCAGTAAAAAGCTCAAGCAGATGGACATAGTAGCCCTGCCCTCTGCAATGTCTGCGAAGAAGGCGATAGATCGCCCCCTCCAGGAGAAAAGCGTCATTAATGGCATCCAGACCAATTCCTTCCTGGCAAATTCAAAAAGAAAGCACTAAGCAATACTCCACACATACACTACTGTTAAATAATATAACCTAATAAACATACAAATATAATACTTATTTCTCTTAAACAATTATGAATTTGTCAATCCCGTGATCTGTACCATTTTTTTTTTGTAATCAGACACAAGAATTCTGATTTGTATTGTTATTAAAGGAATAGTTCCCCCCAAAATGAAAATTCTGTCCTCATTTACTCACCCTCATGTCGTTCCAAACTTGTATGACACAAACTCTGTGGAACACAAAAGAAGATATTTTGAAGGATGTTGGCAACCAAAAGGTGTGTGTTCCATTGACTATGAAGTGAAAGTCAATGGGAACAGAAATTGTTTGGTTACCAACATTTTTCTAACTATATTCTTTTGTGTTCCACAGAAGAAATAAAGTCATGCAAGTTTGGAATAATGACATAATTTTATGGCTAGACAATGCCTTTAACAGTAAAAATCTAATCTTAAAAAAAAAAATCTATATTCTTGTCTTTTTTAATCTATCTTATTTTTTTTTTTAATGATCATAAATCAATTACCTTCTTATACCAACAGGGTTGACCCCTTCTTGTCATGGACGCATCCATGATGTCATCAGCCACCAAGAAAAAGGCCTGAAGCTGTGAAGAAATCAAAAAGGTTTGCACTGCTCTTTTTTTTCTCTCCCCATTGCAATTAATATTATCAATTTTACACACCAGTTCAATGCACCATCCAACCAAAAGGGCTCTGTGAGCTTCCTCAGGTGGCAGTTCAGAGGGAGAAACTAACTCCCGTAAAGAACCAATCACAGACAAGCCTCGGTTTCTCTTGCCTCCAGGGGCATTGTACTGAAGCACCTAGATAAAAAGGACACATTTCACAAAACTAACAAATAACACAATAAATTCAAGGCTGAGTTTATTAAGTATTGTTTTAGATATGTTCTGGAGATTTAAATGGCAAATGGCAAATATTATTATTATTATTATTATTATTATTTGTGTGCCGGTTTCCACTTGTCTCAACTCCATGTACTGACTATGTAATTCTTAAAATACATTTCACATTAAATAACCAGTGCAGCGTGCCATCTTTTTATCTCTTATCCATGTTTGTGAAAGTTAGTTTACTTTACCTCTCTGAGTCTACTGAGGGCATCAGTGAGAACTGGATCCGTGAAGTCCTGCTCTGTTAGTTCAGACACCAGCTTTTCAAATTCCCCATCAAAGAGCTGAGCATCCGACAACATCTTTGCTTTCTGCTGGACACCGTTACTGCACCTGCTGTCACCCTGAAGTGACAGGGCACACAAATACAGTGCACAGATGTACAAATGAAATAGACATAAGTACATAAAATAGGTAAACATTTGACAACATGATTACTGTATGATTTGGATTGGAAACAATGAAAATATTATAGGGTCCATAGCCTACATAAAAACCAACAGACAGCTTTGTTCCTGCGTTGGGTTTATTCCGCAGTAAAAGCCTGGTATCGCATGATTGCTTTTATGTTACATTGCTAATTAACGTAAATCAAATTTTAGGAAATAACACGAAAATTACTTCGCATGCACGATCATAACAAGCAATGCAACTCTCAGATGTAAACATAAACTTTGCTAGCTTCGCAATATGAACATCATTCACATAGTATTTAAGATTTACGTATTCACTGTAGGCTACACTTTTATCATGTAAGAGGTTTACTTTGACTTACCATTGGCATTGGGAATCTATCCTTGCTCAGAAAACTGACACACTCATGACTGTGTTCTTTTATTTCACCTCCCGTATGAAAAGTCAAGACGGCCCATAAATACCGAAGGCGTAACGCATATTGTAGTTTTTCTGTACATTTGTTTCGGTTTAAAGTCTTCGTTTTTAAACTTCATGTACCGAAATGCTTTGCGCATGATCTGTTGGGGCGTGTAAGCAAAAGCTCATATGACATCACGTACATCCATTGGCTGAAGTAATCGAACGAGGATGGGCTCCGGAGAAATTAGCCAATGAGAAGAAACGATCCAGGACGCAAAAGCTGGAGTGAATCCAAATGAACCTATCAGATTTTGGCCAACTATCTCATAGCATAACATAGGGGAGAGAGGGACACGTCATTATGGCAAGCCGCTTAAGCATATAAGCATATGGCAAGCATATAGAACTATGTTTTGACTACCAAATATATAAATATATTTTGGATAGTCACAAATGTATTTTGACTACTTATCAGAATCAGAAAGAGCTTTATATAATTTGACTAGTCAGAATAATATTTAAAGATATGACTCCAATCATTCGGGGAGTTCGTTCTCCGAAGTTTGCGTTCACTGGTATTGAGAAATGGTGGTGCCTCCAACTGGCCAGACAAAAGTTAAATAAAGCCATTAGGAAAGCAAAAAGTGCCTATAAAATGAATATGGAGGAACAATTTGGCATTAATGACTCCTCTTCAGCTTGGAGGTCGCTGAGGAATTTGACAGGCTACAAAAATAAAAAACAACTAGTCACTCCATCCACTAAACTGGCCAATGAATTTAATGTTTTTTTATACAAGATTTGAGAAAAATCTGAGAACATTGCCCCTCAGGATCAAGCTGACATTGACATTGTCATTGAGGAGAAGGACGTGTATCGGCTATTTCGCCGACAAAATGTAAGCGAGTGGCCCTGATGGGATTTCATCTGCCACCCTGAAGCACTGCGCTAGTCAGCTAGCCCCAGTTTATCCCAGTGCCGAAGAAAAACAAAGCTGTGGACCTAAACGACTACAGACCGGTGGCCCTTACATCAGTGGTCATGAAATGTCTGGAAAGGCTGGTTCTGTCACATCTCAAACCTATCACAGCTCCTTATCTTGATCAACTACAGTTCGCTTACAGGGCAAACCGCTCGGTAGATGATGCGGTCAATTTAGGACTGCATTATGCTCTGGACCATCTTGACTCTCCTGGCTCTTACGTAAGTATGTTGTTTGTGGATTTCAGGGCAGCTTTCAACACTATTCTACCTGAGCGACTGGGGGAGAAGCTGTCACTGATGGGGGTGGGATCCTCTATCTGCCGCTGGATTATGGATTTTTTTAGTGACCGACAACAGTACAGTATGTGTGGCTTGGCCAGCACATGTCTGATCCTCAGACCACTAACATTGGAGCACCGCAGGGGTGCGTGCTGTCACCATTTCTCTACTCACTAAACACCAATGATTGCACTTCCAACAATGGCTCCATCAAGCTGATTAAATTCGCAGACGATACCACATTATTTGGCCTTATTAAGGGAAATGACGAGTCTGCTTACAGGCAGGAAGTGTCAAAATTGGTTGCATGGTGTGATGAGAACAACTTGGAGCTTAATCAGCAAAAGACTGTGGAAATGGTGATAGATTTCCGCAGGGCACCCACCTCCCTTCCACCTCTAACTATCAAGAGCTCTGTTGTGAAGAGGGTGGAGTCAACTAAATTTTTAGGCACCGTTATCACAAATGACTTCAAATGGGAGGAAAATAGTTCCTCCATTCTTAAGAGAGCTCATAGTGGAATGTTTTTTTCTGAGACAGTTAAATAAACTGAACGTTTCCAGCTCTGTTCGGACTAGATTTTACAGGGCCACTGTGGAAAGCCTTCTTTCAGCATCCATTACTGTCTGGTTTGCATCGGCATCAGCCATCTACATTAAAACCATCAGCATGGCCAGCTATCATAAGATACCTGTAAGAAACAGACTTATTTAATCGAATTTAAGATAATTTAATCCTTTTTTTTATTTATTTTTTTTATTATAGAAATCCGCATTGAAGCTCCACACCCTAAACAGTTGGTGGCTGTTAATGCACCAAATTGGTATGCCAACCGCCAATAAAAGAAGAAAGAAAGAAAGAAAGAAAATCATACAAGTGATTAGAATAATGGAATAATACAGGTGACCAGCAGATGGAGACAGACATACCATTTTGACACCGAACAATTCATTTGTAAATTTCAAACATGAGCTTTTACATAACATGCAGTTACACGTTTCTCAGTTACTGTAAATTTGCCTCCCTTATGATACTTTAGAGCAACAACAACAAAAATCATTTGAAGTCTGTTCAACCATTTCATTGTTACAATTCATTCATTTTATTTACAATTCATTTAAAATAGCACATTGTACTGGCACATGGTATTAAGTAAATTTTTTAAAATAACAATGTTAAATAAAATAATACTTAACAATAGGCTTGAAAAAAATCTGTAATGCTTCTTTTGTAGTGGATCATCTTTTATAAAATCCACCTTGCTAGCTTTCAGAAAAACATTGATAAATGACTTACATAACATAGGCCATAACATATATATAATATGCTATAGGCAGATGTGATATATTTGGACCTGTTGTCATTTCATTGACAGCTCATGGCAATGAAGAAAATGCAGTTTATGTAATATATTGATTAATCAAAATAAGTACAAAAAAATGGATTTATGGGATGAAGTTAAAAAGTTAAAAACCTGTGGAATAACATTCATTCCAACTTAAATAAAAAACTGAAGTCTAACAGTCCTTTGAAGAGTGGTAAATAAACTGTGTTTAATAAATACACACAAATGCAGACGCGATGCCTCTTGAGCGTTCTGAAATCACACAGGAAATAGCCAAGTGTTTCCTGTAGCAGTGAATCCAATGAATTTCCTGTGACATTCCTTCACGATGAAGCAAACAGTGATGGAGAAAAGAAGGATGAAGCAGCAGGGAGTCTGACTCATTCAAAGAGAACAAAACTGCTCTTTTACACTGTGACTCTTTTTAAAACAACTTCCACATGATCATTAATCAACACTAAATTTGCTTCTGCCCTCTCTCTTCTGGCCATCATTCTTCTCTTTTTCATTAAGAAACGGAGGACGAAGATCACGGCTACCAGACTCACACTGGTGAGCAGCAGTACCAGTCCAAGGGCCAGAAGGTGTGACGGACCACTGTTCTTGTACTCAAAATGGTCCCATAATCCCAATGACACAACAGTCAAACCAACCAGAGTGCCCCACACCCCAAAGGCCAACATACAGGTGCCACAGGACAGCTCCGCTCCCCCCGTCACCACCGTGACTCCGGACACAGAAACCAACCCATTTGGTAACGTTACGGTTTGAGACTTTGGATCATATTTCACAGTTTGGGACGGGTTAGGCTGGCCTGAAAGATCCTCGGATGTTGCCATTATTAATGTTCTCCACAAAAGTAATATCTTTCTGAAGTTGCCTGCCTCTTCAGTTGATTTAAACTCCTTAAATATTGATGATTTTGACACAATAAATATTTTAGGAAGCAGTTGTCCACCCAGGATGTGCTTCTTCTGTCGTTGTCATTCTTATCTTTCCTCATAGGGTTGTGTCAGTCATTTCTATACTCACTATAAATGATACAAGAGCACAATTTACATCAGCATGATAGCCTATATGCATAGAAAATGGCATTGTGATGATAACAAATGAAGTTATAAATTATAAAAAGACTACTATTAAGTGAATCGTTATCCACGTATGAAAATGTAGACCACGCACATATTGATTGTTTTTTTAGCTCTCATTGTAAGAATTACACTTGTTGTTCTGTTAATGATCAGAATTAGCCTATCTATCAGTATCTTGGCTAGTTTTTTTTTTTTTTTTTAAATCATTAAGTGTCATATAAAGTACTCTATCAATCATTAGTTTAGGCTCAGTCCAAAAGTCCTTTTTTTCTTTATGAAACTAATTCTTTTATTCAGCAAGGGAACATTAAATTGATCAAAAGTTACAGTAATGGCATTTATGTTACAAAAGTTTTCTGTTTAAACATATGTAGCTCTTCTGAACTTTCCATTCATCAAAGAATCATAAAAAAATGAATCACATTTTTAACAAAAATATGAAGCAGCACAACTTGGTAATAATGTTTCTTGAGCAGAAAATCATCAAATTCGAATGATTTTTGAAGGATCACGTGACACCATGAAGACTGAAGTAATTCAGCTTTGCCATCACATGAATAAATTACACTTTAAACTATACTCAAATTTAAAACAATTATTTTAAATTGTAATAATATTTCACAATATTACTGTTTTTACTGTATTTTCTATCAAAAAAATGCAAAAAAGAGACTTCTTTCAAAAACCTAAAAAAACTTTGTACCTTACAATTAAAATGTTATATAAATAGATATGTTGATTGAATACAAACATATCAAATGCTAATACATACCTTTTTCTTGTATGTTAAGAGTCACACCAATATATCAGTTTTCAAAGCATTAAAAAAAAATTCCTTCACAAATAAAATTATTTATTTGAAAATATTGTTAATCCAGTCTTTTTCCTTAAATTCACCAGTGTAAAAAATGTTCTCCAAGGACATGTCTCTCTCAAGCAAGAACATGTTAAATGCGAGTGCCGTGCTCTACCACCATTCTTATAGTACTTGCAGACCAGCCTGCACCCACCACAGAGCCAGTGACCTGTTGTTTTTATTTTCCTTATCATTTGTTTGCTTCCATCGCCCTTTGTGTCCCGTAGGAAAGCGACGTCTGTCATTAGACATCATTATGACCCATTAACTTGTATTTATCTAAGACTCCCTCCCTTCCTCTGCTCCCACCCTCACTCCTGCCTTTGCTTAAGAACCGGCTGCATTTTTAAAAGAGGTATTGTTTTCTAGGAAGAAAGTTTGGTTTTTCTTTGGAAAGTTATTTCCCCTGCCCTTTTGACATTTCAATCGCTATCCTGTCTACGTGCCTCATTCTTTCAAGAAATTAATTTAGTTGATTTACCTCTCAGATATCTCATTTCCAAGCTCAAGAAATATCATAAGCCAGTTGGGTTTGAGTCTTTTCATTAAAGAGACACTGAATTTGTTTATCAGTGACATCTGTTCTTGTTTAGGGATTCCTAAAGATCGACTCATTCAAAGCCCGAGTTGATCCGTTGAACACCCAAAGGCATAAGATGTTCATTAAATATCTGGAAACACCTTTATGTCGGTGAACACTTGCATAAGAGGGTGTTTCCTTCCAAATCTTGTGGCACATTTGTTGTTTCAAATGACTGACGAGTGCTGTGCACCTTCAGGAAGGGGTACAAAGGATTTTTGATGGATTGTTTGTTATGTTTTCATTTGCAATTTGTTTAGACTCACTACAGTGACAACCACACATAACATCCACAACAACTATAGTCTAAATATCTACTAGTCCCAGCAATCCTTGTAATTTGCTGTCAATGTGGGCGCATTGTAATTAGCTCTGACAAGTAATCCAATAAATGTGCTCTTGAAATTCCCGGAATAGCACAGAGAAAATCCCTGCGCTAAAAGAAGGAACGGTTAGGTATGTCTGGTGTTTCCGAGGGAGTTAAATAAATCCAGGGTGATTAAAGGCAGGGCAGACCTGTATCAAGGGAATGTTTTGGAAAGTTGCAAATGGAGCCTAATGTGTGACCTGATGACGGTAAATTTATAGGCACAGGAGGGAAAAAATCCAGACGAAATGTGAAAGGTTCCCTTTTTTGTCCTGTCAGCACTGTAAACAGCTTAGGTACTTGTATGCTGAATAGACCGGGACTGTTTGAAAAAGACACCGTTTTCAACAAAAAACGGAAAACCTTTTATGCGTTTGGGCCTTTCATTTACACAACGACATTTTTGGGGCATTAAAATGCGAGCTTTTGAAATTGGGTTTCAAAGTGCACGTTTTTGAAAACGATGCCGTTATCGTCTCTATGTTAACTAATAAAAACGAATTTTGTGAAAACGGTGATGTCATGTGTGTTTCGTTACAAGTGACATCGCCAACTACAGGCCCGGCAGAATAATTTAGTGTTTTCAATTGGCTTTGTGGATCCATTTGAACGGGGATCTTTTTGAAAACGTTGTCATCACGAAAAATGCAAAGGAAAAACGTTTCTGTTTTTAGTTCATCGTTGTCGTGAAGCTATACCAGATATTAGAGTTTTTAATGATTTTTTTTTTAAAACAATAGGCCTAAGTTTAGATCTCTGAACAATTTCTTGTTGACGTCAGATTTGAACTTCTTATTGATTAAAGGATATTGCAAGTGTTTTGGCACGTGTGCAAAAGTACAATTGTCTACAATTTGCATGATAACTAAATACACATGCTTGTTGATCAAAACTGATGAGTTGATTCTCAATGAAACTGTCAAACTCTTCACATCTTCTAAATATTCTTTCATCATGTAAGCCATCACATGCAAAATGATCCATTCAGTTATCCAAATATGACAGACATGCATGCTTTTCCATAAATATCTGACATGGTATGTTTAATGTCTGCTGAATCAGCCCATTCTCACTCCCAAGGCGTCACCTGACTGACGCCTTGGGAAGCATTTGGACATGCTTCAATATCTGACGCTTTAGGCGCCCTTTAGCGTCAGTTAGATGACGCCCTAGGATCGCGTGTACCCTGCCCCCACCCCACACCTAAACCTAATCGCGTCCTCTAACTGACGCTTTCCTTTAGCGTCAGTTAGATGACGCCGTAGGATCGCGTCATCTAAGTGACGCTAAAGGGCGCCTAAAACGTCAAATATTGAAGCATGGTCAAAGGTGACGCCTTGGGGTGAGAATGCGTTGGCTGAATTGATAAATGACCTGCCATTGCAATAAAATAGGAATCACAATCAACCAATCAAGTTTTGAAGCATATATATGGAGTTTGCCTTCAACATGATCACTTCCAGTTTTGAACATGGAGGACCTTAGTTTTATTACAGCATTTTTATACACATCAACATTGTAAAGGTAAATGCAAGTCTATTTGTACATTCTACTTACAGTATATCCACAATTCAATTCAATACAGTTCAAATTTATTTGTAGTGCTTTTCACAAAATACAGTCATATTGTTTCAAAGCAGCTTTACAGAAAGTGCATTTCAGAAATGTACATGAAGAGTTCAGATGCAAAAGCCTCTAAATGCCATTTGAAATTTTCTTCTTTAATGATGATTTTTATCAAACTTGTATATTTAAGTTCAGTAATTTCACTTAAATAACAATTAATAGGTAATTATCATTGCCATTTAAGTGAAATTACTGAACTTAAATATACAAGTTTAATAAAAAATCATCATTAAAGAAGAACATTTCAAATGGCATTTAGAGGCTTTTGCATCTGAACTCTTCATATGGAAAAAATAAATTTAGTTTATCATGTAATGAGTTATGGGCATAACATATCGCCGGCGTTGAGTCGTCTCTTCACAGCTGTAGAGTCGTCTCGTCGCAGGTGTTGGGCCATCTGAAGTCTCCGTGAGAGGCTGGATTCAAACTGGAGCTTACGAACGCCATTTTTCTCGGGACTCGCATCCCGCGTCTGCTGTTATCTCGCGTCCAGAGATAACAGCAGAAAAGTAAATGGGAAGTAATTTTCTCATTTGGAAAATTATTTATCCGCACAACAACCTCATGTTGGTGGCAGAGCAGCAGCATTTAGACATCAGCAAGAACATGGTCATAGCCAACAATTCCATCAGGCTAAGAGATCCAAAGTGTGACATAAATGACAATAATGTTCTTGCAAATATAAATTGTGTCAGCATTTCCACTATAGACAGAGTTTTGAAAAGACATCAAATGACTGTGAAACAACTATTTAAGGAGCCATTTGAGAGGAATAGTAAAAGAGTAAAGGAGCTGTGGTAGTATGTTAACCATTGGTGTGCATTGTCCAGTGCGTTTTACTGTAGATGCCTGTATACATTTCTTAAAAGTTGTAGATACCCATTAAAAGAGAACATTTAAACTGTCTAGAATGCAATATCATTGCATGTCACTCTGTAGGCATCTTATTGCAGTTCCCACACAAGCGATTTATAGATTACCGTGACAGAATATGCTAATCAATGAAAAAGCAATGTTGCCGATAATATTACTATGGAAGAGGTGTATCACTAAAGCCCAGAGAGAAGTAAATGTCTGCTACACGCAGCTAAAATACTGCCAGTATTTATTAAGGATTACCCTACAGATTTAATTTACGCCATTTGACCATCTTGTTCATAAACAGTGGTGTCAGGCCATTTCATCTTGATGACACTGACTCTTTTATTGACATGAATACTTGCTTTTAAGGAATGAGCTATCCATTTTGAGCAAGTGACACGCTTTTTTGCAGGTTATCAAGAAGTTTGTACTAATTGTCTTGAGAACCGCATTATCTGTTGTGCAAATGCGACTGAGAAAAACTGTAAAAGTATGACATATTCAAAATAATGCTTTATACTTCACAAAAACTAAATATTTTTTTCGTTTGACATAACATGTTTATCATGGAAAAGCTTAAAGGGATACTCCACTTTTTTTGGAAATAGGCTTATTTTACTACTCCCTCAGAGTGAAACAGTTGGGTTTTACCGTTTCCGAATGTATTGAGCCGATTTTCTGGTATTTAGAAGAATATCAGTAACCAGACGGTTTCTGGTCTCATTGACTTCCATAGTATATGGAAGTCAATGAGACCAGAAACTGTCTGGTTACTGATATTCTTCTAAAAACCAGAAAATCAGCTGAATGGATTCGAAAACGGTAAAACCCAACTGTTTCACTCTGAGGGAGTTGTAAAATAAGCCTATTTCCAAAAAAAGTGGAGTATCCCTTAAAGATGTAGTGACAACTGGGTATTTGCTTAGTAAGGCAAGTGTAACTCACTGATAAACGATAGATAGATAGATAGATAGATAGATAGATAGATAGATAGATAGATAGATAGATAGATAGATAGATAGATAGATAGATAGATAGATAGATAGATAGATAGATATATAGATAGACAGACATGAGATGTTGTTTTGATTGAATTCAGGGTTATTACTGTAATGGAAGGGGATAGCCCGAGCTGTTGATTTGGAGCTCAGAGGCTCAGCCATGTCAAATCCCTCTTTAGCGACTTAAACCTGCATTCAAAGGTAACAGCCTAAGTTCACCTGCCCCACCCTCACTCACTTACTCACTCACTCACTCACTCACCCATCAGCAGCCACCGTTGTCAATCGGTGGTCATTCTTCCCTGTACATTACAACGGACGTTGTTCTTTCTCTGCAAACTCTTTGGTGAAACATTTATAAATCCATCAGTTTCAAAGGAGAACTGAGCACCGGGATTTTGGGGACATTAATTACAGGCACCCAACAAAAAATAGATTCTCTGAGACCATCTCAACAAGAGCAGCTTCAAAGTAGAGTGTTTCTCTGAAGGAGGACCTGACAAAGAACATTTCCTGAACCCCTGCCTGTGCCCTCCACCAGCTGCCAAAAATGGGGAATGCCAAAAGCAGTGCTATGTCCAAAGAGATCCTGGAGGATCTCAAACTCAGCACCAAATTCACAGAGGATGAACTGGCACAGTGGTACGAGAACTTCCAGAAGCAGTGCCCGTCTGGCCGTATCACACCAGACGAATTTAAAAAGATCTACGAACGTTTTTTCCCAGACAGTGACGCCGCATCATATGCCCAGCACGTCTTCCGCTCCTTTGACACGAATGATGATGGAACATTGGATTTCAAGGAATACATCATCGCTCTACATATGACATCAACTGGAAAGACGGAGCGGAAGCTGGAGTGGGCCTTTTCACTCTTCGATGTTGACAAGAACGGCTACATCACCAAGTCAGAAGTGAAAGAAATCTGCCAGGTAGGTCAAATGTTCTCTTCACAAATATGAAACGTTTGTGGCACAGTTGTGTGGTTTCCCTTCAAAATCATAGCACAAATGAGTGAGTGTATTTTTGTAGGGAGACTGGGGCTTTAGTTGTCACACTTTTTTTACTCCAATTTCTCAGAGTAACACATTTTATTGAACATTTCACCCTTGTTCCCCAGGAACAAATTGACCTTTTATGAAAACATGCGATGTTGTCACACAGGGGCAAGTTGTCATAATGGAACCTCCCATTAAAACACCTATAATTTCAGAAATACAATTATTAAATTAAAGAATTAAAGAATGTAGGAACAATGTTATAAAAATTTCAATCTATAACACTTAAAGAAGTGACAACATGCTAAGATAAAAAGGTGCCAACTTAACCCAACAGTCATTTATAATAGATATTCATCCTGAAAAAAAGTTCAACTTTTCGGTTAAACTCATTATATCTGACTGTATCCCAGTGTGGTTTTAGTTTTCACTTATTACAAATGATAATTTTAACATTTTAGAGGACTAAATTATTCTGATTTAAGATGTTTGAAACCATCTTGAAAAACATTAGACTCAAATTCTTATAGTTAGTGAAATATGCAGTCTTAATACAGACCACTTCCCCTATAAGACAACTTGCAACTGCCCCAATATAGTGCTAATGCATTCTAACCTTTCTCCTGATCAATGACCCAGACTTTAAATATTCTCTCTATTCTCATTCTAAGTTTTTTTGTTTTCTACGTTCAGCAATGTACTGAACACAAACAAAACACAAGGCCTCATTAAAAAATAAGTCTTGTCCTGTCACTTTGACTTAATAAGCCAGTGCCTCAGAGCATGGCTAATGGAATTGGCAGATCCCAGAATAATCCATCTGATAAATGGTTTAGCTTGAACAATAAATGCACACAGAGGCCTTTTCGGGGGTAGACAGACAGGTGGCTGGGGGATTACAGTGTGAGAGACTTTTTTAGACGCTGGATCAGTAGGTCATAGAGGAAACAGTAAACAGTGGGAACATTCATTGCATATTACATGGCCAGAATTACAAACATGAGAAGAAGAAAAAAAAAAAAGAGTCACGGAAATCGGTAAAGTAATATAAATTGAAGCATAGGAAGAGAGTCCACTACGAAAACCTAAGATGCAATATGGAAACTATTGGACAGGATATAACACCATACTAATAATATGTTTGACCCCCTTTCGCCTTCAGAACTGCCTTTAGGGGAAATGTTGGCCCATATTGATAGGATAGCATCTTGCAGTTGATGGAGATTTGTGGGATGCACATCCAGGGCACAAAGCTCCTGTTCCATCACATCTCAAAGATGCTCTATTGGGTTGAGATCTGGTGACTGTGGCGGCCATTTTAGTACAGTGAACTCACTGTCATGTTCAAGAAACCAATTTGAAATGATTCAAGCTTTGTGACTTGGTGCATTATCCTGCTGGAAGTAGCCATCAGAGGATGGGGACATGGTGGCCATAAAGGGATGGACATGGTCAGAAACAATGGTAGGCCGTGGCATTTTAACAATATCCAATTGGCACTAAGGGGCCTAAAGTGTGCCAAGAAAACATCCCCACACCATTACACCACCATTACACAACAACATCAACAAGGCATTTTTGCCCACAGGACTGCCGCATACTGGATGTTTTTCCCTTTTCACACCATTCTTTGTAAACCCTTGAAATGGTTGTGTGTGAAAATCCCAGTAACTGAGCAGATTGTGAAATACTCAGACCGGCCCGTCCGGCACCAACAATCATGCCACCTTAAATCACCTTTCTTTCCCATTCTGACATTCAGTTTGGTCTTGACCAGGACCACACCCCTAAATGCATTGAAGCAACTGCCATGTTATTGGTTGATTAAATAATTGCATTAATGAGAAATTGAACAAGTGTTCCTAATAATCCTTTAGGTGAGTGTACTTACCTTTTGGATGCATTGTTTACGGGATTGTTTATGGCATTAAGGCATTTGTGGAAGTATATTAAAATGATTATTTTCACACAGCTAGTGTCAGATAAGCACTGACCTCATACTCAGGCTTTGTGATCATTGGTTTGTTGGTTTATAAGTGTAAATGTCTCTGTCATCATGCCAGTGACTGAATGCCAAAGAGTAGCCAATTAAAGACTGAGCTTGTTAAGGCCAGCGAGTGGTTTTGCCAGGAGCTTTGGTACTGCATCTAATCTGTATTATTCTTACGTGTCTTATGAGTCAGAGATAAACATCTCCTCAGATCACCGAACCACTCAGATCCAGGTCAGCTGTGGTCAGGCAAAACTAAAGTCTATGTTGATGACCCTTGGCATTAGTGGTCCTAAGCTATGATGATTACCTCCAGACAAGCAGATGGTCGTTCGTTTGACTCTCCCAATTATGCCTGTATTTTTTTCACTGTCTGAAAATGAATAATGTAATAAAACATTGCATAGCCTGTATTGTGATATAAGTTGTTCACTTTTAATGTGTTGGGGAGAAGATGCTTTGAGATTGGGAAATGGTGGCTAGACTATTATTAATAATATTATAAAATAATAATTATCTATATGATCCTGTTTAATAAAAGGAAAACAGATTATATATATTATAAAAAATGACCACTGCAAATTTGTATATAAGTAAATTTACATGGGTTAGTATAGAAGTTAACATACTTGCAAAGTTACTTATAGTCAGTAGAATATCTGTTAGGGGAGCATCATAATATGAAACATACTCTAATCATACCTCGGTTGTAACGAGTAAAAAAAGTGGACTATCGAAAAGTGGACTCTAAAAAAGTGGACTATCGAAATAAAGTGTTACAAGTATTCAATATTTTTTCCCTCCCTTCTCAACTTCTCTTTTCTTCCATCTTGTTGATCTTCAGGCTATCTTTAAGCTGATCCCTAAAGAGGCCCAAGAGGATCTTCCAGAAGACGTGAACACTGCTGAGAAGAGAGCAGACAAACTGTGGTCGTACTTCGATAAAAAAGAAAATGGTAATATCTTTGTTTTTATAGTTTGTATATCTTTTGAAATAATACAATAGATGTATTATTATTAAATATCTGCCATCCCTGGATAGTACATGGTAAAAGTTTCAAGTCCGTTACTTGAATATAAATTTTCATGATAGTACATGGAATCGTGGTAATGTCAAAAGGCTGCTGTTAAAAGCTATGTGATATTGTCCAGTTACATTGAAGGTTCTTACCCTCTCTTTCTCTTTTTTTCCAGAGCGATTGGCTGAGGGCGAGTTTATTCAAGGTATTCTTGACAATGAAGACGCTATCCACCTTATTCAATATGAGCCCAAAAAGTAACAATAAAACGAGAACAATAACACTGTATTTTTATTGTCATGTGATTTCCTTTTGTGCATTGCCCCTTTTCTTTATCATTTTGTTTGTTTTTATCTTTTACCCCTTTAATCTGGGCACATCTGTCTGTTTTTTTTGTTTTTTTTTGCATTAGTGCAAAATCATTTTGTCGATTTCTGAAAGCCCATTAACTGCAATATATTTGGAGTGAGTCATGCTAGATGGATTGAGGATAGGTTAAAGTGATTATTATTAAAGATTGTAAACTGATAGTAAAGTGTCACTGCTGGGAACATAATGTATTGAACTGTGTGAAAAACGTAGACTTTCTGACAGATTAAATTGTAATGATATTGAGCTGTATCTACAGTAAAAAGAAGTAAAATGCAGATGAAGACCAACTGAAAAACAGAAAAGGAAAAAAAAAATTATCATCCAGGATGATTGCACAATATGTTCAATAATGGTTGTCATTTAAATTGTGCAAATATGATTTTTTGATGTCCACAGCTGAGGAATAAAACTAAAACAATAAAAGCTACCATGAGTCTCACTATTCTGTGTCAGTATGTGTGAATTTTGTGTGTAACTGTTTTGGTGAGGTGAAGAGTTCAAGTGAACCACTGGAATGGGCAGCACATTAATCTCTGATGGTCTAGCACCCGAGAGGTTTAACATTCTGGTGGCAATATTTACCCGTAATCCTAGATTATCTTTGCGTGTGTCAACACATGGCATATTTGGGCCAGAAATATACTTCATGCACAGGTAAATGCGACTCTGTAAGTGAGTACTTTGTAATATTGTGTTGATCTTTATGTCATCTTTATGCTCTTTATAACACGGTTTACTGACCGTTCCTTTCCTTGTCTTAGTCCAAGTCAGGATTACTAATATAATCTCCTGTCCAACATTGATTTCAAAATCTTCAACTTCACAATCCATCATCTCTTTAACTCTTTCTCTGCCATTGACGCAAATTATGTTATGCCAAATTTCGACTCCTTGCCAAATTATTACCTCTCTTGTTGAAGTCAGTACTTGACTGCCTAATCCTAATCCTAACACCACCCCTAATCCTAACCCCTCCCCCACAACTAATTCTAAACCTATTCTGTAAAAAAACATTGTTGGTTTAACTTAAAAAAGTAAGTAACCTGGTTGACTTAAAAATTTAAGTTGATTGAACTGGAAAAAGTGAGTTAATACAATGAAGGAGATTAATTTAATCATCAGAAACTCAAAATAATAAGTTATCTCAACTAAATGAATTATAACATATGGTGGAATCCGGCTTGTCCCGTTTGCTTGCACGCTTAACACTGCGTATGAGCAGCGTTTTTCCTCTGTGGAGATGCATTCAGTGTTGCAAATTCCACTTGGTAAGTAGCAAATCCGCCATGGCACAACTGGCTTTTAAAGGGAAGTTAAAGAGAGATGAGACTCCAATGGGCTTTATACACAGCTGCACTACTTCCTGAACTTCACAGCTCCTTCCTGTCTGCCATTATTGGACACATTGATTCATTCAGGTGTGTCTGAATACTGTTGCCGTGACTACTGAGGTCAAGCACACCTGAATTGTCCAATAATGGCAGACAGGAAACAAGGAGCTGGCTGAAGTTCAGGAAGCAGCTGTGCATTGAGCCCATTGGTTTATTGCATGTTACATGCAAAACACACCCATTACTCATTAAGACAATATAGGGACAACCCTTTTAGACCATTTTTCACGTCATTAAACTTGCAAGTGGATTCAGACACAGCCTATGAGCCTATTAAGTGCACTTGTGCATGCACTTTAGACCATGTGCTTAGATCATTAAAATTGAACCCACTAACACAGGTGAAGGGAAGAACCAGAAACAAGAGATAGGCAAATGCATGAAAAATAACGTGATCATCAATATTAAACTGCATATAAATCCAAACTGCTTAATGTCCTATGAAATGTCGACCCATGCCGAGCTATGACTGAGCAAGCTTTAGGGGTTTTGATGGACTCGATCTACTCCATTTTGATCATCGTTCTGAATCTGATCCAGACGTTGCATGTTCAGGTTTCGTATTATTCTGGGGGCCATGAAACTTATGAATATGATCCAAAATGGTGGCGGGCAACTTTTTTCAAAGACGCTGGCGTGGACAGAGTTAATATAGCCTATATTTTTTTCTTTTGTTTTGCCATATTGAACATTTGTGATAATGAACTTGAACTGTTACAAGGTACACAAATAATGTCAACAGTGAATGTAAGTTACAATCTCAGTATTTTCAGTATTGACTCTACTCTCAGAAGTAGCGGAAAACCCCTTGACAAATAATCTCAACAATTGATGGTTGCAACAATTCCACATTTAGTAAATATTCAAGCATTTTAGATTTTGTTAGTAATAATGCTCTTTTAAGCAAGTCTGTACATTAGCTATGGTATCAGATGCTTTTCTGAGCAACAGAGTTATTAAATAACACAAATATAGCATAAAAGATTTGATATAACAGAACACCTTTTTGTATATAACAGATGAGATGCATAACTAAAAATAAAACAGGCTTTGTGATCTGAAACAATCTCAACGTAATCCACTCAAGAGTCTCATCAATACATAAATACAATTTCCTGGAATCCTCACACTTGAAAATCCAATCACTGAATGATTTAAACACACCTTTCTCCTTTCTCACATCTGCTGTATGTCTACAGTCTCTCTCACTCATAATGACTGAATTTCAGCCACACACATACCTAAAAAAAATCATCTATAGGGACATTTTGCATAGACAATTTTTGCAAGTCAGTCAGTTAATCAGACAAACGAAACAGACAAGGCCTTTGTTGTAAAAACCCATTAAAGCTATATTTCACCCAAAATAAAAATCTGACATCATTTACTCACACTCTTGTCGTTCCAAACCCGCATGACTCAAAAATAGATATGTTGCAGAGTTTTTTTAAAGGCAACCAAAACTATCTGATTACCAACATTCTTCAAAAAATCTTCTTTTGTGTTCCACCGACAAAAAAAATTAACTGAGCTTAGGAGCAAAATGTGTTGGAGTAAATGAAGTCAGATTTTTCATTTTTGGGTGAATCAGCAAGGGGAATCTATTCCTTTCATGGCCTCCTTCATCTCATCTATCTCTCTCTCACAGTCCTCACACGTATCCGGTCTGCATCCCCCAACCAGTACCAGGGTGGGCACATCTTCCTCTTGCACCATTCTCATGTTCCCATTGGATGCCCACACAGAGTCCATCATCCCATTCGGGCACTGTAACAGGCCACTCACGGAGTAGATCCCGCCCCCTGGGACCACCTCATCGTAGGATGGAGCGTGGGTTGTAGCGCGGGCCTCTTCTAATCGAAGTCTCTGGCGGTGATGCATCTCAATGACTGTTTTGGTGTAAGAATTAAGGGTCATAACCGCAGCACCCATGCAGCAGCTGAAAGACACCCATGCCAACCTTGGAGTTGAGAAGAGAGAGAAAGGACCATGCAAAATTTAGGGTTGGAATAACAAAGAACTAGACATGATTCAGGCTTTAGTCAACAGTCAGTGAACTCAAAAATATCTAATAATTCTTGATATTCAAGTGGTATTTAACATCATGGACAAACCAGGGCACAACGTGTCTTCTATACTTGGATATATATTAACATAATGTATGTATATCATAGCTTTGATGTTTCATATTTGTAATATATGAAAACTCGAACGATATTTGATATCTAGCATAGGGAATGCGGAAAAATCTTTACAAATATTATATTATATATTTGTATAGTTACATCATGTTATATTATTTGGATATTTTTTAATAAATGGTGATTTTTAATTAAATTGGCGAAGGTTTGATTTTGAAATTGGTGGGGACGGGGACAACAATCATTGTTTTTTATCGAAATTATTGCTAGGGATATATCAGAGTCACCGGATATTGGTAGGGACACATCCCTAGATGACAGAATTTTTGTTCACTATAAACATTTTAAAGGCTTTGTAAAAGTGATGGAATCATCTGAAACGTGCTGAAAACAGCACACAAATAAATCACACAGAACAGAATGAATGCTTTGTGTCAAGTCAGAAAAATGCATCTAATGATTTGAACATGTTCAATTAATTTCACTCAATTTCAACCTATTCATTCCATGGATTCAATCCATGAACTGATAAAAATGCCTAAACATTTGCATGTTTCTTAAATTTATTCCTGACCTGGGCCTGCTTCGGCTATTTTTTTATTGCTGCAAATTATAAACTGTATTATCGCACATTATATCCAACTATGTGCCCACATACAATGTAGTACACTCAAATAAAGCAATATACATAAATAGCAAATCTCGACTGCTTGATTGCTTGTATCCTTGCACAACATAAACTATATTAGGAATTCACCCAGTTCTAATCTGCTCAGTATAACTAAAAGGCATGGAAATACTAAAGATATGATGAACATAAACATCATGATTTTCTGTAAAGCTGCTTTTCACAATATATATTGTGAAAAGCACCATACAATTAAATTTGATTTGACTATACTTAACGTTCAAACTACACTTTTAATCGTATCCCCATCAAATCAAAATGATATATTGTGTAAACATGCAAGAGTACTCACGCAAATGACCAACCGTAGTCCCATGTCTGAGGTCTCCAGTCTTTGGGCCCCACAATCACAGTCAGCTGAAATACGGTGGTGTACATCATATGAGCCACCATCCCTAACAGTCCTGAAAGAGGGAATTAGAACAATATATGATGCCTGGTATCTATGTAATGCAAATGATCAAAATATAATTCTTTAACAATAATTACTGAAGACTGCAATACCCAAATGTACCACAAGAGAGAAGCATTCTCTTACCTGAGAGCACAGTGCACATGGCTGCAAAAGCATTGATTTTGAGCGCATGCATTTCTTTATGAGCACACAACACTTCCACCCACATGAGTAGAAACCCCATCCCCAACAAACTGATGTACATGAACTCAGCAATCATTGACAACCACAGAACACCTGCAGGAGGCACAGAGGAACACATGCATGGTACACTTAATATGAGAATACTGTACAAATAGAGAAAGACTTGACATTCTGCATAATATATATCAGCCCATTCTCACTCCCAAGGCATCACCTAACTCAGTGTTTCCCAACCCTGTTCCTGGCGGCACACCAACACTGCGTGTTTTCTTTGTCTCCTTTATCAAACACACCTGATTCAACCCATCAGCTCATAATCAGGTGGGTTAATGGGCTGATGGGTTGAATCGGGTGTGTTTGATTAGGGAGACAAAGAAAACACGCAGTGTTGGTGTGCCGCCAGGAACAGGGTTGGGAAACACTGACCTAACTGACGCCTTGGGAAGCATTTGGACATGCTTCAATATCTGACGCTTTAGGCGCCCTTTAGCGTCAGTTAGATGACGCCCTAGGATCGCGTGTACCCTACCCCCACCCCACACCTAAACCTAACCTCCTCTACGTCCTCTAACTGACGCTTTCCTTTAGCGTCAGTTAGATGACGCCGTAGGATCGCGTCATGTAACTGACGCTAAAGGGCGCCTAAAACGTCAAATATTGAAGCATGGTCAAAGGTGACGCCTTGGGGTGAGAATGCGTTGTATATATATATAAATCATTTCATGAACACACACGTGCACTGCACGCTCACCATGAGTCTCTCCAGGAGTAAGATCTAAGAACCGGCGACATCGTTCTCCTGTAATGTAGCAGAATGAACAAGAATGAAATCCAATCTCTGACACACAACAAAATAATTATTTTAATGGCTTATAAAGCATTTTAAAATGGGTGTGCCATTTTTGTTTTTACACTTTCTTTAAAAACTCGTTTCAAAACTCAAGACATTAAACTCCCAGCCAATAATCAAAATACACATTTTTCATTTAATTGCAATGATCTAACTGTCAATTAAAACAACTGCTCAACTGATAAGTAACTGCTGCATTACTGCATAAATGCATAGCTTTATGAAAATGCTGTGATCAGAAAGTTTCTGGATAATGAAATCCACTTACACCAATTACTGTGGAACATGAACCAACAGGTCTACATTATTTTGAATGTAATACTTCATTACCATTTTTTGTTACTATGGTCCCATGTTCCACTTTTCTAGACCATGTTTTCAGATTTCACATTACTGTGCAGGCTCTGGTTGAGAATCCAAAAAAGTGGTGGTGAAAAAAATGTTTTGAACATTAGATAGCCTGTTACAAGTGATTGTTTTTGAAAAATGCCATCAAGGTCCTAAAATTAGTATTAAAGTTATTTTAAAAAAATAATAATAATTGTGTAATTTACCCTCATTGCACTAGTACAAGTCTTCTAAAGATTTGAAAAAGAAAAAAATGCTTTGCTGCATCTCTGAAATCTTTTTACACATTTGCAAATACACATTTGCATGTATTCAAACACATATTCTCCATTCAGTTTCATTGTACAGGAAAGCGCAGCGTGAAAGTCCAGCCTTCCAGAATGACATAATCGACATTGTGACTTGATGGTGAGATAATTTTAGGGTGAGAGAATTTCCATTTTTGGGTAAACTATCTCTTTGATGTCTCTCGATTAGACTTTTTCTTACCATCAGCGTGTTTTTCACAAGACTCCCAAAATCCTGTGTGGAAATATCTGAAGGTGTACTTGTCTTCTCCCGTCTCCCAAATGTAGTGAACTGCGTTGGCCAATTGCCTTTGACGAATCCTGGCTAGTTCCTCCCTTCGCTTTGGTGGTAAAGTGCCCCGTGGATCTGGGGTGGGGCTTTCTGAAAAGAAAAAAAAGACTACCAATTAGCCTGTTTGTAACCTAAATAAGTGCGTACAAGCACTGTAACTTTTCACTGCTTGTATCACTCCGCTTGTCTGTGTTCCAGAATCCAGACAGTCTGTCAGTTGTATTGGAGATTATTACACATTATTACACCAGTAGGTGGCGAACATCTTTAGAAACAGTGTTGGGGGTCACGCATTACAAATAAAGTGAGTTACGTAATCAGATTACTTTTTAAAGGGGTGGTAAAACGCCATTTTTACAAGATGTAAAATAAATCTCTGATGTTCCTAGAGTGTGTATTTGAAGTTTAAACACAAAATACGCCACAGATATTTCAGCCCATTCTCACCCCCAAGGCGTCACTTAACTGACGCCTTGGGAAGCATTTGGACATGCTTCAATTTCTGACGCTTTAGGCGCCCTTTAGCATCAGTAAGATGACGCCCTAGGATCGCGTGTACCCTACCCCCACCCCACACCTAAACCTAACCACGTCCTCTAACTGACGCTTTCCAGTTAGATGACGCCGTAGGATCGCGTCATGTAAGTGACGCTAAAGGGCGCCTAAAACGTCAAATATTGAAGCATGGTCAAAGGTGACGCCTTGGGGTGAGAATGCGTTGTATATAGCATGTTAAAGTTAGACCAGACACAAAACGCACAGTTTTGTGCCTGACCCTTTAAATGCAAATGAGCTGCTGCAGAGGGCGGGGTTTCAAGAGCCCATGTGTGTTAGCAGCTGCGATTACCTCACGCAGACACACTAAAATGACAGAAACTGTTCTGCCTTTAATGTTAAAACAGAGTCAGTCAAAGATGGAGAGACTCAAGAAGAAGTGACAACATGTAGAATGCAACAGGACATCTCTGAATGGTTAATTGATGAATTTATGTTGCTGATGTGGAGTTAACTATCTTCAATTAGCTTTCTGTCATGGGAATCTATAAATCGCTCGTATAGGAACTGTTGTGAGATGCACACGTATGTGAAAAGATGGATGCTAAAGTTTGAGTTGAGTCACAAACGTACTCTTATACAACAACTCTTGAGTTCTCTTTTCAACATGGACTGCGTGTTCCCGGGGACGGGTTTATGTACATTTTAGGGTTGGTGATGTCACTAACCCGGGAGGAACCTTGTGTAGTCCCTACCAGCCATTTGTTGTAGTCCTTAAAAAACGATTTCTTTAAAAGCAAATATCCTTCTTTGCTTTGAACTTTGAGCGTTGTAACTTTGATAGTGTTGTTCATGCTCAAACAGCAACATTTCACACAAACTAAAGTTAGAAAAGTGAAATCATACTTTACCACCCCTTTAAAAGTAACTAGTAAAGCATTACTTTTAAATTTCCAACAAAATATCTCGATTACTTTTTCAAATAAGTAACGCAAGTTACTTCCCATTTACTGACACCTCATCTGTCCCATTGTTGAGAGAAATCAGGACTAATATGCAGAGTTGTGTGCGCCATGTAAACATCATAGTTATAGTTCTAGATTAAATGTGAGCATGTGTTTACTCATCGTACATGCATAAAGACAGATTCAGTATTCCTCAAAAATGAATAAAAAACAGTTAAATGCAAACTCAGAATATTACGCAAACCTGTGATAAACAAATGTGTAAAAAACACAAATATATTTTATGTATTCAATCTCACTTTATAAACCAGTGTTTTTGCTGCTGACTTTCCATGATACAACTGAATTAAGATAAAAATTTGTGTTTAATTTTATTTTTATTGCTGAAAGAGTGTTGAACCATAGACAGTAAAAGAAACTAACCTCTCCTGCATCCTAGCCGCAAATTTGTATTTCCTTTATCCTGAGGCTTTTTCATTTCACTTTTGGCCTTTACATTTTGCCAAAAAACACTGGCTTATTCATTCAGGAACTAAAAACACTACTGTTGCTTGGAGATCCGCAAAGATTGATCTACTTTCATTTAATTTGGGACTATTTATGTTGTGAATATCATCACGATTGTGATTTGTCACACTGGTAAAATCAAACCAGAAGATTAAGGTGCATGTGATACATCATACCTGTAGTGTAAGGCTCACTATTGTTCTGACCGCAGTTCTTCATCTTGACAGGTGAAAGGCAGAGAGGTTTGACCACCTTGTGCGTTCCTTCACACCAGTAAGACGTACAGAAAGCCAGCACAGATAAAGCAAGGGCAAGGGAGGTCAGGAAAAGAGAGAGCAGGGAGCGAGAGCGCCTGGACATGTGGTCCAACATGCTACCTAGAGGTAAGGAAGAGAAGGGCAAACAGGGATGCCAGTGTCCACGCACAAAAAAAAAAAAAAAAATCTTTTGGGATGAGAATGAAATTGAGAAAATTATATAAAGCAGAAATGAGAAAGAGATCCCTGTGACAGATGGCAGGATAAATGAAGATGTGGATTTAATAAAAGAGAGGGTCAGACAAGGAAAGAAAACATATGTCCCAGTCTTATAGATTTAAACTTTGTTCTTGGCAGATGTTTAACCAAAGCAACAAATGAAAAAATTATTGAAGAGAACTAAAAGACAGATTATATTAACTACACAGACACATCTTACTACTTAAGCAATACATTTTGGCATTCGTATGTCATTATTATATGAATTAGAATTTTCATTTATTATGTGTTTGATATTTTCATATGAAGTAATTTACTTCATTATAATTTTTTATCACTAAATTATGTAACGCAAATCATTTCATGTCATAAAATGTCTTGATTCGAAATTTTTATTTAATATTAGTGATCTGTTATGTTGCTTTGAAAACCAAAGGCAAATAAATGTATTACTTCTTCCAATATCAATTAAGTTATTCTCATATGGTTTTATAACCCTTGCAGAATACATAAGAATCTAAATTATAATAAAATAAGAGGGGTCATAAAATGCATGCACTGTTTCAGATTAGAGAGTCTACTTAATTTACACAAAGTCATTTTGTTGTGTTTTTGTTTTCTATACATTTAGTTTGTTAAACTAAATGAAAATGAGAAATGGTGGAGCTAAATAAGTTTTTATAATTTATTTTATTTGTTGTTTGTTTTATTTTAAGTAACAAAGATGTTTTTTTTTAATGGTTTTAGTTTTAGTTATAATAAAAATCACGCACTGTTCTTCTGAAAAATCAAAGTATTCTGTTTTCTAGCATCTTGTTTTTTTTTAACTCTTTCCAGCAGAGACCGTATGATTTTGAGATCTATCTTTTTACACTGTGAACAATTAAGAAACTTATATCACTCTTACAAGAAAAGGTTCTATATAGAACCTTAAAAGGTTCTATCAGTGCTATGTATTTGGAACCCCTAAAAGGTTCAATAAAACCTTTTTAAGGGTTCAATAATAAGATCCCTTTAGGTTTCTTTGTAACCAGGAAAAAGGTTCTATATGGAACCTTTTGGGTTCATTCATTATTATTTGTTTTGTCCTTTCCAGATTAAATATTTCATATTATTTACAAACATCAAGACCCTATGTATTTTTTAATGCTTGTGAACGATCACAAAATTCAAGATAAGGAGGTGAGAAAATGTATATCATTTTATGTAGTTAATATCACACAAAGAGTGCCTTTTCAGTTTTTCTTTTTCAAAAATAAGCATGATTGAAATGTGATATTAAGTTACAACAACAGTTTAATAAACAATAATTTAATTACAACTAAAATGTTGCAGAATAATGTAATATGAATGAATAATAGCCTATAAAGAACCTGCATAAAGGGTTCTTTCTTGTCATTATAGAACTTTTTTAGCATAAAAGGTTCTTTGGAGTTGAGTAAAGAACCCTACGCTTCATATATAGAACCCCAATAAACTCTTTTTTCTAAGAGTGTACACACAACTAAAGGTATAACATACACTGATGTTCAAGGCGGCGCCATGATGTATTATGAACATATAAGGTGTACATTTTTCTTTTTTAATTTAAAGATCATTTCATATAGAACTGCACTTCCGAGACTATAAGACAAATTTCCCAGAATATACAAAATAATCCAATTCAAAAAGTTTACACCCCCCGCACCATCTTGAACATAAGTGAATGTTTGCACCTTTTGTAAAAGTTGTGTAGTTCCTCGGTGTGAAATGATGGATCTCAAAATCATACAGTAACTGTTGGAAAGGGTTCAAATGTGCAGGAATGTTTAATAATGTTTAATCAGAACAGTATGCAATTTTGCTAGGGGTGTGTAAATTTATGAGCAGAACTGTAATTTAAATGTAAAACATGTTTATGAAATGCAGAATAAATGTTACGAACTATTACTGATCTTCCTTAACGCATCATCCAGTCTAGTACTGAATGGATTAAAAATGAGAAAAGGAAAGAGGGGGAATTCAAAGGATTACGTTTGAAGTTACGTGATGAAATTATTAGTTAAGCTCTTGCATTAAGTCTAACTTTACTTGTAATCCTCTAATAATCTGTTTTAATCTGTTTGGGCTTTGTAGGTGTGCATGTTTTTATATATAATTATAAATGCGTTTAAGGATTCCTATGCATTACTTTTATCCTTAAACTCACATTGAAAGAGCTATATGAGCATGTAATATAAAACTAAAGTTTAATATATCTGAATAAACCTGACTATAGATTACAAAAGTCAGATCAACTAAAAACAGTTCTTCAAAGCAACATTTTCACATTTTCTTTCTCGCAGAAAAACAGATCCTAAATGTAATTTTATTTGAATGTGTTTGATACGAAAGGCATCGTGTGTGCTAATCAAAAGAAATGCTTGAATCGTTCATTTCTGCAGTATCGAGAATTAAATGTAGCGGAAATCAACATTATTCTGCATTAAAAAAGCTGATTTTTACCTGTGCACATTGAACTTCTTACATCACGTCCATCTTAATAATTCCCCCGTTTCCATCCATTCATTTTCATTTTTTTTCTTCCTTCTTGTGCAGTTGTTAAACAAAATGTCTCGTCTCTTTCATTCAGCATGCAGTTTCTCTCCTTACCCTTCTGTGATTATTTCTGCTTTTCCCCTTTTTTGGTAAAATCCTTCCCAAATCTCCTCCTTTTCCTGCCTTTCCTTGGAAATTGGTGTCACACTCTACCAAGAGCATCCATAATCCCCCTTCAGTCCATCTGTTAGCACCATCTCCATCTTTCTATCCTGTCTTCTTTTACATCACTCCATCCCACCCTTTTTAAACAACCCTCTGTCCCACCTGTTCTTTACACCCCTCGGTGTCTCCACCGGCCCTTACATGTGACCTGTTCTGTCCTGGGGAATTACCCACCCCTCCTGTAAAAAGTAATCACCGAGTACTACTGAGAATCACATATTGTCTTTGTCCCTGTAAATCACTTCAACATGAGCTTAAATATAAAAAAAAAACATTCATCAGAATTTGTTGCTAAAGGTATTTGGTGTTCTTATGATTTCCACCTATTCCTCCCACCTCCACTGCGCTTTACAAAAGTCCCACGAGATGATGCATTGCTTCATAATATTATTTACACTTTATTATTTACAAAACAACAAGACATGAAAAATGTACAAGTTATAAAAACAATGATGATACGTATGGGATGTTTTTGTTACTGCGTGTGTACAGAAGGCGGAAACGGGGGGAAAGAGAGCTGCACGCTCATCCCCAGGCCTGGGACTTGCAGTAATGCAGAACTAGTTTCCCATCACTTCCAAAACACTGTAAAACAGAGTAGAAGAAGAAGGTTTACCAATTAAATCCAATAAACACGTCGTTCCTTCACAGAAATCCCATCAAAATTGCATTGACCTATTATGTTCATTACACAGCATTACACAGGTCATGTTAAAAACAGAAATAGTCACTAGCATATAGAGGACTGTTGCTAGTTTCAAGTCTTCTGATTTGTCAGCAAAACATTGCTACATGACTGTAGTAATGACAGAAAATCATGAATAATTACTCCAACTAAACCATACCCAGCTTTTAATACTAACCCTATAGTAAGTACATGTTAATTGATATTACTCTATACTTTTGAAATGTATAATGGGCTCTATGCACGGCGTTATTTCCGGTGAAGGATTAAGGATGCTCGATAACTTCCGCCGATCATAGAGTCCAATGCAATACCGAGAATTTATATTGAATTTTATACTCCATGGTTATACTAAAGAAACGTTAGTCACAAAAACAGATAAAACAGACACCCCTCGTTGTGTTTATGCTTCTTTTTAAAATTATATTAAATAAACATAACTATATATAAAATTACATCTAAACGTATGTACGTTTCGTTTCAAAGACGGGAGGACAGTAAATATTGAAGACTCTGCCATAATCCCGTTTTCTCCGGTTTTCCTCCGCTTTAATCTACACAACCGGAAATGAACGAGCATCCTTACGTCAAATGCGGAACTTATGCGTGCATATAGCCCATTACACTGTGACTAGGACACATTCAAAGGAAGTGCAACCAATTGGTCTACTTTCAATTTCCTTAAAAAGCCAGAGGAGGGCAGAGGATTTGGCAAACACACACACATACAAAAACATACCTCAAAAAGCACACCCACTTCTTGGTCTGGTGATGGAGCAAATGACTGATTGACATAAATGAACTGGTGGAAGAGCAGAAAATAAAGGTAAAGCATTCAGTACAGAAGAGCAATAAGAAAAAAACTACTTCATCTCATAATTATTTTTTCTGTTTGAATTCATGATTAAAAATTAATTTGATTGGTTCATAAATGCAATTACTTATGAGAAAAATCACATAAATTAAATTAAACATACAAACACACACACACACACACACCTATATATATATATATATATATATATATATATATATATATGAAGAGTTCAGATGCAAAAGCCTCTAAGTGCCTCTAAGTATATTTAAGTTCAGTGATTTCACTTAAATGGCAATGATGATTACCTATTAATTGTTATTTAAGTGAAATTACTGAACTTAAATATACAAGTTTGATAAAAATCATCATTAAAGAAGAAAATTTCAAATGGCATTTAGAGGCTTTTGCATCTGAACTCTTCATATATATATGTTTGTGTATTTATTAATAAAAAGGTTCATTCAAATGTATTTATTAAACATTTATGAGAACAGCAAAATGTATTGTCCACGAATGTAGATCTAAAGCAGTGGTTCTCAACTGAGGGCCAGGGCCCAATAGCATAGTGAATGAACTCTGATCCCAGAGTACACAGCACTGCAGAGTTTAGAAAAAGCCCTTTGAAGGCAAGCCTGTGACTTTAGTCCAAAAAAAAAAAAAAAAAAAAAAAAAAAACGCAGAAAAGGACACAAGAGGCCTTTGGATGTCAATGAGAGAGGCTTCACTGTATTGTGAGGAAATAGCTTATATTTAATGAATCGACAGTCTGCTAATCTTCAATGTGTTTTAAGGCTAACAATACTTTTGTTGGTGACCGTTTGTAGATTTTACAATAGAAATGTTATTTTACAAGAGAAGGCAGAGTAGGGAATGTCACGACAGGTAGGACTCCATTACCACCATCAGACACGTAGGGGTATTTAATAATTGACATCTCCCCAATCAAACACACCTGATTCACCTGACCAAGGGTGTGTCTCAATCAGCTCCCCGGCTTGTGAATCAGTATGTTGTGTACATAAATCCGGCTGCTGGTAAGGACCCTGGTTCGCTACACATTGGTACAGTGATAACGCAATTTCCGGCAACATGACTACATACAATGCCAAAGTACAACATTGTAGAATGTTGCAATCTTGCAAAATTTCAGGTGAATATTAATAAATGCTAACTAGATCTGTTCACTACCTGTCTAGCGATGTGCGTTTATGCTAACATATAAATAAATAAAAAACGGTTTGTCTTTTCAAATCTTCTATTGTCATTATATTTATTCAGTTGGCTTGTGCGTTTCATGTTTTGTGCTTCAGAAATTTGACGAATTTTCCAGTAAGGGAGCATAGTGAGCATTGATGCTCCCTGGTTTTTGGATTAAGACAGCCCTTAAAATGGCCGTCAAATATTGTGTTGGACAACGGGAAGCATACGAGTAAAAAAAAAAATAAGCCCACGGATAACTCGCATGGAAATGGCATGGCCTTTTTCAGACCTGTTCCCTTGCACCAGTCTTAAGGCCTGAGCGTACTTCAATTTTCCATTTCCCGTGTCCGCACAGCTTTCAAAAGCACACTAACTCAACCGGATGAGCGCAGAAGGGCACGTTTGACACAATTGCTTTTCCAGACTCTAGAGGATATCATAGGCCAACATTGAGTCGTGTCATTTACAGGATGTTCACTCAGAGGGATAGAGGAAGAAAAGTAGCTTGTGTGCTAAAGTTAAACAAGAACCAAGAAAAAAAAAACAACGGAGAATGATATACTGCTTTGTTTACTGTTCTTGGCGTGTTGTTTTGTATCGCTCTGTACAACAACTGTACAATATATGCACAGTTGCGTATTGCCACCTACTGGACTCTTCTGTCTCAACATTCACCTTCTTGATGGTGAAAATTATGTCTCTATATGAATATCTTTAAGACTATCTTTCAAACTGGGAAAAATGAGTGGTTGTGTTCTTTTGTTGATGGCACAGTGGTCTGGCAGAGGAGGGAGAGCCCACTCTGCTTTAATAATGCTTTTTAATGGTGGGGTGAATAACATACCAGTTGTTCACTAGGCTCCAGTTTGAGAAAGCGTGAGATGAATTGAGCGAGTGACTGTACGGTCCTTCCTTTCTCCACTGACCATTTTTTGGTCTTCATGATGGGCGTATCACCGACAGCCTTTAACAGCACATCAACTGAAAGATAAAATGAGGACAAAATAATTCACAACATATTCAGAAAACATCTGTGGGCCATACTTATAAAGAAGCTGAACTTATTACAGATTGCTTTTTTAACAGTGTACTTAAGTGTGTTACGAAACACGAAAATGTACTCTTAAAACAAACAAACACACAGTCCAACATTACATTAAGTGTCATTAACTACTAGTAACTTTTACATGCATTTTTTCGGTTTATTGCGTACATACATGTTTTACATTGAACTTATATTTAAAAAGGAAAATGAATGTAATTACAGCTGTAATTAGTCTAATTACATCTATAATTAAACTGCTGACAGTGTCCTTATTTACCCTTAAACAAAACCAGACCATCAAACCTGTACCAAACCTTCCCCATATCCCGCCTCAATACCAGCAAAAGTGTTTTGCAATACAACATAAAACAATGATTACACTGTACCTAAAAAGTATTTTTATGCAAGTATGCAAGACATACATAACAGCTAAAGACACCTAATATAAAGTGAGACACCCAATAAAATGAACAGCATATTTTCACAAGGGCCAGCTAATAACTTTCTGATGTCAAACAAACTACTTTGTTTGTAAAAATTTAAAGCAAGTAAAGTAATGTATAAGTTATTTTGAAATGTATCGGTATATTACCCTATTAATCAATAATTATGCTAAAACAATAAAACTGCAATACAACATTATATAATAAATACATTTTTACGGTGAGATATAGCCATAGGCTCCACCATTGGGTTCCCAACTTCACAATAAATTGTGATTATTATAATACTCTGTATTATCTTGTCATCTGTTGTTGAATGATTGTACAAGAATATTTTAGGCCATTCGGTTAATTAAAATAACGATTATGCCGAAAAAAAATCTTAACAATAATACAACTCTTACAAACACTTTCATGGTAAAGAAGCACATGCCTGCTTGCCAGCCATTGGCTGCCTACATACAAACGGGATGTTCATTGGCTGGCAGAGCTATCAATCTTTGCGAAATCACGGAAGTAGATCGCTGATGACCTGCCGAAATAAACACTGCAGCAGCCTTTAGCAATTAATTTATAACAGTTTCTCAGGTCATGTATATAACTCATACTCTTTTTCTTCTCATCCGATAATCCAATGTGTTCAGTGGCAGTTTGTTGTATCGATGGTTCATCTTTTTGATTTTCTGTAGGAGATTCTGCGTTGTCAGACATCCTTCGACGTACACAACTGGCAGCAACACCATAAAACTGCGCATGCGTGCTGATCTTAGCTGAATTTTCAAATTAAAAGTCTCCGAGGGCGTCCTTTATTTATTTTTTATTTTTTAAAGGCTACAAAGCACATTTTATTAAGTTTATATAATTAGCTTCAATTCAGTTTAGTAAAGTACACTAGCTTTAATTTAGTGTCATCAGATTAATTTATAGGAAACCGTATATGCTAATCCAACCACTGGATGGCAACATTTTCATAAGAATGGTTACATAAGATAGGAACTTCTGGAACGCTTTTTGTTAGTGTGTAGGTCTGACAAGTGATGAATAAATATTTATGCGTGCTGGTATTAAAGAGATCTACTGTGCTGCATTCATTGCACTTCAAATGTAAGTAGCCTACACTTCTTGACTCCACAGACTTTTTTTTATCCCTTAACATTTACTCACAGAGTGCAGCACTAAAGGTAAGTATTCCATTCAAAAGATAGAGAATTCACTGGGGAGCAAATATAAATCCATGTATAAATAGAGCCTACTGTTCAGACTTATTTTGGCATTGTAAATATAAAAGTAGCTGGATTTTGTTTCATTATTGTATATGGATATTCTCTAATCCAGTGAACCACTCCTTCAGTAATGATGGGTTTTATATGTGACCTCATACACTGACAACACTTCCAGCCATTCATCATTGTATTAGTAACCACAGTGATAGTGTGTGAAATAAGCTGTGCTAAGAAAGAGGAAGTGATGTGATGTGATTCATGGCTCAGCTGCAGCATCCTTGAATTCTCTTTCCAGGCAGGATATGTAGGCCACCAAAGGAGAAAGAATGTCAGTTGTAGCCTTTAATCTACAATTCATTCAAAGATCTTAGTTTTCTTAACTCTTTGGCATCATATTTGATGCATGAAAGGAATTTAAACTGTCAACAAAATTAAAACTTTGCTGAAAAACCTGTTGTATAACTACAACTTTCTGTCCTCTAATTGATAATTCATACTTTTTAGCAAGTAAAAGGCATTTTAGTATTGTAAATAGGCCTATGTATCCCTTTACGTCACCTGTCCTTTGAAATCTTAGCCCATGTGAAAAAGTAAACATAATAATAATAATAGGCTACTAATAGTTTATTTTTTTCCTTGTTTTTTTATGTATGTATCGAATTTAAAATGCAAGCTTTTGAGGAACTCTCAATAACAATAACATTTCTCTATTTTTTTATTAAACTAAACATTTAAATATCATATTTTTTAGACATATTATTGGTAGATATTGAGTGATAACTGATATGTATTTTATGTAAGTAGTTATACTCATTGATTCAAATTAAAATCAAAATGTCATCTTAATCCTTGCCCATAAAAAAACTCCATATTCTGATGTTCTCCATCTTCTCAGTATGATCTCATAGGATAATATGTGGCCCATGATACTGAGAATATGGAGATCCATCATCAGAATATGATACATGCCATAAAAGCCTGATGCATCAAATATGATACAAAATGTTTATATATAATTTATAGACTATATAAAATTTATAAAGGCCCATTTTTACATTTTGTCTAAAGGATGAATAAACTGTTCAATTCTCCCAAATGTTTCTATTGTTTCGCTTTTCAAAAGAAATCAAACTTACACTATGGATTTTTACTTCTATTATAATATAGATGGTGAAAGTGATAGGCCCATGCATGATACAAAAATAAAACAGAGCATTAGAACAGGTTCTGCTTCGACAAGCTCTGTTCAAAATGTTGACAGACGGGATTCCAAAATGTGTTTTCATTGTGATTCACCCATGGCAATAAACTCAAACACACAATGTACAAACAGTCCTACACAAAGGTATGACAATAGCTCTTATATTTCAAATAGTCTCCTCACTTTAAAAATAAAATAAAAATTCATTACGTTTTTAGATGACCTTTTACCTTGGTCAGCTTTTAATTTTTCACTTGTTCAACCCTAACACCTTTACTCATGATTCTACACTTGAGTGAGGTTTAAAATTCAAAAGGAAAACTCATGTGAAATCATTCTGAAATGAAAACAATGCATAGGCAGCGCTGCACTTTCATTCATTATTACAGCTGTTGCCAAAGCGCTCCCATGTAAAACTCACGTCACTTCCTTGCCCATCCCTAAAGGAAAAAAAAGAAATATCGTAGAGAAGAGCGACGCCAGAAAAGTCTGTAAAAGAAGGAAAGCGATATATAAAGAATAATTTGGTTAAAACTGGAGCAAATAGGTACAATCCCGTTGACAAGCACACGGTGATCAAAGTAAGTCTAATTCCATCGTTTTAAAGGAAACCGATTCGGTAACTCCGTTGGGCGCGTAACTTTTGCAGTTACTCCCACTTTCAGAGACCTTCATTGCATTAAAATAAAAATACTATTTGATACACACGTTGATTTTTGCTCTATTACAGCTTCATTGGGCAGGGCGACGCTTTCCTGGGCAACAGGCAGGTCTTCTGCTTAAATTTTAATATCATTGCTGGTAAGTTGCTGAAATGACTTTATTTCGTTTTCATCGAATGTTTATAAAATGTGTATAAAGGTGTTTTACCTCAGAAAGTACGTTAAACCTATGATTTATTTTACTTTATATCGTTGGTAAACCCGTGGTAAATAGATCTGGTAAAGACGACTAGAACTAATACCCTTTCCAGCTGTTGCAGTTGTTTATGAAAAGGTTAGGACCAGTCTATGGTTAGGACTATGGCTCTCTCTCTCTCTCTCTCTCTCTCTCTCTCTCTCTCTCTCTCTCTCTCTCTCTCTCTCTATATATATATATATATATATATATATATATAGCTTTTATTTAATTATTAAATGTTAAAGGGGGGGTCCATTTTGTAGTATTAGAAACTATCCCTGGGCTTAAGAGGTGTTCTATAGGCTCCCTCCAGAAACGAGTGACATTTCAGTTTGTCAATTAACTAATCGATTTAAGTGTTAAAAAGATATAGACTAACCGTGGCCACATTTATAATGTTTCTCAGACTTTGCGTCTCAAACACAGACTGTAAAAAAAAAAAAGGTCTCAACCTCGCGAGAATGCTCGAGGCAAGAATGCATTTAAGCACGCTCTTCACATACAAGTCCGAGCTTGGATTTGGCGTCTGTCACCTCCTCTTTTTTCACTACATTTTCTCAATCATAGCTCCTTTTTGTGCAACATAATGATTTCATACATGTTTATTGATAAAATCCGCAAATATACAAATTGAAGAACGTGGGTCTAATCTTACCTCACCCAAAACGGAGCAGTTGAGTCCCAGCAGTTGAGCAACTTCAGCTTTTACAGAGAAAACAGTCTGAGGAAAGAAATGTAGGAATGTCTATAACAAGCAACATTACATTATAATTAACCATAATATAAGAAATAAAAGTGTATACAATCTGATATTATATTTATGATTTTAGGGGATTTAGAAATGTGGATATCAAGCAACATCAAATAATTATAATACCAGCAGATAAGATGTTATTCACTGTAAAACAAAAAGTTGCTGCCTTAAATTTTTAAGTACAATCAAGTTGGTTGTTTAAGTAATTTCAACTTTTAAAAATGACATTAAACTGACTTAAAAAATATTTGAATCTTGTATTAGCCTACTTATAAAAAAAGTTAAAAATATATAAACTTATTTTGATGAGTTAAAGCAATGTAAAAACATTATGTTGTCAACTTTTTGATCATAATGTTTTACTGTGTTATTATATTTTATTACAGTTTATATTGAATAAATGAGATTTAGTAATGCATGTAAAACACTGCTTCAAGGGACTTATTGCTTTTATAAAACAGTTACTCCATAAAAATATTCATTTTAATATTTTTATTCATAAAATAAATACCAGCAACAATAACACATTTATTCCTCCGCCAAGCAGTTTAGTTCCAAAGAGGTTGCCAAGCAACACATGCAGCAACAAAGAATCACAAACGGCTGTTGTGTAGTAATACTAATGTAATGCGGTCACAGGTGTATGTTTGTTAGGTAATTTATAACGGCTTCGAACGCGGCTCAACCCATCTGAATCAAGAACCAGAACTATCCGTTTTATAAAATATCATATAATGGCTATAAATGTTTTTATTACATCTTTCCCTTAATCTTACTTTGCAATATTCTTTCCCTCAGTTGCTACCATGCCACTCCACAAATCATCTCGAACCCCTCGTCTGGACCCCACCATGATCTCTGCTCCCTTGGGGGATTTTCGTCACACCATGCATATTGGTCGTGGTGGAGACGCTTTTGGTGACACCTCGTTCCTGTCCAGCCATGGCCCCTCTGGTCCTAATCCCAACTCTGAGCAACCAGTCGGGGAAGCCACTGTAGAGACCGCAGACATTCAGATGAACCATAATAATGATACTGAATATGCCGAAGAAGATATCGGTCCAAGTGAGCTCCGGCACGCCGATTCAGTTTCCTCCTTTGACCTCGACTTCGATTTAGGGCCTTCGATTTTAGGAGATGTGCTGGGAGTGATGGATGGACTGACCATGGGTTTTCACAAAGACAGCGAAGAGGTGTTTAGTCCCAGCAAGAGCACAAGAGATGGGATGATGTCGCCAAGGAGTGCTGCCAATGAGTTGAATGAGAGGATGAGAATGGAAAGCGTGACCAAAGAGGTGAGCCAACAAGATGAGCAACTGAACGAGATGAATGGCGTGAAATCAAAAGGGCTCAGGCCTAAAGTGCGATTCAGCGACAAGCGTGATGAGATCATCGGCCGGCAGGAAGCAATTGAGGGGCTAGACGTGGAAGGTGAAGAAGAAATGAGCTTGAGACCAAATAAGGAGATGCAGGAGATTAGTGGAAGAATAGTTTATGACAAAGACCCAAGACAAGCAGAGATGGTTAATCGGAAGGAGGACAACTCTCCAAGCACCTCTTCCTCAATGAGCTCAGAATATGAGGGAGTCTCACCGTTGGACCGGAGGAGAGAAAACCAACATCTTTCAGAAACAGATTCAGAGGAGGAGGGTGTCAATGGAGAACAAGGATACACTTTTGAGGACGAGTTTGATGATGAGATTGGCCTATAAGAGGACATAGCGAGCGATTTGAGGACCAAAAATAAGTCATTAGCAGAATTTATGGATCATGATGACTTGTGGACAGAATCATACTTTAAAAAAAATCCAAACGCAGAGAAATAATGAAAATGTCCTTCTTGAGGTAATAACTGGACTATTTGGAACTCTCTTTTCCACACTTTTGAAGTTTACGATGGTGTTTGCTCAGTTTCAAGTCTATTTTATGAAAGAAAGACAATCTTACGGTTTGTCTTTTTATTGGATTTTGTAAGTACAAATTTTGAGAGTCTCCCACGGCCATGGTCTATCGTCTTAAAGAACAACCCAAGGACAATTTTCTGCATATATTCCCAAGGTATATAAAACGGTTTAATATTTCAACTTATTAGTACTGTTGTTGGACACTTTACCTTCTTCAGTTAACTGGATACAGCTTTAATCTCAATGGAGAGTGAATACCTGCAGTACAGACTCTTTTTTTTTAAGCCAAACACCATATTAATTATTGTTTATATTATGGTTATATACAGTGCCTTACAGAAGACACTGAAGATGTTTTCCATATTTGTCTTGCTTGGTGTCACTGAAAAGCCAGCGAAGAAGCTTTTCTTTTTGTGGGAAGTTGCTGAACGCATTCACAAATGCTGGAATTTTCTCCTGGGAGTTTTCATTATTACATATGCATACATACATACATACATACATACATGCATATCCTAAAATGCAATAAGCAATCAGACTGCTTTTTGTTTTTGGAGTCTCTTAAAAAGTGTAAAAATGAAAAGCACACAATATAGTTACACACTACAAAATAGTCTTAAAGCTTAACAAGTGCTAAACGCATAGTTTTTAAACTGTGAATGAAAAACAAAACTCATATTCTGGTTGATCATGTAGGTTGACCAGATTCATAAAGGGAAGCATGAAAAGCTTTAATAGGTTGGGTTTATTTTTTTTTAAAGCAATCGCTTTTATCTAGCTTCCACATTTGTATGATTTGAATACTATAACGGACAATCAGTAGTTATTTTACACTCAAAACCACTCTGCCAATTGAAATAATGTATAGACCAAAATGTGTAAAGTTTTATAAAACTGCCATCTGGCATTTTGTATTCTTAGAATGTGCTGATGGAAGGTAAATGAATTTCTGTAATGCTATTTTTATTGATATAAATATTTTTTTTATTTTAAAATCAGGTAAATAAATGAATACTTTACTATCTTTATCTTTTCCTGATGTTTGTTTTTATGTAGGTGGATGAATGGATAGATTTTTATTAACAACTTTTCAGAATAATTCTATGATACGTCTTGGATTTTTTTTCTCCATCTACAAATGCCACAATCATGACCACTAGTCAAGAATTGTGTCAACCAAATATCAAAAGTAAAAACAATTGCTAGAAGTGGAGTACTTGCAAAACATTCCAAGTTTTTTTAAAGAAATTTGTTGAAATTATAAACAAGCTATTTCTTCATACTTACACTGGAGGGCATCCTTTCATATTAACCATTTCCCCTTTCCATCAAGAATCACTGAATTCATAAGACATCAGTTTTCATTTGAGCCTTTAGGGAAAATTCAGAGCACTCATTGGCTGCATAAAAACCTAAAAATTGTATTTAAAACTTGTTTGAATTCAAGATTTGCATAGAACACAATTTTTTGTAGTTAGACTTACTAGATTTCCCCCAGTTCTCTAAAAATAGTTTTGTGCAAAACATAAAGAAGAAATTGAGGAGTTTTCTAAATTTTTTCCTGAAGAAATAAGAACTAACAATACATTTTCCTGTTTATTATAATATGTGAAAAAGCTACTGTGGTTTTTGAAAATGAACCTTAATAAAAACCTGCAGTCTACTTTCAGACCGAAACATTTTCCCATTAGGTCCAATAATTTGCCTGAGAAAATAATTCTAAACTTTTTTTTTTTTTTTACTCAACAGATTTCCAAGGAGAAGTGGCTCTTTGGAAAATTTGCTGGTTGTAAAATAAACAAACAAAGTTGACAGACAACCAATACACTTGATTCAGAACAGAGTTTTAACGAATTAGTAATTTGTCACATACAATTACATAATTTCTGTCTCAAGAAGTTGAAAAATCGGTTCCACAAGAAAAGGGTGGGAAAATGACAGAAATGCATACAAGTCATGCATACCAAGATGTTCCATTCATCCTTCTATATGTACATTAAAAATTATACACATGCACACCATTTATGCCTGAAACAAATCTGTCTGTTTCACTCACACACACACACACACACACACACACATAGAAAGAGTTAAACAGAAATTGTTCTGAAGATGTTGAATCCTGACAGTGCTGTGGAAATGAGAACTCCAGGAATCTGTGGGTGCCAGTGGACCTCCTTCACTTCTTTCTGGCCCTGGTGAAGGAACAGTAGTTGTGGTGGTAGCTGTTTTAAGCCATCTGCCTGTTCTCCCACGTCACATGATTCCACTGACAGATCCCATTGGCTGATGACATCATCAGCTCCAGAGGCGGCAAACACACTAGAGTCAACAGGGCTCCACTGGACCGACGTCACGGGTGCACTGTGCTGCTTAAAACTGGCCACTGGATGTCCAGACTGAAGGGAAAAAAAATCCACGTGATCAGTAAAAAAACACATATCTACACACTACCAGTAAAAACTCAAGAAACATTTTTCTTTAATTTACCAAAAAACAATTAAATAGATCAAAACTTAGATATTTTTCTAATGTTATAAGAGATTTCTATGTTAAATAAATACTGTTCTTTTGTACCTTTATATTCAACCAGGAAGAGAAATTTATCCTGGAAAAGAATGTATAATGTTTCCCACTAAAACATTAAGCAACAAGCCGTTTTAATAACAGTAAGACATTTTTTATGTGCACCAAATCATCATGTTAAAAAGATTTCTGAAGGATCATGAGACACTGAAGACTGGAGTAATGACAGCTAAAAATACAGCTATAATAATCACAATATATAAAACTGAAATTTAGAATTGAAATAATATTTTACAATATTAATGTAATTGCAGCCTTAGTGGTGGGCATAAGAGGGTTTTTTTCCTTCAGAAATGCTACAGCTATATATTTGAAAATATCCAAACTTAACAGCATTTTTCACAGGTGTCTATAACTTTTCACAGTACTGTAGTTTGCAGGTAGGTTGTTCCAAACAACCTCCCTCCAGTGGGGTGGTGATGGCACAATGGATAAGACACCAATGTGTCGCTGAGCAAGACACTTAAAGGGTTAGTTCACCCAAAAATGAAAATTCTGTCAGTATTTACTCATCCTCATGTTGTTCCAAACCTCTATGTGTTTATTTGTTCTGCTATACACAAATGGTAGTACTATGGTAGTCAATGGGGATTGAGATCTGTTTGATTAAAACATTCTTCCAAATATCTTCCTTTGTGTTCAGCAGAACAAATAAACACATAGAGGTTTGAAACAACATGAGGGTGAGTAAATACTGACAGAATTTTCATTTTTGGGTGAACTAACCCTTTAACCACCTAGTTGCTCCAGAGGCGTGCAACCTCAGACATACATAGCACTTGTAAGTCGCTTTGGATAAAAAGCGTCAGCTAAATGAATAAATGTAAATGTAAACATCCTGGAACAATATACCAGGCAGTTATGGGTTTATATGGCCTCAATTGCGTTTGTCTCTTCACATCATCCCAGCCGGACCGGTTTCACTTTAGTCGTTTCCTTTAGTTGGATAATAAAACCTTTATATTTGTTTGCTCTTTCTCATGCTCACCTTGAACTGCCTTAAATCCCAGACTTTCAGGAGGCCATCATCTCCTCCAGACAAAATAAATGGTTCAGTTCGGTTCCAGCTGATCACATTGACATCTGAAGAATGAGCCTCATTGGCTGAAAGCATAGAATTAGGTGGGGCCCTTAAGTCCCAAATGCGAATGGACTGATCCACTGAGCACGATGCAAAAACCTGGGCGTGCGAGAGAAACACACATTTAGAAATTACATCCATTAATCAATATCCATTAATATCATCTCACTGCGTTGACTGACACACCGTGGCTTCAGTAGGTGACCACTGTAGGTCCTCAACAGACTTGCTGTGTGAGCTGAAAGGCCGTTGGTCAATCTTCCAAGTCCCACCCTCCTGTGGCTCCCAGACATGAATGTTCTTCTTGCAGTCGCCGCTTACCAGGCGTCCTAAGGTAGGTAAACATTAAATTATTTGAATCTTAGCAGTTCCTTTAGTCGATAAAAATCAATTTAGATAGAGATAAGACCCTGTTCTGTATGTCATATGCACCATGTTCCAAAGGATTACGCAAGTGACATATCAAAGGAATTTCAGTACAATAAATATTTAGTTAAGTTATACAAAGAAAGTGTTTGTTTTATTTCTCACATCTTTTTAGATAACTGGCATCAATCTCAGTAGTTTGCCAGGAAAACCTTCTTAAAGAGGTTGTTTCACATTATAGAGCAAAGTTACCGTTCTCATGCACTACTGGGAGGAAGAAAGATCTTTCTGAAGATAAAAAGCATGAAAGATGTTGAAAAAGGTCTTGAAAAAGGAATGTTAACTCATATTTTGTGGAAACTGAACATATTTTGTCAAGCTGATTTTAAGCATAGAAGTGCTCAGTCAGAAAAAGGCTTAAGGAAAGTTTCTGTCAAAAAAGTCAAATGAATTGCATTAAAAGGCCAGACCATCAGTTGTAATACTAGTATGGAATTCTATTACATTTTAAAAATGGCTATTCATTTATTTATAATGTTATACACAACTGCCAGCCTGCAAATACATATTTGCTGCTAAACAGTGATTTTTTTATAGCTGCCCTTTTAATACAGTTAATTTGTTCGACAGAAACTTTCCTAAATAAGCCTTTATTTGACCGAGTGCTTCGGTCCACTAAATTTCTCACAAATATTTTGATAGTTCGATAATCTCCACTCAGTCTTTCATTTCACGCTTTTCATCTTCAGAAAGATCATTCTTCCTCCCCATATTGCATGCACTGAGACTTGCTTAATAATGTGGAACAACCTCTTTAAGTAGTTTCCATTTACCCAAGAAAACCTGGAAAACGACTTAAACCTGTCTGAGATTGATACCAGTTATCTAAAAAGATATGAGAAACAAAACAAACAGGCACTTTCTTAGAAAAACTACAATCTATTGTACCGAATTCCTACTGGTAAGTCCTTTGCATAATAATGTGGAACACAGTGTAAAGTCACAATCCATAGTTTGACAGATCAGTGTATAACATCAAACTACCACGAGAGGGATTAAAAAGGCTGTGTATGGCCGTCTGTTCTCTTAATCGCTCTCACGGTACTTTGGTGATGTCATACACCAATTGGTCTGCACTGCGCCGCTTCAAGTCGAACACACCTCATATTACCCACCTGGTACTTTGGGTGACCAATCAATGGCAAATCCTTCTGACATGTGACCAGTAAAACTGAAAAGGGGCGTGGCTTCCTTCTGTTGCTTGATAAAAGCTGACATCACTGATGAACTGTGTACTGCCTCAAGCTGAGGTCGGAGGTCAAAAATCTCCAACTGGCCTTTCTCTGACCAGACAGCAGCCAATGCCTGTTCCCCTCGCTGGGTGACCTATTCAAGTATTAAGATAGTCACTTTAGATGAGTGAGAGAATTAAACTGGTTAGTCTGGATTCAATTTCTAATATCTACTCTGCAAAAAAGATTGTTTTCACGCCAAATTGTGTGTGTGTAAATACAGTTTTTGTATGAACACAAAAAGATTGAACAACTGAGACAAACTGAACAAATTTCACATACTATGGACAAACAGAAATGAACTTTAGGCCTGGTTTCACAGACAGGGTTTAGATAAAGATAGGATTAGTTCATTTAAGACATTTTAAAAGCTTTTATACACATGCCGTAGAACAATACTTGTGGACCCCAGGCATCTTTCTTGAGTCTGTTTTGTACTTGAGTCAGTACTAGAAAGGTCTCTTTAAATGTATTGTTATTGTAACTGTGACTTTATTTGTCTACCACCGGTAAACTGTTAGTGTCTTGAGGACTGTCCCACAGGTGTATATGCAAGAATTGTTTATGGGACATTGAACAAGCATGAAAAACATTGTCTGACAAGATCTGAATCTTATTTGGATTTTACAGAATTATCTTTAAAACAGAGCATACTGAAAAATTACGTTTCTTTGTATGCTGTGTTTATAAAGAAGTAGATTATAGGAAAGCAACTTGACTTACTCTGACTCTGTTGATCCCACCATAATGTGGCATCATGGCCAGTTCCAACTGTGGTTTCCTATCCTCGTCTTCCTCATCTTCATCACTTTCTCCATCACTGCTTTCATTTTCATCTTTTTCTTTGTCAGTTTCATGAAGATTGTGCATGCGCATGACAATAAGCCTGGATAGAGATTGAAATTTTATTATCTTTAGTTTAGTTTATTATCATATGTTTGCTGAAGATAATGAAAAGTTACAAGCTTTGCCAGTTTACCTGTTGCTGAACGCGGTGTCCGCCTGTGTTCCAGCACAAAGCACCATAGAGAGAGGAAACTGCTCTCTCCCCTCTCCTTCACCATCACGCACCACATCAAAACTCAGACATGGGGCACCTGCAGGGGAAAGAGAAGTTCACCTACCGGTATTATACATGCGCATTTAAGAAGAGAGCAAGTATGGTTTTAGAACAGGTACATCTGGTTAACATAAAAGTTACTCTATTTTAATTCACGGTAATAAGGCTTCAAAACATTCTAACTAAAATAAGTATTTCACTCATTTTAAGAATATAAAAAAATTATAATAACGTAAGAAACAAAATAAAAATAATTTTGTTCAAAGAACAATCGGTTTGATGAACATCTTAATTTGCAAGCATATTTCCCCCGATTCCCATTCTCACTATCATGTGACAAAAATTACAATTTATGACAATACAATTTCTTTGACTAATATAATTGTTTAGCGTTGAAGCTTTATTGTGCAAAATTAGTATTTTAGTATGCATTACGACATTGAGCATAACAAAAATAAAAGTGTCAGAATGCATTAGTGTAATGAGAGTTTGTACATTGTCCTAAAAATAATGGCTAAATTCAAAATATAATAATAATAATAACAGAAACAATTATTGTTATTTTGAGAAAACGAAGGCTACATAGCCATTAGAATACTGTGACAATAGTTTCAGGAGATTACACTTAATTACCTGACATTCTCATTTTTAATGATACACGTGAAATATACTTTAGGATCACATGACGTTACCCAGACATCTCTTAACACATATGCAAACAAAAAGACAGACTGTGATACAAATGACACTTGACAGTGTTGTACCACGACACTAATACATTTCCAAAAAAAAACAACACATTATTGCCATAGTACTTTATTTTGTTGGTAGATGTATGCAATATGTTGCATAGAGGAAACTACTTCTGTGAATAAGTCCCTCATGCTTGTGCTCGTCTATGTAGTATGTTAAGTGATCGGAGATGTTCAGCAAACTGACCAGTCTGGCACTCGTGATACATGCGGTAAGCGGAGCGGTCCATCTCGAGCTCTTCTCCTGGCTGGAGCGCTTCCAGACCGGGGACATAAACTTTTTCCTCTACGTCCCCGTTCTGTCCACCTCCCTCCATATCATCCTCGTCGCTTCCACTCGCCTCCATGTCCTCAAACTCGTCATCCTCCTGAGGCAACGTGTCTTCATCGGCCGCGGACATTTTGAGAGAACGGACTGTTTCCGCTTCACGTCGTCACGTGGTTTTTCTTCTTCTTCTTCTTCTTTCCGGTTTAATGGCAGTTGGCAAACCAAACTTTAATGGTGCATTCCCGCCACCTACTGGATTGGAGTGTGGATAACGTTATGGTAGTACTGACCTAAATCCTGTTAATTAAATGAGTATCCTTTAAAAAATGAAATAATAATTCATATATCTTAAATTGCTTTGGGCCATTCCCTAATAATGCTTTGATAGACAAATCTTCCATTTCTATTTCTCTTAATTCTTGTAATAATTTAAATCTTTCTCTCGTATACGCCTCACACTTCAGCAATACATGTTCTACACTTTCCATATTTCCTAAACTGCATTTGTCACAGTATCCAGTCTGGTGTTTCCCAATCCTGGCCATACTTTGATTTAATAAACAATGGCCAATACGCATTCTTGAAATTATAACATCCCTCCTTCTATTACCAAAATTTTTCCTTACTGAACCAACTGTTCCTTGAATTTTGTATAGATGCCGACCCTTATTTCCACTATCCCATTCCTTCTGCCATTTCTTCCTAATTCCCTTTGCTATTATACTTTTTATCTTAGTCTTACTTAATGCAATTTTAATATCAACTTCTTGGAATTATATGGCCTGCTTTGCTAAACTATCTACCTCTTCATTTCCTGCCACCCCCATATGAGCTGGTATCCAAAGAAAATTAATAACGATTCTCAATTGTTTGATTCTAAAAAGACTTTGTAATATTTCATAAATTAAGTCCTGTCTAGCTGTAGAAATACCACTTGCTATACTTTCAATTGCCGATAAAGAGTCTGTGCATATAACTGATCTGCTTGGCTGAATTTCTTCAGCCCACTGTAATGCTAATATAATTGCTATTAATTCTGATGTAAATACCGAAATGTAATCTGATGTTCTTTTTAAAATAACTCTAAATTGTGGTAGCCTATAAATACTGCTGCAGACGTTTTTCCAGAGTGTGGATCCTTTGAGCCATCAGTATATATCTGGATGGCACTATAATATATATGATCGATGTATTCTTGTACCTTTACGCTATCCAAAATAATCTTCTCATTATGTTTGTCTTTGTGTAACTGTATATCTATAGAAGGCATTGGAAGAAACCAATAAGGAATTGCTGGCAAAAACACACATTTGGCAATATTAACCTCTTTAACTATTTCTCTTGCTTCCTCATTAATGATCCATCCAAAACTTGTTAAATTTAGTTGTTATATTCCCAACAATCCCTTAAAACATTTTTAACTGGATGATTTTCTCGTCACGTGGTTTAAAGCGCACCCTAGCCCTGTACAGAGTTGGAAAGCACCCAAGTCCCCGGGCTAGCGGGAATTGTTGTCCCAGACTGACTGTTTTCCAGTAATCCTTCTTATTCTTTATATCTCTAACATTTAAGTAATCTTCTAAAAATCTGGGCATTGAAATATAATTATTCATTAACCCTTTCCATTCCAGTAGTTGATATTGGTTAGCCTAAGCGTGTAATGTTAGTTTCAGCATTAACTAATACATGATCTAAATCAAAAGTCGTATCTCTTAATATTATTTAGCTAGACTAATGGTCTAACATTAACTATCAAAGTAGCCTACGCCTACCTTTATTTTTCACATACAAACTAATGTTTACAAAGAATAATAAATTCTGTAACAAATGTATTGTTAAGCTATGGTTAATGTTAGTTACTGATAATCTTAACTTAAGGGGCCTTATGTTAAAGTCTTGGTATACGTCTTTCAACCTGGCCATCTTAATCTTAAAATGACCAGCATTCTCTTCAAGTCCTACTGAAAAGTGCCCAAAATCCATTTAAATCCATCCAAAATCCAAAAGTGGATAAAAAAAAAAAAAAAAAAAAAAACAGCAAACCAGCTTGCGCTGGTTCAAGCAGGTTTTTTTTTTTTTTTTTACCCTCCAGACAGGTTGGTGCTTTGTGCTAATCCAAACAAATGCTGAAATGCAATGGGCAAAATCCTGCAACATTATGAATATCTAACTAAAATTTAATATATTGTGTGTTGACTGGCAAATTGTGTTTTCGAGATGTGCCAGTCCTATATTGGGCAGCAAAAATGTGTGAACAATAGGTCTCTGTGGCATCTTGTTGTTTGTGCCATCATCTGCAAGTCCCTCCTTCCAGCTGATATAGAGTCCTCATGCAAACACTCTGACAAACAAAAGAGTATAGTCTCTAAACATTGCAACAAATAGACAGTTCAGGCAAACACAAATTAATCTTAAGAAGATTTTATTCACGTATAGAAATCTACATGTAAAAACAGACAGCACGTACTGTACACCAAAAATGTTAAATTCATTTATGTAAAACATTGCTTGTAGTAGTAACCTTCTCTATACAAGACAATAATACTTGTAAACATTGTGTAACCCTTTTGTAAATGCCTTTTCTTTTTCGGAAAGTAGCAGGTGCTGTGGTTCCTATATTGAATATGGCTTGAATTTACTGTATAACATGAGTGTAGTTGTTCGCTCTCGAACACTGAGCGATAAGCGGAGCTTTTTGGCTTCATCTATTCTTTACTTTTTCACTACATTCAATGATAAAACATTCAGTCAACAGGTTTTACCTGAATCATCATGACACACAATTCACTGTTTAAGATGACAGAAACACTATATAAGTGATAAAAACAATCAGTGCAAAGACATGATGCAGAAGGAGAAAAAAAACAACCTCATGATAGCCATATGTCCGTTTTCAAAGTATCCCTTTTCTCCAACAGAACTGATCCATAACTGCATCCAGACACTTTATCCAGAGAGCATTTTTTCGAAATCTCAAGCCAAACTTTATTTATCAGTGTAAAACAAAATTAGCTTCCAAACTGACTAAAAACAAGGCAACACAGTAGCGGTCCTTTCAAAGTGAAGCCTTTTTCTGGCCAAGGTTTGTGGCATATTTAAAACAGATTTCTTGACTTTCACCAGATCAGACTTGATATTATCCATAGAAAAGAAAAGCTCCAGTGAGTGAAACCTGTGCAACGTGTCTTAGTAAAGCTGTTGGTTGGACCCCGGTCAAGCTGTATTTTACCAGTCTGTCCTTCTATCACAGGCTGTTGCTCATCCACCGGCTCTCGGTTCTCCACATTCTCTCCCTCCTTTGGATTTTCTTGATCCTCTTCACCTAGTGTGGGGAAGATGCAGTTATGCTCTCCAAAAGCACAATTCAAATCGAGCCATCGTGTGAAGAAGGATGAGGTGAAGGAGAGAAGTCCTTCAGGCGATGTCTGGACAGATGGGAAATCAGAAATATCTGGCGGATCCGGGAATTTCTGTTTACAAAATAATACGGAAAAAACTGACTTCAGATGACAGATATACAGATGTTCAATCTGTCAAGCTTACAGATACATCATCTGATAAAACAGTGTAGTAGCAAGAAGTATGGTTTGATAAAAGTGTGTTAGAAAGAAATAACTGTATATGATGATATACCTCTTTTGCTATGCTGTTCAGAGAGTAAATCAGCTCTCCGATGAACTTGTACTTGAAATGAAATGTACTGAGGTGCTGGAAAAGCTGACTCCAGGAATTTGACAGAAACACGGCAGCACTGAACACACAGCACTAAACATACACACACACAGAGAGATGTATTTTTGAGCAAAATAGGTTCTCTGTAAAAAATAATAAGGACTATCATAGTAAACATTTATGGGTTAATGACAAATACGGATGGCTGAGATGATAAATCAGGAGAAATTTTAGTTTTAAAAAACATGTGACTGACAAGTTCTTAATGTAATCTATCTATTCCTGATGCTTTCATTTGGGAAAATATACCATATCCAAAAGAACATTTTGATTTAATGACTCAAAATGACTAAAAATGTAATGTTGTAAAAAAAAAATAGAGTGTACACAATTTAATCATTATTGTCAAACAAGTTTCAAAGTAGGTTTTTAATGTTTGAGTTACGAATATAATATGGTTAGGCCTACTTATAAAAATGTTTTTATAAAAACATTTTTTAGATATTAAAATATATATTTTTTAAATGTTACTTCGCTGCCATTTTTTAAAGAAACTATAATAAAAGATAATGCCATACTAATGCCAAACTCACAAATATAATTTTTTTGTTTATTTTTATGAATTATGAATTTACTTAATTATTATTATTGTGCGCGCGTGTATGTGTGTGTGTGTGTTCGTGTTTTATAATCTTCTTACAATCTCATTTCCTTTGATCAGTTATTTATTTATTGAATTACTTACTATTGTGTTTTTGTAGACCCCATTAAATGGCAAAAACAACTTTTATTTCAGAAAACTAAAAAAAAAAATGTTCATCAGGCATATTTCAATTATTGTCTGTAACTGAACTGCATACAATGTATCAAAATTGACGCTGAAATGACAGAACTGTCATTCTTACCGGCTCATTGCACAGCGCGCTGTCGTTGAAATAGTGAGACACAACGTAGTTCTTCGGAAACACTTGTGGCTGCAACACATTTAAAATGTCATTACATCCTTTGATCTTTACTTTAGGTTGCATGGGCTTCTCACACGTTACCAAAACCGCAGAGCAACAATAAGGTCAGTGCAAAATGACACGCGAGAGATAAATGAACTTTCTAGCAAACAATGAGCAATTTTTTTTAAAGGATGAAACTCACGAATCCGTTCGTTCGTTCATTGTTTACAGTGTCCTGCAGATTTCTGATCGTCGTCTTCATAAAATCATTGCACCCACTTCCTTGAACAGTCAATATTGATAGAAGTAACAGCACTGAAAAGCAAAGGTAAACATGGTCCAGAGCATTAAAAGCCGTAAGATTCAAAACAACTACGCATTTTAGTGTAGCGAACACCATACACATAATACAACTATTTGAATACGCGCATCAATTGATGGACCTTCGTCAGTGCTGCGCACGTATCACGTTACCTGTTGGTGACATGCTTCTACCGGCCAAAGCGGCCCATATTCCCCATGTTCTTCTTAACCAAGTCCTTTTGCGCGACAGATTGTAGCAGGAAAGATATGGAAGAATCTCAGTCTCAGTGGGTTTCCCAGCTGCCTCGTTTAGTGACTACTAGCTAACGTCTCCTCTTCCTCTTACTGCTGCACTTTCTCCTCGATCCCTCGTTGACAGCTGCACCGCGTTCTGTCCCTCTCTGGCTCAACCCCAATCAGTCACTTGGAAACTCCCAAAGTCTTCTAAAGAGAAAATTCTGATGGAGAGCAAGATTTCCTGTGATTTTAGTTTCCTGTTTCTTTTAGTCTGCTTACTTTCCTTCTTCCTTTATAAATCCATTGTTTTTGAGGCTTGCATTCCCAAGTGGCAAGATACTCATCGAGCTGCACATTTGATCTGTTGTTGGAGGCTACTGGACTGGAGCAAACCGTGTGGAGGCTGCTCACTGAAAGTGAAAGTCCTGGTGGTTCAATCTCTTTTTAAAGCTCCCACCCCTTTACCTCATTAAACAGCATGCACTCCCCCTCTTCATCAGTACTCAATGCACGGCCTTTCCCGGGCTTAGACATAGTCATGCACTCTGGCACTCTGGCAGTCTGGTTTTAATTTCCCTTCCCTCCACTCAAGAATAGAGTATCCCTGTCTGTTGTTTTCTCAATCCCAAGTGAAATGATGACGAAGCACATAAGCTTTTCACATCTGCAATAAAAGGATGTTATATTTGATCATGTTCACATAATTCATTCTGGTTAGTCATTGTCAGACTCAGGCATGTGATACCCATAAAATGATACTATATAAAATTTGTAGACAAAGCAGTCAGTTTGTGTTGCATTTAGTTGAAACATGAACGATTGCATCAAAGAAAGAAATGTTCTTAGTGCATAATTAATGAGTAATTAATGATTAATGAAAACCCATTTTTATAGTGTAGTAATGTTACAAAAAAATAAGTAAGCAAAAAATAAAAATGCAAAATATAAAGCTTGATTTTTACCATCTGAATAAGTAAATGAATGTAATAGTTATCGTGGCAATGATCCAGCAATTCCTACTTTGCCATCCATCAACCTGTGCAGACAGGAAAGAGTATCTCGCAATCCTCTTCAGGGTGACATTCACACATAGGCCTACTTGATTTATTTTACCAGCATTGATAGACTTGTTACAATTTTTTTTAATTTAAATGATTTTGCACATTCAAGATACCTAAATATGTATACGGTGTGTGTGTTTGTGTATGGTGATATATCACTTCTGCTCTGTACGGTGTGAATTAACATAGGAGGAAATAACCTGATCCTTTAAGTTACGCTCTTGCAACTGTGAAACACTAGTATGGCCTTATGTAAGAGGTGCTTATGGTGGGGGTACATGTTACAAATGTTTATTACATTTCTTGTAGCACTTTGAAACAAGTTGTAAAAACTGTACTGAGTTTAGGGTTATTGCTAAATATTTCAGAAACGTTCAGCAATTAAAGGCTAGTTCGCCCAAAAATGAAAATTCTGTTACGATTTACTATCATGTCCTTCCAAAGAAGATATTTTGAATACATGTTTAATAATGTTATTATTTATTAATTATTTTAATAATAATGTCAATAACTAGTTTGTCCATACAATGAAAGTCAGTGGAGAGTCCAAAACTTTTGCACAGGGAGAAAAAAACATTTTTCAAAATATCTTCTTTTGTGTTCCAAAAGAAATATGAAAATTTTTCACCACAAGATGATCAAGATTGTGGTCAGTAGCTGGAATAATCACATTGCACTAATTAATAACATTACAAGATTTACAAGCAGCATACAGTCCATTTAGCACGAATGAGTTTAAAATACATTTATTTAAAATAAATTAACAAATAAGGATAAATAAAATTGCGGATAAAACAGACATTTTTTCTCAGATATGTCAGATGAACAGATTTGTGATTACGTCAATTACAAAGGACATAAAACAGCATCATGTCAACTAATACTCCTAGTTCCCATGAAGTCAGTGGACCATGCGTTATATTAGACACAGTGAAAAAGACAGAAAATGGACATGTCTAGTCATGACAGTAAAAAAAACAAAAAACATTCCATTAAATGCACATGCCTTAAGTATCTTTTACTTTCTCTCTGTACCATGCAGAAAAAAAAAAAAAAACACTCGGGCTTGGCCCCTTTTTCTGTAATTGACACACGCGCACACACACGCACACACGCATTCCTTTCATCGAACTCAATGTTGCTAACTCAAAGCAATGAGCCTATAATTGTCCCCTTTCTCTTTCTCACTGGCTCAAAGTTCTTTCTCCACCTCTGACTGCAGTCATCAGATGGCTCTTGTAGAGCTTGCTGAGTCCTGTCATCCAAAACTTAAGAAGACGCACATTGTCCTCTTCCCCGGGCCCCGTGGCCCCCAGCAGGGCTAAAACCTTTTGAGTGTCCTCTTTACCTCTGCCATCCACCTTGGAGAACTTAAACAGCACTTTTACTTTGCTGTAACAGAGAGAAAAAGAAGAGCATGTGGTGAGAGGAAGCACAGAAGGTTAGCAAGGGAACAATAAACAGACAAAACGAAAAAAAACAGGACAAAGGAAATTGGAAAGAAGCGAGTAAGTGAACTGGAAACTACAGGAAAAAGGAGAAAAGGCAAAATATTTCACTTTGTGAATGCTACATTGCTTTTCTCAACTGCCTCAAATAAATATAATGGCACATTCCACAAATGCAGTATATTTTGGTAAGCGTTCATTCATTGTGGTATCAGCTATTTTTAATTATTCGTTAATTTTACCAACCAAAAAAGTATTATGCATCAGTGGTCCTAAATCTTTGGCACAACCCCCCAAAAAAATCCAAAATTCCAGGCCCTATTTTTGTACACAGTTGTGGAAAGTGCTGTATTTAAATATTGTAACAGTACTTCATATTTCAATCAACAACTTTTACTTTTCATTTTATATTCAAAAGTTTGAAAGAAATCAATACTATGCTGTTTATTTCTGTTCCTCTAATAATCTTGATAAAAAAGATCTCACTTTGCTGCGTTCAAACATGATAATAATAAGAAATGTTTCTTGAGCTGCAAATCGGTATATTAGAAAGATTTCTGAAGGATCGTGTGACACTGAAGACTGGAGTAATGATGCTGAAAATTCACAGAAATGTGTGTGTATATATATGTATGTGTATATTGTATATACAGATACAAACAAACTTAAAGGAGTAGTTCACTTTTAAAAAAAACATTTGCTGATAATTTACTCACCCCCATGGCATCCAAGATGTCCACGTCTTTCTTTCTTCAGTCAAAAATAAATTAAGGCTTTTGATGAAAACATTCCAGGATTTTCTCCATATAATGGACTTTACTGGGAACCAAACGGTTCAAGGTCCAAATGAAAGTTTCAGTGCAGCTTCAAAGGGCTTTAAACGAAAACAGACGATGAATAAGGGTCTTATCTAGGACCCTTCGAGTCATGACTCGAAAAAAGATTTGTTCATTTTGATGAACGAGTTTGAACAGGACTCACGAACGCTTATCGCAGAACAGAGCAAGGCGAGCATTTGTGCTTATAAAACATAAAGTTTTTTTTTTTTTTTTTAAATGAGCGATCGCTTTGCTAGATAAGACGCTTATTCATTGTCTGGTGTCGTTTAAAGCCTTTTGAAGCTGCACTAAAACTCATTCGGACCTTGAACCGTTTGGTTCCCATTGAAGTCCATTATATGGAGAAAATCCTGGAATGTTTTCATAAAAAACCTTAATTTCTTTTCGACTGAAGAAAGAAAGACGTGGACATCTTGGATGACATGCGGGTGAGTAAATTATCAGCAAAAGTTTTTTAAAAGTGAACTACTCCTTTAATAAATTAGACAAAATAATAGAAATCAAAATGAAAAGCAACTCTGTTTTGAGCAAATATTTTGGATATATAAGTAGACATTTTGGAAACATTGTGTTTTGAATAAAGACTGTCATCTGTTTCTAAAGTGATAAATTTGAAAGAAACAGTGGTTGTATATATCTGAATAAAAAGTGCCAATTTACTTCATCCACTCCTCTTTCAGACAAAGGAGGCAGAGAGAGACCACCTCCACCGACAGATTCTCATTAGAAAGAGCAACTTCGATCTTATTCAACAGAGTTGGACCTAAGAGAAAGAAAAACCATGAGGAAGCCACATTATAAATGAATTCACAGAGTACAAATGCAAAATGCTATAAATAGTGTGTTTGTTTGAATAGAGTATACATATTTAAAGACTGTGGCAATCCTACATGTGCCCATGCGTTTACCTTTATCCGTTGGTTGTGCATTGGCACTGCTAATGTTGAACTGGTAGAGTGAGACAATGTCATCATCCGAAACAGGATTTACACAACTGCGCTCAACGTTAAGTACATCCACCAGCACAGAAAACTCTGGAAGACCGATTGAGAGAGACAGAGAAAGAGGGAAAGGGGTTACACCATTAGGATTCTTAACGCGTGTTGAACTTTGAGATGAACCTGACACGGAGTTATGAAACAATTTCACTATGTTTAGTAAGAAAACAGTCACACAGAAATTGAGAAACATGATGTAAATCACATTCCGACAAAGAAAACACCAAAACACTTATTTTGAGGCCGCTGTTACATCCATGTGTGTTTGTCTTGATTAAAATATAATACAATCGTGTTATAAAAACAATATGATCCCCTGAATTTGATGGATAAAGATTACGAGAGCACTGCTGGCATTTCTCAGTGTCACATATGCATAGTGTTACTGTTTGTGTATGTTTGACCTAAAGTAATCTTAGCTACGGCAAAAAGATGGTATCACAATACAATAGGTTAATGGGGCTCAAATCCCTCAGGGCTTGGCTCTTAGGAGACTTTTAATGTGGTGTAGACATACGATAGGTAAACGAACTAGCTGCATCAAGCAAAAATATTCAAAAGAGGGACTGCAGCGAAACAGAAAAGAAACAGCAGATTATTTTACAGTACAGTACCTGAAGAGCTGACATGGGCTGGGATTGGTACATCTGGGCTAAGGCCAAGGAAGTTGCATCGATATGCTTCCTCATAGTGAGGACTGTACGGAACTGCTCGGACACAGCCAACCGGAAGCAAATCCTGCGAAATGGTCAGAAAACTGAATTCAGGATATGCTTTTAAAGATCATAAGAGTGTATAGATATAACACGGATGTGTGCTTTATGGTGTAGACCTGGAATCACTTGATTAGTGTGATGGAAATAGGTATTTAGCTGACCTTCAGCACATTAAAAGCTGACTGGATAAGGCCAGGGTCTGCACCTCTCCATATGACTTGGTTTCCCATGAGAACATGCCATGTGAGTTGTCTGAAATCTGTGGTACCCAGGATCTGCCAATTAATCCAAAATAGCATAGTCAAATTTAATATTTATATATATTTTTCAAATTGATGTTGGTAGCAGAGTAAACATTTATTTGCCTGTCTTAAATGTCTCAATGATTTGAACTTCGGCCCAATAAGGTCCTCTTGTCTTCCATCATCAAATTGAAAGTCTTTAGCCTGTACACTCTCTGATTGGCTGGCCTGTGAGTTAGATCCGCCCCCTTCAGCACCATCCCAACCACTCATCTCTTCCTCTTGCTCTGTGAGAGAATTATGCACAGTGTTGCGGTGAGCCTTTTTTAATGCTGAAGTCTTCAGTATAACCTTAGGTTAGAGTCATTGCCATCATTCTGACTACAAAAGATAAGCAAAAAGTTGAACAATCTCTTGAGAGCTGTTTGTTTGTCAGTCTCAGGAGCAGAATGTTGGAAAAGGAAAATCTGGGCCAGACACCCAGTTAACAGTTCAAAAATCAATTTGTTTTAAAAAATCAATTTGTTAGCAGATACACTAATTAAAATATTGCTACAGAATCAATAGTATCCCATGATAAAAAAGTCAAGCCATGTAGAGAAACATAATATTATCACATTTTTAACACTTTAACTAAATTTCAATCTTTATTCCTTTAATGTTTTTTTATATAATTATTTTACTCTGTATTCATTTTACCAGTTTGTCTTTCAATGAGAACGAGTGTGTCTTCTGTTGGTGCTCCTTCTAAAAGCTTCTCAGTCAACCGACTGCCACAAGCTTTCAGCAACCTATTGTACAGATAATTAAAGTAAGAGCAAATTATTATGATTTAAAAATACAAAATATATAGGCCTAAATTGTATGTAAAGCATCACTATTTCTATTGCTCATGTTTGTCCCGGGTACATGAATGATACCTCAAACAGTGCAGTGAAATTAAGTGTAAAATAAGAAATAATGTCAAATTGTGAGATATAAAATAGCAATTTGAGTAATTAAGTCACAATTATAAGAAATAAAGTTGTAATTATGAGAAATAAAGTTATAATAGTGAGCTATAAAGTCACTATTTTGACCTATAAAGTCACAATTATGAGAAATAGTCACAATTGTAAGTCTCAGTTATGTGAAATAATTGTGAGATATAATTACAATTGTGAGAAGTTGACAATTGTGAGACAAATGTGCAATTATGAGTAATAAAGTTGTAATTGTGATATAAAGTCACAATTATGACACAATTGTGAATCACAATTATGAAAAATAAAGTTGTAATTGAGAGATACAGTTACAATTGTGAGACAAAGTTTCAATTGTAAAATATCAAGTCAGAATTGTGAGATAAAATGCGACTATTGTGAGATTGTGAGTCCCGATTATGTGAAATTAAGTCACTATTTTGAAATAGAAAGTCACAATTGTGAGACAATAAGGTGACAATTATGAGAAAAAGGTGCAATTATGAGATCTAAAGTCACAATTATGAGAAAATAAAGAAACATTGTGAGATATAAAGTCACAATATGAGTTATAAGGTCAAAAATATTCAGAACAGAGTTTTACGCACCAGCTGAATGAGGAGTGCAGACTAGCCCACAGGTTTTGGTGCTGGGTTAGAGATGTGAGGGAACGGGCTGCGTTTCCGCTGCGCTGGTGGGGGAACACTGCCGGAGAGAAGGCACTGTTCATACGCACAGCCCTCTGAGGACACACACACTGTTCACTGTCAAACACCTGCAGGGTAAAAAACAGGACAAAATATTGTATTTTCAACACTGCAAGCAACTCATCACTCCAAGAGGCACTCCGTCAATCACGGTACTAAAGTGGGTCTGCAGTCCAGTACCTTGAGTGCTGTGTTCTGTAGACTCTGAATGGTTAGCCGCAGGTGGCGCAACAGGAATGGCCAGGAGTTGATGAGGTAGATCCTGTCCATAGCTACCACGACAATGCTGTACCAGCGCTGGAAGCCCCGTGCCAGGCTGTCTTTGATGAAAAACGTATGAGAAAAAACAAATCCATGCTGTTCGTCTCCAAAGAAGATGGGCCCCTCGCGACCAGGACAAACCTGCAATAGCGGATGATATATAAAAGTATCTCAAAGATGCATTTTTTTCTTTATTCAATGATGCAAACAAGTTTATAGATACCTCACAGCTGAGGCTGCGCACACATGCCTGTCGCACCACACTGAAGAGCTGTGGCTGGCGTGGATGTTGATGGCTCAGATAGCGGATTCTTGTCTCACTGTCCACACTCACAAAGCCTGGGTGAGACGCAGGTAGGGAGCGACAGCCCTGGTGAGAGAAAGACCGATATTATACAATATTAGAGAGAAGGACATTTTTGAATATATTTGGGCTGTGACAAGAATAATTTCTCACTTCACACATGTCTGCTCTTTGTGTGGCAGAGCTGTTAGCTCTCATGGTGAGACCTTCGCCCTCTCTGTCCCCTTCTCGATCCCTGTCACCAGGAATGACTGAACCAGGAGATGGGGATGGAGGGTGGACGGCCTCTGTACAGAATAGCGTCCGGGGGCCATGGAGTTCACAGAAGTGGCAAAGGGCAACTAAAGCGTTCATCTGGAGGAAATTGAAAGGAACAGAAAATGTGAAAATGCAATATCATATATGTTGCATATATATATATATATATATATATATATATTATATACACATTTTGATTGTGATAGAATGAGGGGGAGTTTTAGATGTTTATAAACCACAACAGACATTTAATGCAAAATGTTAAAGGGACCTAACAGTGATGCATACCAATGACTATGGCATTAATCTTAAACATAACATTCTCAACTGTACAGGCAAAACCATTGAACATTTTGAGATTTTGATTCCATAACATATCTTCTTCCAGACTAGTGGAAAACATCCTGTGTTACTACACTTTCTCCATTTGTGTCTGTAGATTTCAATAAAACATGTTTAAGGCTGTTTTCTCAAAATTGGTGTTTTTTTTTTGTTTTTGTTTTTCCTCATGCACTGAGCCAGAAATCTCCACTACAGGGACACTTACAAGTTTCCTGTTTTATTCCTATATATATATATATATATATATATATATATATATATTAGTTTTTCACATAGGGGGTTGTTAATATACATTCAACTTATTTATATAATATTTTATTCCTAAAAGTATGGTGTTTTTTCTTGAGTGATGAAAAGATATCTAAAATCCTCTCTGTAAAAAGTAGCCTATGTCAACAAAATGAAACATGATCCAATGTTCAGATTTCTGTTATGCAGATGAGGGCATTTTTAACTAGATAATGCCTTTTTTTCATTTTTAAACATAACATTTCAGGAAATTTAAAGTGTTAATGTGTAGTGATCAACTGGGGAAATATGGTGACATATTAGTTTAAAAAATGTACCTTATTCACATGTGGTACCATGACCATGACTAGCTAAATCTAAATGCAAGCAAATATTATATATACAAAACAACAACAACACAATATCCTTACCTTTATCAGCTGGGTAGAGCTTTTGCACCGACTGGTACTGCCCGTCAACTATCAAGAGCAAAACATTGCAATGGAGCAACTACGGGTTTTGTATGGCTATCAAGGTTACTTACAATGTAATTTGTAAGTCGATGGCAAAATATTCTCGCCGATTTACTGTTTACTAAATGCGATCGTAATAATAAGTTTATCGTCCTTTTTCAGTCTTATGTCATGTGACGGGGAAGTCACGCGCTAAGATCACAACAACGTGTGCGTGACTCACACAGCTGCTCTTATCGTTCAGTGGTCATCGGTACAGGGGAAATAATCCATGAATACGGTTTTCTGTTGTAGTTACATGATGGCGCCATGAATATGTTTGTTATTTCGAGTGATATAATTAATTATGAGCTCTTCCGTAATCCGCTGAATGCCTTTTGAGATAACTGGTCAATTAAAGAATCTTTTGAGGAATCGGATCTTTTCGACGATTCAGTTAAACCGGTTTACAAAACCGGTCTGAATGAATCGTTCATGAATCATAGGATAGTTCACCCAAAAATGAAAATTCTATTACTCTCCTCATGTTGTTTAATTTCTTGTGTAAGATTCTTTTATCCAGCAAGTAAGTTTATCCAGCACCGGCTTTGCCACAGACAAGGTATGATGCTTTGATCTGGGTATGATCCTATGGGTATGATGCACGATTTTAGGAAAGTGCTTGCCGTAAAGCAAGACAAATTTGTAGTTTTCTTATGTCTCATTCGCACTACAGAAACCCGATCTGGCTATCTTATTACAGCGTGGATATATCACATAAGAACCGCAAAGCGGTGGCATACGTGCATTTCACCATGTCACGACTTGATGAACCACTGAAACGATTTTGAAAACATTATATTGTGTTGCTTTAAAGCAAGGTGAACAAATGATGACGGAATTTCCATTTTTGGTGAACCATCTTTAACAACTCCAAAATATGAACAAAAAGTGATTTACGAGATATAGTATTGCTCATTGTAAATGTAAATTACATTAAATGTTTTTATGGTGGAATCTACAATAGACTGACCTGGGACATTACATTATATTAATTAAACATCTGAAACACTGTCTCTATCCCTGCCTCTATCCCATATAAATATAGTATTTATTATGCGTCTGAATCAGGTTTCTATGAACAAAAGTGTTCGAAAGAATCGATTCGCGGAAATGAGTCGAACAACCATTAATAATCAATGCCAATGGCGAAAACTACAATACCCAGGACCTGAAACCGGAAGTGGCTTTTGTGGACGTTGCCCTAACAGCATAGTAAGTAGACTTGAAAAAGAACAACATTATAAAATGTACTGTGAATGTTACAACCAACAATAAAAAACAGTATGTTCAGACAACAAACATTGTTTTGGCGTGTAATGTATTTGGTTAAGACATTCGCGCATGAATATGAGTCATTAACAGATGATTTCATCATGTCGCCTACAGGTCAACAGTAACACTAACCAGTCGACTTCTTGAGGTAGGATGGTTCATGCTCTTCATTATGTCAATATATATTATACATAACGTTATATATATATATTGTCTTATCGACTATAGTGCAATATGGCAGAATTATTGTTTTTTGGTTGCTTTCTAAAGGACTGTTAATGTAACTAACGTAACTACTTTTTTGAAGCTCAGTTGAAGCTGTCAAATAATGGAGTCTGAAGAAGAGAGAACTCAGGAAAACATCACAGGGGATTCTGACAGACAAATCCTCATAGGTAAGACATAACATAAGATACAATTATTTACACTGCACTGAGCTACATGTCATCGGGAAATTAAACTGATTAAATATGTAAACCGTGTTAAAGGTTATATTTTGCATTTTATGGTTCGCAGTGCTAGTAAACTATTTTATTTGTTGTCATTATTATTAGTTTTCAAAAATATATTACTTCAAACTGAGCTGAAAATGACAAATATATCTACTTTGATAATAAAACCTGTAGGTCACCGCCTATAACAAATACTGGAGGGTGTAGGCTACAATGCAAATGACCTGAAGATGGCAGTGAAAAGCCTTTTTTAATTTATTCATAATTTCTCGTCAAGTATAGGTTTGTTTTGAACAAAATTGTTGCAGGTTTACTGTATATTAAAATATATTATATATTATACGTTTTATAAGTATATTATTAAATATATTCATTTCTTTCTTTCTTTCTTTAAAAAAATAAAAGTCTTACTGGCACCCAACTTTCGAACTGTGTAAAGGTAAAAGTGTAGGTGGTAAGTGGAGTTGAAGGACATGCTGCACTGAAACCAACATTTTACCCTTAGACGTTTATTCTGTCCCTTGAAAACTTGCCTGTTTACCACCATTTACATCTTCACAAACCACTACATCCTGTCTACCTTAACTCCTCTGGGAGAACTTAAATTCTATTGTCCAAATAGTTATAGATTAGCCTTATCTTGTGTTATCAGTTGATGCATGAATGTATTCATATCATTCTTCTGTAAATTCCCTTTGCTGTGTGAATGATTTTACTGAACCTTTTCTTCCATTTCCCTTCATACCAGATGAGATGAAACAAGAAACTAGCCAAAACATTTGCCAGCACTTCCTCTTGGGCAGATGTCATTTCGGAGACAGATGTCGACTGTCTCACAGGTCTGTCAATCTGTCTGGATGGTAGAGATGAAACTAGCGAACTAGCCTTATGGTAGACATGCTTTATTATCTGTATATTTCCATTTAAACACCAGTTGGTGTACTGCAATTGTCCTCTTGTAGCTGCCTTAAAAGATGTAAAATTTGATAGATGTTGGGCATACTCATTTGAAGCTTAGTGGATAAATAATGCATTGATCTTTCCTGACTTCACAGCATGCTTGACGTCCCTCAAAGCACACACTCAGAGGAAGATGATACAACCATCACAGAAAAGCAGAGCAAGAGCCGAAAAAATGGAAAAAAGATTAATGCTGAAAAGCAGCATGTAAAAACTGAGAGAGAAGGTGTGATGATAGATTTTGGGATGAAGTGCATAGATTTTGGGATGATTACAAATAGATGCCTTTCTGTTTCAGGGTGTAAGAAGAAGCCACGTATGCGTACAGCCGATGATGTCATCTCCAGAATTATATGGGACGCCTCAGTGGACCCAGCTGATTTTGTAGTTGGTCACCTGGACCGCTTCCTTGGGGTGCTGGAACGCCCATTCTCTGACTTCTCATGGGACACTCAGGTGTGTTACATCAGTACAAATGTGGTTCACTATCATGTGTCATGTATGGTCACAACCAGCCTTAACACTCCTTTGTTCCTCGTTAGGTGTGTGACTGTGACTTCTCTGAGGAGTTGGCTCTCCCTCGTCATAGGATCCAGTACTTCACCTACAAAGGCCAGCGGTTGTGGGATAGAGACAGTCGCACTGACAGGGTGTTCGGCTCTACTGGGCAGACTATTTTGCCCCCTTTTGGCGGTGAGGATCAGCAGCAAGGTGAGCGACTGTAGGGACTTTAAAGAACACATAAATCACTAAGCAACAATCATTTAATTATTCGGATCATTTAATTATTTAATTAGTCCAAAAAAGTAATAAAAACATCAACAGAAGGATTGATTTTGAAATTATATGATATACAGATACAATTCAAATGCCACATAACCATAAAATATAACATTTAATGATCTAATCTGTCACGTATTAATGACTACAGCAAATCAGCTATTCTCCTGTTGTAGATGGTTACAGTAAAATGTTACAAAGTGGCAGTTAAAATTGCACATGCGCAATAGAACGACAGATCCGGATCTACCAGTGTTTTGTTCTGTATTGTCCAGCAGTTGGTTACTGGTTCAATGCCATATTAGAATGTCCACAGTAAAAATAAAGTCATCCAGTTTAAAAATCCAGTTTAAAACGTGTGCCAAGTTCTTAGAGATGTCTTTGTATTCATTTCAGTTTCTTATGGTTATGAATAACTTTAATACCTTTTTCAAAAAAGGTTTCAAAGTAATACTAATGACTGTTAGTTGGACCATGTGTTTTTTAATAACACCTCATGGCTGCAATAGACTGGCCTGGGACACATTCAATTACAATACTTATATTATTAATAAAACATCGCAGACAAACGTTTCTCAAAAATTAATAAGCAGGGAAAAATAATAACAGTAATGGTAATGATAATTCTACTTAATAAGGTTTTCTTTTCAAGAATTACATTTTTTCTTCATTGTGATATTAGGACTTCATGCCTTCAAAAATATATACTAATGAATTTTAATACAGAAATTAAAACCGTCTGATTTTTAATAAGTATTAGACAAAAACAATGGCATTATTCCACTTAATTGTAAAATTTGGGAATTATATTTAATTCTCAGACACACCTGAGACTGGACAACATGAAGATACCATCAACACATCAGATGTTTCAAATGACCTAGAGCAAGCAACTGACTTTTCTGAAGAACAGGATGAGGTTGTAACTACAATTTCAACAACACATGATAAACAACAGCTGGAATATGCCATAGATCTCCCATTAACCGGAAATGCCAAGGAAGGAACCAGTGATGACATCTTACCGCTGCAACAAATATCTGCACCAGAAAACAAAAAGATGGCGGCTACTGAAGATCTCAGTTTGAATCATTTGTCAGAGGAGCTATCCATCATTCAGAAAGAAGAACCGGCTGAAATGGTGGAAGAATGGAAGGAGAGCTGGGATGGAGTGAGTGGTCCAGAACCAGAGCCGGTATCATTCGTTCAGCCACAACCACAACCGAGACGTCCACCACCACGCAGACCCACTCACTTCATCTGCTTCCGTGTGGACTCTCCCGCTGCTCTCCTGGCCTTCCAGCGCGTTCAGAGGAAGGTTCTCTCCCACCTTCCTCAGTCAGAGCCGCTATGGGTGACCCCGGAAAATTTACACATCACTCTCTCTCTGCTTGTTCTCAATAGCCCAGAGGAAGTCTGCGCTGCTGCTGAGCTCCTGCATACCACAGTCAGAAACTCCCACAAACCCCCTATATCCGTGTCTTTCCCCCTAAAACTACGGCACTTTAATGGGACTGTTCTTCATGTGATCCCACAACCCCTATCAGATATCCAGAGCCTGAATTCCCCTCTCCAAGAAGCCTTCCATGAGAAGGGGTGGCTTCACCGCCATTCCCGATGCCCTTCGTACCATCTCACCCTGGCCAAAGTGAGGAAGCCCATGACAGACAAGATATTTGAAGGGATAGGGGCTGTAAAACTGTCCAAAGATGTGAATTTCGGCAAGCTTGAAGTAAATAAACTCTATCTTTGCGTGAATGGTCACTCTAACACAGAGGACGGTTTCTATCAGGTTGTATGTGATGTGCAACTGCCCAATATCTAAATGTGTCAGAGATGATGGTTATTAAATGACTACATCAAATACTTCTTTAAACATGTATTTTAGACAAACACGTTTCTATGGAAGCTTGTTTCCGCCGCAGAATGAAAAATAAAAAAGGAAATTTCGACTTTTTTATCTCACAATTCTGACTTTTTTTCTCACAATTGCGAGTTTACATCTTGCAATTCAGACTTTATTTCTCAGACTTTATTTCTTTTTTTTCTCACAGTTCTTAACTTTTTTTCGGAGAAAGTCGAAATTGCGCGTTGTAAAGTCAGATTTGTGACAAACTATTCTGAGGGGGAAAAAGTTCCTTAGAATTGGCCTGATAACTCGCAATTGCGAGTTTATATGCTGATTTCACGCAGCCGCCATTTTGAAATGGCTCCGGTGGGAAGAAAACCGGAAGCGTCGTTTTAAATCATAGGAGAGTCGCGGATGCGATGGCGTATTGTGTTTAATGTAGAAATTAGTCATTCTAAAAATGTACATACATTTATTTCATACTTTAGACTATATACAGTGAAATTCATTTATAAATAAAATATATTTTTTATTTATATAATTCAGAACGTAAAAAAAGAAGCAGGAACAAACTATATACATATCCAATATTGGATATTAACATCCAATAGTGTAAATCGCAGCAGCAGCCTCAGGCTAGTAGTCTGCCAAACTGCCATTGTTGTCTTTTGATTTCAAAATGGCGGCTGCGTGAAATCAGCGTATATCTCATTATTCTGAGAAAAGATGGCAGAATTTAAGCTATAAACTCGCAATTATGTGTTAAGTCATAATTGCGAGAATAAAAATCAGAATTGTGAGATAAAAAGTCTCAATTCTGTTTTTTTTCTCGCAATTGTGACTTTATTTCTCATTATTGCGACTTTATATCTCGCAATTGTGAGATAAAAAGTTGCAATTATTATTTATTTTTTTTATTCAGTGGCGGAAACAAGCTTCCATAGGTTTCCAACACAGTCTCATAAAAATGCGTATCTATACCACGAATGTCATTTCTCGTGGCATTTATACGCCAAAAATGATTTTTGCGTGCACATGCTACGCACTAAAAAACCCTGGGGTAGGTTTAGGGGGGAGGGGGCTGGGGAGTTTGTGCGTATTATACGTAATAAAGTGCGTATCATATGCACGCAAAAAAACGTGTACCATATACACGCAAAAACTGTTTTTGGCGTATAAATGGCACGAGAAATGACATTCGTGCTATAGATACGAACTTTCATGAGATCGGGCTCAGGTTTCCTACAGCATGACTGATTATTCTGATTATTCTACAGCATGACTGATTATCTTATAGTTGCAAAGACAATGAATTTAAGCATTTTACAAATATGTTTAAGATTTAATAATAATATCTAAATTATCTCTGTTGCCGTGAGAAAAGCAGACACTATTGTTTATATTCTTTCTTCACAAAGTCAATCAAATTTCGACAACACAATCATTAATGACATTCTTTATATTTAGTCATCTTTTGATATCTTGTTTTATGTACAATAGTCATATTTCAACGCAGAAGCTAAATTGATTTGAATGGCCAAATAACTGAGTAGCTTTGACACTTGAATTTGAAACTGTTTATTTTATTTTAAAATGTATTTTATTTTATTATAGATTTCTGTACAAATATAACAAGGTCTTCTCTTACTTGAGGTTTGTGTGCGCAGTTCTTGACCCTCGCTTAGGTAAAGACATACAGCATTCACCTAATACTATTTCTTCACGTCCTGTTCAGTCATTCAATGCAAAATGTTGCTAAGTGACTTATTTTTGGAGGACTAATGGAATTGGACGTGAGGGTGAGTGTGTATTTTTTTTTTTTTTTTTGAAAGTGGACTGCATATAAATAAGTAATACACCATGTATTATTTTCAGCTTTTTTTTATAGCATACCCTCTCAATTATTCAATATCAAACAAACAACTCAGAACAGCTGAACATTTAGCCCCTGGAATGTCTTGAGACCTAGTATGTCCAAACAAAAAAACCTAAATGATACATTTTATGAATATTTTTTCTTACATGCATGCGTGTGTTACAGTAGCAGCTCTGTCTGAGATGTCAGTGAGGAAGTCTTGCATACATAACATCATTTTCTCTTTCCTCCTGGATACATGCCCACATATATGAATGCTTGTGGAGTCTCTCCATCCCTCCCTTTGTGCTTCTCTATTTAGCACCCTTCCCCCATCCTCACTCGCTTTCTCTTTCAGTGACACAGAAAAAACCAACGCCACCCTCCCTCTCTCATGCATTCACATACCCCCCTCCCTTGGCACACAAATACCCATCTCTCCATCCCTCACTCGATCTGTTGTTTTTATTGTATTTTTTAAATCCTCATATCTCGGTTAAACCTCTGGGGCCACGGAGAGTCTAGCATCCTTTCAACCCTTTCTTTCACCACCCATCACCTACTTAATTTCTGGTAAATAATCATAAGCATTTTTGGGAATTCCCTGAAAATTTTGTGCTAAACTGAACGGATTACATTTGCAAAAACCATTATTGTCTTTTTTTCACTCTAATTTGACCAGATCCTCCTGTGTGGTTTTCTCACAATCAATCACCTTTCTTTTACTCTCTGTCATTATGAGTTGTTGTGCACTCTGAATACAGTACATGTGTAAATCCCTCCATCCCCTTTTGTCTCTTGCACACAAACACACACACACGCACACTCAGAGAGAGAGAGAGAGAGAGAGAGAGAGAGAGAGAGAGAGAGAGAGAGAGAGCTAAGTTCAGTCCTGATCATTGGGACCCTCAGGACCACACCATTTTCTGTCATTCACTTACTTAAATTAGACTATTGAGTTTTTAAAATGGGACAATTAAAATAAATACACAATTTCCCACACCCAAAATATTTAGCCTATTTTTAATAGCCGTAGTTAGCTAAGTTAGTATTTTTAAGCGAACACACTGAATGGATTTCATTTGCCCTGGATGTTATGGATTTGCTACTTCTGCAGACTGAACATTTATTTTTTGTGGAAACGACATCGACGACATAGTTGTGGATTGTTTGAACGCGAATTCTTCTCACAGAGAACAATTTCTGAAGTTTTTTTTTCGCGCGACTGTGGACGGGTGATTCAAGTTCTCAGCGGATTTCAAATAAAGAGAGTGAAACCGACGGATAGGCGTCGGGATTTGAAGGATTCATCCTTCTCTCGTAAAACATCCCTCAGGGATTCTCGCCTCGGTCTCTCTCTGAAGACCTGTTCCCCATCTATCAGCGAACAGAAAGACTGGGCGCACACTGGATCTGAAAATACTGTACGTTAGTTTTCACTTGAAGCCCAATATCTCATCACTCAGGTGTAGTAAACGGTCAGCGTTTTAACGGTCAGCTGTCTCAATAATAACATCTAATCGCAAACTAAATCACACGAACGTGAGATACGTGGAAGCATCACATTAGGCTGCTGCAAATTAAGGTGGGCAACCCTTTTTAAATGTGCGATATAACATTTTATTGCCTGCTGTGCGGTTCTTTTGCCGTGTCAGTCTGTGCGAAAATGAATGACAGTTAACGTTAATATATTATGCGAGGGAATTATGAGTCCATTCAAACAAAAGATCCATGTAATATGTCTTGGCGCCCAGACAAAGCGCTAGCTTGAATATGATTGCCATAACAAGTAAAGTCAGTCAGAGAGATCGATTGGTCTCTCGCACTGGGTCAACTCACATAAGTGCAATCAATCAGTTCTGGCCTATTTTGTTTCTGGTCATTTTGAAGGTTTCATCAATATCTATTTGATTAGGATCCGTTCTGTTGTGTGTGGATTGTTGTATATTTTAAAATACCTTCATAATGCGCTCCTTTAGTTATTGACATTAAACACAAGTGGATACAAACACAAACAATGGCCTCCAGTGACCTTATGAACTTCCTTTGGGCCATCTATCTGTTTTGGGCCACAGTAGCACTAAAACATGTCCACTAAAGCAGAAAAAAGTCATTATCAGATGTGTATAAAACACAAGATTAAGTAATTATTTCATCAGAGTAGGCCTACTATAATAGCGTTTTTAAATGTTAATGGTGTCAAACTATATCATACCCTCATCATTGGCCTTTTATTGGACAATTATTTCAGATTTATTGCATCTAGAGACATTCCAGACTCATAAGTTATTAAAATGTTTTTATTTATGTATTTATTAATAGCATAGTTCAGTCTTTGTGACCAATGATCAGTTCATTCATTCTTTATTAAATCAGACTACTGAATTAACGACACTGGCAAAAAAATTCTGGGAAGTGCATTCATTATTTTTAAACCCTACTGTTATTAAAATTTTGTTGGAAAAATATTTCAAGGAAATAGTACCATTTTTAGGATACACATATCATTGCCATACTCATGTCACTATTAAAATGTAATTTTTTTATGGTTTATTTGTCATGAAGAGCTAAGCCAAAAATGAATGCTTCGTCACAGTATCATGAATTGGCCACTCCAACAAATCGAATGACTTAACAGTGAGCTTAAAATAGCTTGCTTTGGATGACAAACCATTATTATTACTCCTGGAAACCAGTTTTGTTTTTTTATTTAGCATACTTCTGTTGTGGTTAATAACAGTGAAGCTAAATAATGGATGATTTATGTTAAGCATTATTCAGTCTAGAATAGAAAAGAATGAAAAAAAATATGGAAGATGTTTTGTCCCTCTATTGTTCTGCACAAAGTTGTCCTTCCTTCCTCGATTTCCAAACTCACATTATTTTCCTTGCGTTATGCAATGCGAACCATTCTTATAACAAGCTGACAGAATGCATCATGTTCAAATGTGCTAGCGTTCCAGTCTGAGTCACAGTCTGCATGTTTAACCGTTCCATATCACCGTTTCACTTTAATTTGTCTTTTATTCACATGTGCATTTGGAAAGAGGAGATTTGTGATAATGCTGTACCAATCATAAACCACTATTCATCAGCTTATTGGCTTGACCCACTGCATGCTGGTAGTCTTCTCTAAGAGTAAATGAATAGTCTACAGACATAATTATGAACAAAAACACATCAGACACTATTAGGGATATCTGTGATGGAGCTTGTAGTTTCTTGTAAATTTATTGATTTGAGATGTGACATGTTTTGGTGGGATTAAGTGTATGAAAGACATACATTTGACAGACATTATTTTTGGAAGGATTCTGTTAACCAAAAGATCTAGATAACTGGGGCTGGGTCTCTGTTTGTCCAAACAATGCAGGACATGGGGTGGTGCAAAAGGCACACTAGTGAGTTTGGTATACCTGGAAGACACTAAGTCATAGTGATGTAGAAATGCATAAAACCTAGCCAGGTCATTTGAATTTTACAATTTCAAGTTATAAATGCATGTATTAAATCACATAAGGAATATTTGAAGAGTTCAGATGCAAAAGCCTCTAAGTGCCATTTAAAATTTTCTTCTAGAATGACCATTTTTATCAAGCTTGTATATTTAAGCTCAGTAATTTCACTTAAATTGCAATTAGGATTACCTATTAATTGTCATTTAAGTGAAATTACTGAACTTGAATATATAAGCTTGATAAAAATGACCATTTTAGAAGAAAATTTCAAATGGCACTTAGAGGCTTTTGCATCTGAACTCTTCATTTGGTCTATGATGAATTATTACTGAAAAAACAGAATCTGATGAAATGTTTTATCAAGAGATCAAAATTTAAATACAATGTAAAAATGACCCTGATTATATCATCTTGAGAACAAGATTTCAATATATATATAGCCCCAGGTGAGGTCGAAATTATTTTGTGTGTTTGATGAATGGTATGATTTTGTGTGTAGCACCCACTCGCCAGCCCCAAAACCCCATAATGATGTTTCAAATGTATCAAGATCTAACAGTTGCTCAAGTATCCTCTTAGAAACCTCTTTTCTTAACATTGATGATCTAATCACTTAATCCATGTTGTTTCCCAGTGGACCTCTGTCCTGGTAATGAAAACATTTGTGTGTGTGTCTCTACTTAACCTACTTTCAACCTCTTCCTTGTTTCCCCTGTTATTTCCCTTTTCCTCTTTGCTATATTCTCCTCCTCCTTGTTCTAGTTTGTTCAGAGACATATAAATGATTTTTCCTCTTTTTTTCCCCCACATCAAAAGACAAAAATCAAGTAAATTAATCAAATCACTTTATTGTCATTCAACCTTGTACACAAGTGTAATGATGAGTGAAAACTTGTGGTCCACACACTGCAGTTATTCACATACATGTGAACATAATATAGATAATGTACAGAATTAGTCACCATGAAATCAAGATTGATATTTTTATTGTTTATGGAATATTGCAGTTTATTAAAAATAACCCCTAGTAATCTCAAATGAACTTCTCCCTCTTACAGCTTGTTTGCTGGTTTGAGGGCAGGAAAACTGAGATGGTCCTCACTGCAGAACACAAAATCCAGAGATGGTCCTCACTGCAGGACATGAAACCCATAATTACATATACCTAAACCTACCCATCTCTGCCCCCTGATCCCTAACCCCACCCCTAATCCTATCCATCTCCACCCCTTAGATCTGGATCCAACTCCACCCCCTGGATCTCGTGTATTGCAATGAGGTCCTACGGGAAATCCAGGGGGTGGAGTTGGATCCTGATTTCCAGAAGCACCTAATTGCAGTACACGAGATCCAAGGGGTGGAGTTGGATCCAGAACTAAGGGGTGGAGATGGGCAGGATTAAGGGTGGGGTTAGGGATCAGGGGGTGGAGATGGGTAGATTTAGGTATATGTAAGGTCCACCCCCTGGATTTCCAGTAGGACCTCATTGCAGTACACGAGATCCAGGGGGCGGAGTTGGATCCAGATCTAAGGGGTGGAGATGGATAGAATTAGGGGTGGGGTTAGGGGGCGGAGATGCGTAGGTTTAGGTATATGTAAGGTCCAGATCCAACTGCAGATCCAGATCCAACTCCTTACATATACCTAAACCTACCCATCTCTGCCCCCTGATCCCTAACCCCACCCCTAATCCTGCCCATCTCCACCCCCTGATCCCTAACCCCACCCCTAATTCTATCCATCTCCACCCCTTAGATCTGGATCCAACTCCGACCCCTGGATCTCGTGTACTGCAATGAGGTCCTACTGGAAATCCAGGGGGTGGACCTTACATATACCTAACCTTACATATACCTAAATCTACCCATCTCCACCCCCTGATCCCTAACCCCACCCTTAATCCTGCCCATCTCCACCCCTTAGTTCTGGATCCAACTCCACCCCTTGGATCTCGTGTACTGCAATTAGGTGCTTCTGGAAATCCAGAGAGAAGAGTTAGATCCAGATCCAACTCCTTCCACTCCGCCCCCTGATCCCTAACCCCACCCCTAATCCTGCCCATCTCCACCCCCTGATCCCTAACCCCACCCCTAATCCTGCCCATCTCCACCCCCTGATCCCTAACCCCACCCCTAATCCTGCCCATCTCCACCCCTGATCCCTAACCCCACCCCTAATCCTGCCCATCTCCACCCCCTGATCCCTAACCCCACCCCTAATCCTGCCCATCTCCACCCCCTGATCCCTAACCCCACCCCTAATCCTACCCATCTCCACCCCCTAGATCCGGATCCAACAACTGGATCTTGTGTACTGCAAGATGATGAACAAACAACAAGGAAGAACAAAAAAACACTGTACACAAGAATATATTAATTACAAGCAAGAGTTTGTTGTTTACACACTAGCAGCACACCAGCTCCAGACAAACAATGATACTCAAAACTGTCCTGTTACTATAGCTAACATTACAATAACAGCAATGTTATGTGAAACATAGTAAAGCCAATGTTACTCAATATTACTAAGTGGCCTTCCCGCATAGTTTACTCCAGCTCTTGAAAGTTTTTCTAATATTAATGAGGGTCCTAAAGCTCTTGCCTGATCATAACCCTTTTTTCCTCAGTGATTTCTCTGTTGTAATGTCTCTCCGCCATCTTGCTTTCTACAGTCTTTCTTCAAATCTCCACCTCGCTCTCACTCTCTCTCTCCTCCCCCATCATAAGTGTATTCTAGAGATGCACGGTTGGCGAGACAGTGTGATTCTCAGCGTGAGCCGCTTTACGAACAGCGCCCCATACAATATAGCAGCATGTTGAATTTATGTGCCAAAATGTGTTTTCTATTAGGCTACAATGAAAATAGTGTACAGTAGCCTATCAGATAAGGTCAGGTTTGCCGAATTGCGTCTAATTTAGGCTATTTATTTATTTTTGCCAATCGGAGGCCGAGTTCACTGCTGATAATCTGAGAGCTTTCTGGTCTCGCGGCTGTCATTGGCAGCGCCTTGTATCGCCCAATCAGTGGATGGCGGGCGGGTCAAAAGCATTGGTGCGGATGGACGGCAGACGGATGATGGGTTTTGTGATGTGGTTGCGGATGAAATAATAGCCCATCCGCGCATTTTAGTGTATACGCCCCCTACTGATTGGCTACAAGTGTGTTGTGGTGCTGGGTCCGGTACACTTTTAACAGAGTTTCTCAGAAATCATTCACTACACCTTTAATAATCATAATAATTGTTTCTCAACCATTACAGACATTTGAGAAAGACAGAGGTGATTTACTGCATTCATGGCGGCCATAGCAACTGTCCCCAACTACACCCCATCGGTATGGGTACGGTTATGCCATGCCATTCCTCGCCTGGACTTGACCCTGCAGACCCGAGACAGCGTGTTCACTCCAGACAGCTGGGAGTACCAGCAGGTAACTCTCACTCTCTCAAGCACACTCAATTCTCCTCTGCCCTTTCCCTATTTCTCACTCTCAGAAACAATTTTCACATCTGACAACTGGCGGTAGGCTTGGAGAGACACATTTATTTTTGTCTCGCTCTTTATTTTCTCTCCTTTGTTTGCACCCTGTCATTTTGTCTAAGTTATATCATGCAATATGTATGGAATAATTGACGATGGGCCGTTGAATTGCACACCGGCTATGAATTATTGCATCATTTTGTTAAATAAAATATTATTTTAAATAAAATATTATTTTATTTATCGGCCCGGAGTCAAATATTCTGCTTATACTATGATTACCGCACCTCAAAACATTTTTCAGATGATGAATTTCAAGATATTTGTCAGGTTTTTGTCCTTAAAATGCTCTTGTGTGTCGGATTAATTTGTTAAGCTTTGCTAATTCCAAAACGTAATTTTAGAGCTAGTGACGGAGGCTCGAGCCATTTATTGCAGGCTAATGCAATTAATAACATGTATATATATATATACAGTATATATAAATAGAGAGAGAGAGAGAGAGAGAGAGAAAGAGTGAGAGATAAAGCGTATGTGAATTACCTGAGTCTGACGCGTCTCTCAACAATGTTCGGCAGCAGCGTCTCTTCTAATAGGGAAACTGTGTTCATCTACTTCGCTAGTGAGAGATTCATGTAGCTTTTAAGTTGTCAAACTATTTTACTGATAAAATCGCCAGAGCAGTGCTGATAACACATTTCTGTGCGAGGTGATATGGAACTGTCATGTGGTCAAGACCGTCCCGAAACTACTTTAGCCGTGCTTTTCCATGAAAATAATTGCAATGTCTTTTTTTCTTGCTGTCAGAAATATTTACTCGTTGACTCGCATGACATACTCTCTCTCTGGCACTCTTACACTCTAACACACTCTCAGAGAGATTAAACTGGAGTGTTATAGTCAAAACCATTAAAAGCACTTTTCTGTCTGCAGTTTAAAGATGAATTGACTCAAATTTGTTTCTCTAATCATCTAATGTCAGTCGCTAAAGAACCATAGATTTGCAGTATCAGAGACTAAAAGCATGATGGACTGATAAAAAAATGAAAACTCCATTATGACAGAGATCCGTTTACTTGTATGTTACCACATCACTTGCATTTTGATAAAAGATATATGACTATCTATGTCCAACATATTAGAAAAGTTGCCATGAAGCAGTGACGGTGGCTTAAATGAGGATGTGTACATTCCATTTTCGTTGAGAAAATATTAAATATGTAAAATATTAATAAATAAGTAATTTTCTTTTATTTACCGTTAGTTTCGGTTCTCAAATTTGACTCCAAGTCAGACAGACTCCTAGTCTACGGAAGCAATTTCTCAGTAACATGCATACATTTATTTAACAGATTCATTCAACCACATGATTCCAGAACAAATCATGTGACAGTCTATATGAATGAGTCATTGAATCATTCATTTATCCAAATTATTCAGCATTCAGGAATGAAACAAAACTAGTGTGTGTTGTGGCTTTGTTTGGAGCTTTTCTTTGTTGACAGAGCAAAAAACATAGAGAGAGAGTAAATGGCAATATTGTGCCTACAAGTTACAAAATATTAATATCTTGTTTTTTATTGAACTCTTGTTTAAAAGCTGCTTCCTTGTTGCTTTACTAACTTCTCAGAAACCTTCTAAACTATCAATGTTAGTTCTAACGTGACATGTGAACACTATGTACAATTTTTGAACAATGTTATATATTTTGTTGATTTGTGTACTTGCATTATCCAAAGTGTTTTTAAGAAAGTTTCAATCCAGAGAAAAACATTGTAACCAGGACACGGATCATGTACGTGCGTCGCCTATCAATGACGACATACTTGCATTACCATCGATTTTATTTTGTAGAAACAATGGAAATAACGTTGCTTTAATATATTATCTGTTTTATTAGACACAGGTGAGCAATTGTTTGGATACATTCATCAACAGAAAACTAATCATTGTTATACAGCTCAACACAGTCTTTTTGTTTAAATCTAATTTTGTGTAGTGCAAGTACCATATTTACCATGCCTAATATCGATAGCATTATAAAAACTTTCATCACACTCAAATGTTTCTAATATGATAAAACAGTGCTGCGTCCCCCCACATACGCATGACCGGAAGAAGCGGAAGTGGTTTACGGCATAATAAAAGCTCCACTGCTCTTGTGCTGTGTGTTGTGCTTATCTCTCTCTTATATATATATATATATATATATATATATGCATTAAGAGATTAAATAGAAACAAAAATGACTACGTTTGCAAGTTGTCAATATTCAGGTTATGGTCGGGTTAAGGTCACTATTCGGGTTTCTGAAACATTCGGAATAACCCGTTTACATGTGTAAGCAGAGAGAGTTACTCCTGTATACATGGAATATGTAATCAATTGGCAATATCCCGATGTAAACGCGACGCACGTTTAGCGTCTGGACGTACGGACAATCTCAAGACGCAATATGCGGCATTTCCGGTTCTTCTTCCTGTATCCAAAGAAAACAACAGCAGCAGCTGCATATGGATAATGAATAGTTTGGGGCAGATAGCGATCGCCTTTGTTTGCGCTTTGGTGCTGGTACTGACCCACCAGCAGCACTTGCCTCTACTGTGTCAACTCGCCATGTTTATCTCTACTTTTTGCTTACTTCCGGTATACTGCATGCAGGCTTTTGTATTCTCGCATACAAAAAGTTCCTCTACTCAAAAAACCAAGATTCCTTGTGAATAGAACATGCCCAGAACACAAATCAATGTCCCTTTTTATGGGGATATGCTGAAACGCGTTTACATGACCAAAAATTTGGGTTAGAAAAGGGTCACCCCAGGGATCATAACCGGGTTTTTTAAATCTGGGATATGAGCATATTCGGGTTATTGCCGGTGTTTACGTGGCCGTGCGCGACCGGGTTATTGCTAATATCCCAGTTTTGAACGGGTTATTGGCTGCATGTAAACGTAGTCATTGATGCATGCTGTTTGATGCTTCTGCTTCAGTGTGTATAATCTTTTATTTTGTTATAAGTACGTCACACTGAAATTGTAGGCGACTGCCTGAACAAGTGCAAACACTTGTTGATTATAAGTAAAATATTAGTAATTTACTACTGATTACATCATTTTCAGTGCTTTATCTCTCTTCTTTCTTTCTTTTATTTATTTATATAGCACTGTTAAAACACAACCATGGTTGAACCAAAGTGCTTTACATATAAACCATAAAAAATGGTAGCGGGCGGTCAATGCAGACGCCCATTTGTTTGTTGCAATTCTATGATTGATGGATATTTCTCCAGGATATTCCTTCACTAGGAATTGCACTGTGAAACAATACGATAAAATAATATGAACCAATGACTCTTACAGAAGAATATATAATTGATAAACAGCCTCAGAGTTTATGGTTGATCTGTCTTTTCAGGCTAGAGGTGACAACATTATCCATGCAGAAATTAAACAGCTACATTGAGATAGCTTCACCACCACAAATGGATAAAGGTGGAAGAGACAAAGTCAGATTATGCTGGATGGCTGAATGGATTTACAAGATGAGATGGAGATGATAAGAGACAGATGTGCTTGAAAGTAACGGACAGTGAGAGAGCAAGAGAGATGGTTGAGGGGAGAAATGAGAGAGCGGAATACTTTTGGGTAATAATGGGAATTGCAAAGAGAGGAGAAATCAACGAAGAGGAGAGAGAGCGGGAGATGAAAAAAACAAGAGAGAATATCAGAGGGAAAAGCAGTGAATGTATTTAAGTAGGTCACAGATTATTAATAGAGATCCAGTGGCGTGGATAAAAAGAAAGAAAGGGGGAGAACAGTGAGGGATGAGTGAGCGGAAGCATGGAGAGAAACCATGGGGAAAGGAGAAGGGGATCATGGGGAGAAAGTGATAGTGAGAGAAACTGAGGAAGATGGACTGGAACCAGATTGCAAATATATAGTTTATGTAACCTGAATGGACAATATGTGTGTGAATCTGACAGCAACCTTTAATTATACCTTCCCTTTCTCTCTCTTTGAGTGGAGCATCCATGCTGTATTTGCCAATAAGATTATATCACACTGGTTTCAATCTAGTACATGCATGTGCTTTAAAGGGATGCAGCTATGCAGTATGTAGGCCTATAGTCTGCTTTTTTTTTATTGTGAAAACAATTTGATGTTTTCACCAAAGTAAGATTTACTTTTATTTTAAACAATCCGTACTCAGAAATTGCTAGTAAATTTCACAAATACTTTTGAAGAAAAAAAGTCAAAAACATTGAGTTAAACGTGACATTTTGAAGTGGAACGACTGAAATTTTCTTGTAAAACATATTTTTTACGGTGTAACTTTATACAAAATCTTTAGATAATTCATTTTTTGACAAGTCGTAAATGAGTTGAATGATGATCAGATTCAAGACTTCACAATCTACCGCTCTTTGTTTCTTAGACCAAAGACATCATCTAAAAAACTGATGTCATGCGCCACACCAGCTTGTACTTTGTAAATCAATCCGTAGAAAGTATTTTCTTCCTACTCTTTTTCCATCTTCTCTTTTCACAGACTCTCCTGGTCCTTTCCAGCTTCTCCGCCATTGCTCTCGTCCTCTCGTTGCTTGTCGTTCTCTCCTTCCTCATCCACTACTGCTGCTGCCATCGTGGCGAGGGGGGCAGGGATGCAGAGGAAGAGGAGGAAGACGATGATGCCAGCGGTGGCCATGGATACAGTGGCAAAAAAGGGCGGGGCATTTGCTGTGTCACATGGGTATCAGTTGCAGCCGTCACATTGTGTTGGTAATACCTGTTAATGACAGTAATTTTAATATGCTAGTGATTACTATCTTTTGAGGATATTTTTTTTAGTTCAATAGCCAAAATTCAAATTTTTAAGTTGTAATTTATATTTTGCCCTTGTGGCACCATAATCATGCAATACAAAAAAATGATATCTATATTGTGTGCGTCAAAATGTGGTTACACTAGACTTCACACACATGCAAATATGGAGAATGGAAACACAAGCTCATACAAAGTTTACCAGAGAAAAGACCAGAGAATACCAGAGAAAAGTTTGGAGAACTCTGAAAATCTAAATGGCTCTTGGCTCAATAAAAAAAAAAAAAAAAATTAAAACACATTGACTGCAATATTTGTAGATTTATCCAAAATTTAGATTTATTAAGTCTATAAAGTCAGCTTAAAAGACTGCTTATATATATATATATATATATATATATATATATAGTATAATGCTTCTCCATAATTTCTGTATGTATTGTGTTATATTTTACAACAGGACTTTGATGACATCACTAGTGTCTTGTTTATGACTGCTGTTAAAACGATTTGCATCATTTAAAGATTAGATGACATTTAGCACCCGACATCATCTATTCAGTCCCTGTGGGGAAAGTACTGATGAGTGAAAAAGAGAAATGCTCCCTACTGGATTTAACTCGCGCCATGTTGTGCTTTCACACATCAGAGTGCAGAAACAGTAAACTGTTCAGGGCTTCTATTATTAGCAACTGCCCTTATCTGTTTAAGCGAAATAGTATTCCCTCTCCCATTTCTAGACTTGCATTAGATAAAGATATCATGGTTTCTTCTAAGTCAAGCTGTTTCATATGCACAATTGCAAAGGATGGTTTCCTTCAATTACACAGTAACATCCCATTTAATATATTCATGAATATGAAACACAATGCTTTTTCAAGCCTCATTGATCTAAACCATTAGCATGATGCATTAGTGCTGTTTATGTCTCACATAAATTGCTTGTGTAAAATATTGTCTCTATAATAGTTGGTTTGGTTTTCTCTGTGCGTGATTCATGATGCAAACGTTTTGATGTGGCACGTGTTCCTTCCCCATGACATCACCCCCTTCCCATCCATGTTGACCTCTTTTTCTGAGTGATTCAAAAGCTACATGCTGATTTACAGCGAGGACTGCATAAAGCCATATAAACACCTTTACTGCTCTTATTGCAATATTAATTATCATTTAAAACACATTAACACACTCTTCTGCTTTCTTTGGCTTAATCAGGGTCAAACAGCGAGAGATTGGGCCGTGCTATTTTTGACAGGTCGGAAAGGATCGGACAAGCATCTGGTCCAAGCATTAATCTGAATATTTGAATATGAAATAGATATGTAAATGAGTGGATTTTCAGTTTTGATGATTTTTAGTCTGTTTGCATAAAAAACAGTTAAAGTTGCAGTCCGGCGTTTTTCCTCTTTGTCGCCATCTCTGGTCGAAATCTGCAATTGCAGTCATTTGCGGAATCATCAACTTTACTTGAGTTGGACTTCAACACCCTCTTGTGAATCTGTTGTCACTGGTGATTGCCGTTTGAACCTTTCTGGATCCGCCATCAAATTGCTAAGTTTAATTATATCAAGTGCTGTGAGAAACGGCAATAAATCTCCACTTCAAACATCCTCACACGCTATATAGCCTACTAGCCGAGACTCCTTCTTTATGTGTTTAGATATGATGTGATGACGCAAAGACACGCTCGAATCTCCCGCGGAAATCCACCAGTACCACTGGAATTAAAAACATTATTATAAGCTTACCGGTTTGAATCGAGCTAAGGCAAGCAGATAGTTTTAAACACTGGCTGGTTATGTATTTTCTCAAATATGTGTTTTGGATCATTTTTAATGATTTTAATGATCTCTCCTTTATTTATTCTTTATTTATGCTGTCTTCCTCCCTCTCACTTTCTCCTTCTTTGTCTCCTCTCCCTGTTTCCTTGTTCATATTTCTGCTTTTTGTAGTGTTGCCATAGGCATCGGTTTCTACGGCAACAGTGAGGCGAACGATGGGATGTATCAGTTGACCTCATCCTTGCTCACTGCCAATTACACGCTGGCTTCCATCGATCTTCTGGTGAGAACAGAAATGCGTACACACACTCATACATACACAAAAGCTTATTCCATCAATCTCCTTTTGAAGCGCCAGGGGACCAAACGAAATACAGGATGTTCAGCAAACACACTCCATGATCTTATTGCACTGTGATTGCTATAACCGAACAGGGGAATTCAGATGAGTCTTATCTGTTTTGAATGTGTTTGTGTGAGAGGGAGAGGGACGGAGAGAGTGTTTGAATGCATTTGTGTGAGATAAAATCCTCTCCAGCTATTGATTTGGCTGGTTGCTCATATGGTCAATCGATGAATGTGTGTCAATATGATTAATGACCTACTTTACTTCTACTGTATTTTTATAAGACCCTCTCTATTCATTCCCACTTTTCCCACTCCATTCCATTGTCCTCTATGTATTACACATCTTTTCCGCTATTCTATTCTTGGTAACACTTTACAATAAGGTTCCATTTGTTAGCTACATAAACAAAACAAAATAAAAACACTTGTAAAGCATTTAGTAATCTTATATTTCAACGTTTACTATAGATCATTAGATTAAAATCAAATTTTGTGATAATATGGGGCTAAGCTTAGCTTACACAAACTAACAATGAACTAATAACATTAAAGGCCCAATGAAATCAAATTTGACTGTTCATGTTTTTATTTTTTATGGAATATTTCAGTATTTATTATAAATTCATGTGCCGTCGTTATCTTTAATAAAAAAACACAACTTCCCCTCCCTCTTGCAGCGACATCTCTTCTCTTCTCTGATGACGACACTCACATGACATCACAGCAACAGAAAGCCACAACAGTCCAACGATCCAATCAAATCCTGACGAACAAAATCAAGTCCCACCCAATATTTTTTTCTTGCTCGAAAAGCCGGTTTACTTGTATATGCGTCACAATAGACTATCACAACTTTTGTTTCATGCTGACTTCAACAAAGGTTAATAAACACTGTAACTGTATTGCGTATTGTTAAAGGGTTAGTTCTCCCAAAAATGAAAATTCTGTCATTAATTGCTCACCCTCATGTCGTTCCAAACCCATCTTGTTCATCTTCGGAACACATTTATTAAATTCTGAGCGATTTCTGTCCCTCCTTTGACAGCCTATGCTACTACCACTTTGATGCTTCAAAAAGTTCATAAAGAGATTGTAAAACTAATCCATAATAGAGCGGTTTAGTCCAAATTTTCTAAAGAGACACAATCGCTTTATATGCTTAACAGATTGAATTTAGGATTTTTTTTCACATTTAAATATTCACCATCTCACACATCAGTTGTATAAACAGAAGCTCAAGCATGTTCGCTTGACGTGCGAGAATACAACGAGGTTCGTTCTCGTGTTACTCAGCACGCTTGTGCTTCGGCAAGAACCAATGAGGTTTGTTTTTCGCGCTTCAAGCAGGTTCGGTTGAATGTTTATGTTTTCTGATCAAGGTTTATATGTGAAAAAAGCCTAAATTAATCTGTTCATCATATAAAGACACTGAATCTCTTCAGAAAGTTTGGAATAAACCGCTAATCCAATTCATATAGATTATTTTTTTACGACTTCCTTATAAATTATTCAAAGAGTCAAAGTGGTAGTTGCGTAGCTGTCAATGGAGGGACAGTAAGTCCCAGTCCCATGAGTCTCAGATTTCATCGAAAAGATTTTCATTTGTGTTCTGAAGATGAATAAAAGTTGTATGAGTTTGAAACAACATGAGCGTGAGTAAATGATGACAGAATTTTTGGGTGAACTAACCCTTTAATGTTAGTACATGCATGAACTAATGTCAACTAATGGGGCCTCGTTGTAAAGTGTTACCCTTTTCTTTTGTATTTAAGACAGTATGTTCATAAATCAGATCTGGGTACAAATGCATTGGGTTCGACATATTTCATTATAATCTTCTCCTCTTGCATGTCCAGGTTTCAGACACCGTGGCCGGGCTTCAGCAGTCTGTCTCAGGACCCTTGACCACTTTGGAGGATGTGTTTGGAGGACATAAGCCGGCGCTTGTGTCCACACGCTCCTGCAGGCGTCTTTCAGAGCGGGTCGTGTCTATCCTCTCCAACCTGACTCTGGGAAGAGGTCTGATTCCCATCGGTGATGGATTTTACAGGGCGAATGGGAGCGAAAGCATAGTAGGAGCACTTACCCCAGCCCCACCTTCTGTAGCCATCACTCTCAGTCCATCCGCCAACAGTATTCCTGCGCCCTTCTCCCCAGGCTGGGCAGCCAACACCCTCATGGTGAATGAAGACTATAGGTGAGCAGATTTGTGTGTTCAGTGTTGATAGATGTTGATAAAAATATATCGTAAAACAATACCAGTAAGCTCAAAAGGGCCATATTCTATGCCAATAGAACAGTCCATAAATATATACAGTCCATAAAAAGTTATTTGTTGTGAAAGAGTAAAGAAAATCTTGTTTGTCCATAATACAATCCTTTGAAACTGTTTTAAAATATTGAAATGTAAGAATGATACTCTGACCTGTGCAGGTCAAAAGTTTGGGCTCTCCAAGGTTGCATTTATTTGATCAAAATACAGTAAAAACAGTAATAATGTGAGATATTATTAATGTTTATTAATTATGAATGTTTTCTATTCTCTTGTAAAATACAATTTATTCCTGTGATGACGAAGCTGAATTTTCAGCATCATTACTCTATAATATTTTGAAATGTTCTTACAACAACGGTTTTCTATATTAATATATTTTAAAATGTCATTTATTTCTGTGAATTATAATCATCATTACTGCAGTTTTCAGTGTCACATGATCCTTCAGAAATAATTCGAATATGATGTTTTGCTGTTCAAGAAACATTTCTTATCATTATCAATGTTAAAAACAGCTAGATATTTTTTGTGAAACCGAAATCATTTTTTTTTTTTTGTCAGATTTCTTTGGTGAATAGAGTTCAAAGATCAAATGAACAGCGTTTATTTGAAACATAAATATATATTTTTAACATCATAAATGTACTGTCACTTTTGACAAAAAACTTTTTTAAACACTTTTTAATAAAAACATAAAATAAAAAAAAGCTTCTTGACACCAAACTTTGAAATGTTGTGTGTATGTGTGTGATATATATATATATAAAAAATAGTGCCAATTAATTTGGTTTCTACTAGTATTATTTATTTTTTTTCTGTTTATTTGCAATTGGCTGGTGTTGCAAAAATGTGTGTAGGATTTGAGATTTCACCGTCTGAAAAGCACTGTTTTGAAGATGTTCTGTCTGTTCTGTGTTTGTTGTTTAGGTGGCTGTCGTACGTGCTCCTGCTTTTACTGGATCTGGTGGTGTGTTTCTTTATTCTTCTGGGTTTAGCCAAACAGGCCCGCTGGCTACTTATTCTGTGAGTTATTAAAACTCATTTCTGAACTGCTTTAAGTGAGTGTCTGGTATCTGATATGCACACAGCATTCCTGCATAATGTAAAAAGAACATAAACATTCATAGTAATGTTTTATTATGTACAGTATATTATGTTTCTGAATTTCCTAAGATAGAAAATGTGTACAGAAAAAGGGTAGTTTTATTTTTGCTTACTGACACCCACTCAGCCACAGAGAGGCAGATGGTGAAAATGTGCGTGTGTGTGTGTGCGTGCATTTGCAGGATGACAGTGCTGGCCTGGTTGGCTCTGTTTCTGAGTTGGGGTTCTCTCGGCCTGGAGACGGCCACAGTGGTGGTGAGTATTCAAGCAACGTCTAGCCCGAAAAAAACAACAACAGCTCTCCGCAAGCGGACATCCAGCACAGAATACCGCCATCTGTGTATGAATGAGTGCGTCAGCTCGCTTCGCAGAGGCATTTGTGTCCAGCCAAAGCTTTCTGAATGTGACTTTAAGTTTTCAAAGGTCATACCAGCCAAGATGCAGTCACTTATTGTCAGCTTATGAAAGAGGAAGAGAGGAATAGAGTGTGTTTGTGCATTTTTTTTTTAATAATGAAAAGGGTTTTCCAGTCTGGGAACTCAGCAGTCATGGCACAATCCCAAAAAGGGAGGAAATTAGGGCAGAGATTAAAGCTTCAATGCTTGTGAATCTGAGTGTCTGTGTTTCTTTGTAAAAAAAAAAAAAAAAAGAAGGGAAACATGGATGCTGTGTTGAAGATGAGCACAAGAGATCTTAAAAGCAAAAAGAAGAGAGTGAGTGAGTGGGCTGAGAGGAATATAAAATTACAAATGTAAATACACTGTTCAAAATGGTAAGTAAGGGACGTTTGGGGAAGAAATTAATAATTTTATTCAGCAAAAAAGTAATACATTACATAAAGGCAGTAAAGACATTTAAAGTGTCACAAAATATTTCTATTTCCACAAAAATATTAACTTTGGTAATATTTTGAGCCACAAATCAGACAAATATCTGAAGGATCATGGGACAGTGAAGACTGGAGTAATGATGCTGAAAAAATTCAGCATTGAGTACAGAAAGAAAGAAAGAAAGAAAGAAAGAAAGAAAGAAAGAAAGAAAGAAAGAAAGAAGAAAGAAAGAAAGAAAGAAGAAAGAAGAAAGAAAGAAAGAAAGAAAGAAAGAAAGAAAGAAAGAAAGAAAGAAAGAAAGAAAGAAAGAAAGAAAGAAAGAAAGAAAGAAAGAAAGAAAGAAAGAAAGAAAGAAAAGTGACAGGACGAGATGGCAGTTGCTGGCCTTCAAAACAAGAGTTTCATTGTCCCGTTCCAGCCAACAGGAACAATTGCCTAGTGCTTCCCCTTTATAATACACACACACCCACACATTCTCAGTTTTCCTGTCCTCTCTCCAGTGCTCACTCTCTTTAGTCCTCTTGTGAATCTCTTGGTAATATTGAGTGCTATTCAGTTTGATTAATTAAAGTGTGTGTTAAGGAGACAGACAGTGCAGAGTGGACAAGAGGAAAGATCGGAAAACTGGTTGAGGGATGAGAAAAAAGATGAGGATAAGGCAGTTTGCATATGTGTCAGACAGTGAATTCTCTAGATCAATGGGCTCTATGCACGGCGTTATTTCCGGTGAAGCATTAGGGATGCTCGATAACTTCCGCCGATCATAGAGTCCAATGCAATACCGAGAATTTATATTGAATTTTATACTCCATGGTTATACTAATGAAACGTTAGTCACAAAAACAGATAAAACAGACACCCCTCGTTGTGTTTATGCTTCTTTTTTAAATTATATTAAATAAACATAACTATATATAAAATTACATCTAAACGTATGTACGTTTCGTTTCAAAGACGGGAGGACAGTAAATATTGAAGACTCTGCCATAATCCCGTTTTCTCCGGTTTTCCTCCGCTTTAATCTACACAACCGGAAATGGACGAGCATCCTTACGTCAAATGCGGAATTTATGCGTGCATATAGCCCATAGCAGTCAGAGCAATGGGACAAGTGAGACTGAGGGAAGTATGTCACTTGGTCACTGGGCCACACTGTTAACATCTCTCTTCTGTATTTGCTTTTGCTCAATTCCCTTTCTTGCTCTTTTTTGATCCCTTTCTCTGTCTTTCTCAGGCCCTGAGTGATTTTTGCTTTGATCCAAACACATTTGTACTGAACTCCACTCACTTCAACTCTAGGACAAGCACAGGTGCTGTAAAGATCTTTCATACGCAAGTTCTCTTTTTCAAAACTTATTGAGTTGCCTACATTGGCAGCATTGTGGGGCATCAGTTATAGTGAGGACTGTTCAAAAAGGCACAATCTGTGTCATTAGCAAATTTTCAACTTTGGGGTAATTAAGGATATTGTGGGTAAAAAAGGTCCATTGTCAAAAGTGTAGTGATACACAAAGCCCTGCTCACACAGAAGTCACTTTTAAAACAAGTCAAATTCTGTAGGTTGACATGACGAATCCTTGTAACCAACTTGAACCCATTGCAAAATCCGTGTGGTGAAATCGTTCATCCTCATGGGAAAATCTTGATCCTGTGGATTCCTTATGAAATTACTTCAATTTTGCTTCCGAAAAAGTCATTAAACAATGGTAAGTGTAAACTAATTTTTAGCTGCTTCGTACTAAAATATCTGTCAAGCGTGTCTGTCTAGTTAATGTTGACATAGAAAACAATCAAAATGCAGAAAAGTTGAATGCAAAATTGTGAAAATTCATCAAACAATATAAAATCTGTCGAGCGTGTCCGTCTAGTTTATGTTGACCAAGTGGCAATCATCCGGTCTCTCTCTTGAATCCAACTCGAAAGTGACTTAAATTACAATTCATCGATTGGCCTCTAGAGACAGGCTCCAAAAGAGAGTCAATCCCACATCTCCCCCATGTGAAAATGCCCAACTTTACAGCAGAAAAAAATATGTTTCAAAAAGTGGTTTTGGTCTTTATAGATAATTTTGGCCTTCATGACCACTGTGAGGGGGGTGAATTTTTTTTATAACTCATTCGTTTAAATTATATTATGCCTTAAAGTTCTGCTTAATTACGGGCGTGACCACTTGAGTGCCTGGTGGATTGCCGCTGCTGTCACTACCAGCCGTTTATCTGCTGTCTGTTAGCCGTTACATCACCTCAGATAATCCCGCCTCTTTGCCCATTTTTGGTCGACGCAGCCAAGATGGCGACGGCTGGCTCCGCCCACTTTTCCCTCTTCAGAAATCTACGGTTAACGTCAGGGATACTACGTCCATCATTTTTTTACAGTCAACAATGGAAAAGCAGCACAGTGGAATGCAAAAATGCTTCTGTGTGAACGGCCACTTGGAAGGTAGCTGCATATGTATAGGCAGAGAGGCAACTCAATAAGTTTTGGAACAGAGCTACCTGTCCATCTGCCTTCATCTCTGACGCATACACAGTCTTACCCACGCCTTGTATCTTTTTATTTTCCACGCTCTCTCTTTTCTCTAAATAGATATCCTGGATTATTACCTAACCTGCAGCAGGAAAATGAACAGCCCTTTTCAACAGGTGCGCAATCTTGTTACATGCCGGTGATGTCATAGAGATTACTAAAGCAGCAAAAAATAGAATGTTGATGATATCACGAGGCAGAATTCCCCAAGTATAAAGAATTATAATGATGTCACAAAGCACAGATTAAGATTAAAAAGCAATGCCATTTATGTCACGGTGGGGATGAACAGTATAAAGAGGATTATGAAACTGTAATCAAGATTTTGTAATCAAGACCTAGACTGACAGTGTATTTAGAGGGACTGATGAATGAAGGAATTTGATGTCATAAATGAAATTATAAGGACAGTGAAATAACAATATTTATGTGAAAATGAAAGGCCAGTTTCGAACGGACTGTTTAATAGAACTGCCGCTCTAGTGGAAAGAAAATGATTTCTGAGTTACTGTATTGAATTTTTCCTTTAATATAGTCCATAAATGATACAATTATTTTTTTTAGCCGTTGGAAATTATTATATTGCTATCTATTTGAGTATGTTCTCTCTCTCTCATAAAGAGGCTGAAATGCATGTGGTATGAATCATGCCTTAAAAGCAGAAATGCAGTTACAGGTTTTAGCCTGTGAAATTCTGTTAAATAAGTGAAATTCTGTTTGTTGAACGGGCATAAGATACTGACCCAGTCCCAGAGAGCGCTTTCCAGCATCCACTCTCACCTTTCCAGTCTGGAGAGAGACTCCCTCCCACGGTTCCCAAAGGCAGAGGTATGTTAACACTGCTTTCAAACCGACTGGAAAGATCAATAGCTGCCGTACAGTAAAGTGGATCACAACACACTGCTTAGCTTCGGTGTTATTTTCCCTTATAGAAGTCACTCAGGGAGGTACAGCAGATCCTCAACACCACTGAGGGGAACTTCCACCAGCTGGTAGCACTCCTCAACTGTCGAGGGCTGAACAAGGTAAACATAGCAACCTGTTTTCCACCTCAGCCTGACTGCAAGTGAGGTTGATGAGCTATACTTTTTATATTAAAACAAACTGTCTCAATCTCCTTCCTGTTTTTATGTCGCTCTCTCAGGATTATGTTGACTCTCTGAAAGGCCTGTGCTATGATGGGATGGAGGGGTTGCTCTATCTTTCCCTGTACTCGTTTCTCTCCGCTTTGGCGTTCACAGCTATTCTTTGCTCCCTCCCTGGAGCCTGGAGGAGTTTCCACAGGTTAGGTGAACTTCACCCTGTCAAACGTCCCATCTGCTGTTATTTTCAGAAATGGCATTTCTGATTATAGTCATGCTGACAATGTCCGAAGATGGATGAGCTACATTAAACTAGTAGTGTTGCACAAATATTCGTTTATAGCCTATAGTGATATATATATATATACTGTATATATAAATTGTTTAATTGGTATTAATTTTATTATAGACATTATTTCTGGAGAGCGTTATGAATCAAGAAACATAGAAACTTGCCTTTAAAAAAGTATTAAACTGCTTCTATTTTGCATTTTTCTTTAAGTAAATTAAACATTTTTTTTTACAAATTCTATCATAGAATATTTTAACTATAACTATTTAAGTTAACAAAAAAAGTTAACGAAAACAAAAGTTAACAAAAAGTTATTGAAAAGTTAAAAAAATAATAATAATAAAAATATATATATATAGTATTGTATATTGTATATATGGGAGCTTGTTTCTGCCAACAAGTAAAAAAAAATAATAATAATAATTTAATTTATTAATTAATTTGAGATAATTTTAACTTTTCTGAATTTTTTCATTTTTTCCTTGGATGTAAACTTGCAATTTTGGGTTATTAGGTCATAATTGTCAAACTTTTTTTTTTTTAAGCCAAACCCATTTGACCTCAAAAATTTACTTGGGAGATTAAAGTTAGTATTATTTGCTTCATCAACTCACAAACAACTCCCAGTTTGGAAAATGCTTTTTTTATTTTTATTTTTATTTTTTTTTACAAAAAACAAACAAACAAAAAATATTTCAGAATAGTCCAAGACTGAGGAATGCATAGTCTATGTATGTGTGATGTAAATATAGAGATTAATGCTCGCTAGGAACCTGAAAAACTCCAGATTTTTAATGCAAAACAAATGACATGATTCCATCATCCTCAACTACAAATGCAGCCGAACGTTAATGGAGGTCCAGTTCGGTTTGACTTAAATGGGCCTGTGGTAACAGAATAAACACTGACAACTGCTCTTATCAGCAAAGCACAGATGAGAGAAATATGATCTCAATTTAAGGGCATTAGTGCTTAAATGCACTTCACTTCTTTTATCTGGATATGGTATTAATGTCGCTATTACCATTAGTTCAGAAAGCTCAGTCTCTTACTATTGATTCAGCCTGACTTGGTACACTCCCTCGAAGTGCCTGATGCTGACAAATCAAATTGTTTAAAGTAACAGAGGTGACTGCAGTCCTTAATTGCAGTAAAATTGTGTTCAGAGCACAAACTCCATTTGCACAGACAGTAGATGGCAGATGCATAGATTACTGAAATGGCAAAGAGGAGCGGGACAGATTAAAGGATTACCTTCCTGACTGGGATTATTTTATTTCATGACAATATCAACATGTATGTAGTTAAGAGAGATTTTTCAGTAAATGTCTTTAAAGCCTTTGTTTTTCGCAAATGCACACATAATAGAAAGCACATAAAGCATATACTTATTTCATGACATTTTTTTGCCACTCTTTTTCATGTTTCCATAATTCCTGCTGGGTGGCACAGTGATTCAGAGGAATACGAGGACTCCGACAGCGAAAGCGAGGACCCCTTCACTTCTCATCAGGCACGTAGACCGACGACCACGGGCTCCCAGCGAGGGGCCTTGCCCCCCTTCTATAGTTACCAGGGGGCCGGCTGGACTCCCCCCTTTTCTAGCGCGCCTCCGTTACCGTGAGTAACACATGCACAGACACACAGACAGACAGACAGAATGACCCTACCCATAAACCAACACAAGGTTGTGTACATCACTCACACATAGCTCAACAGCAGAACCTCAATTTTTCTCCTTAATTATTTACTTAAGTAAATGCTAGTAGAGTACTAGGAGTGCCACTTAAAAACAAAATGAAGGAATCAAATGTCAATGAATTAATTAAAAATAAAAATGCTAATAAATAAATCAGTTTTCAATTCATATATAAAATGTAGTTAAATTTAACAATAAAACAAAATGAATAAATAACTTTTCAAACTGACAATTAAACAGACATATTTAAAAATATGTAATTTAAGTTTAAAATGTTAACTAAATGTAATGAAATACAATGACATTGCCATTTACATTTTCTTTATCCATTTTTCTATCAAGTTTAAAGCATAATAAATTTAACCAATTCAAAAGTATTTAGCATTTGTCACTACACTACCATTGTATTCTATTCAGCAAGGATGCATTCAATTGAATTCCATTCATAAAAGAGTTGTGAAAAAAATATTGGCCTCCACAACTATTACAAGTTGTAAGCAGCATAACTGATTTCAACACTCATAATAATAAGAAATGTTTCTTTAGAACTAAATCAGCATATAAGAATAATCTCTCTTAGGACGATTTTAAGTCCCCTTGTCAGACAGGGGGCTCTTTGTGCACTATTGGTGTGAAAGTACGCAAAAGTGACACGAAAGGAATGCAAAAGTAGCACAACACATTATTTTAACTACACAATTAGTTACCTTTTTTAGGGAGTAATGCATTACTTTTAAAAGTACATTTCCCTAACACTGATCATGTGACACTGGAGACTGGAGTAATGATGCTGTAAATTCAGCTTTGCCATCACAGGAATAAATTACATTTGACAATGTATTAATAGAAAACACTTGATTTAAATTAGAATAATATTTTACAATGTTTTGTATTATTGATAAGACTTAGTAAGCATAAGACTTTGCGATCCCAAACTTTTTTTAAAAAACCTGAATTAAATAAAAACTTTTTAAATAAAAAAAAAAATAAAAAAATTTAAGTGACACTTCTAGTCTTCCATATGTCTAGGCATTAGAAACTCACATATTCTAGTTCCTTGCTTGAGCAGCATCTTGTGTTATGAATGACCTTTGCACTATAAAATATACACATATATAGGCATACATGGATACAAATATAGAAAGTGTTATGCAGGCAGACAAACACATAAAGCTCCAGTCACACACAGACAGGTAGACAGGTAGGTGTTAGATGGAGCGCACAGACAGACAGACAAACACACACACACACAAACACATGCACACACAGACAGACACACAGACAGGTGTATATGTCACAGTCCAGCCAAAAAAAAAAAAAAAAAAACAGACATGAGTCCAGAGGTCTGTCTGTCTGTCTGTGTGTCTGTCTATTGGTCTGTCCGTCATTACAAGACAGACTTAGATCCACCAATCTGAGACGATCCACAATATAGGTAAAGTCCCGCCCCCTCTGATATTTCTGTCCGCTGTCAAAAATCATGCTGTCCAAAAGTACATCGCTCTTTTCAAATCTATGGCAGTTTCTCTCTCCCTGCTTTATTACATTCCCTGTTTCTCTCTCTCTCGCTTTCAATTATTCGGTTTGTAAAGATCATGTGCTATTTTCATAACATTAGATCTGACACGAACACTTTCTCTCACTTCATTCACATTTCCATGTGCTTTAAAATGACATAAATCCAAATTTTATATACTAAATTGATATATTTTACATTCTCGTCTCCTTTTAAATATCCTTCTCTGTCCTGTTAGATTCTAAAGGTTCTTAAAAGTGAAAATGTCACATCTCTCTAACTCTCTTCCACCTTTTCTCTTCCTGTTTCCACCCTGGATCCTGGCTCTCGTCCTTCCCTGCTCTCTGTCCTGTACTGTGGCACGTCATTCTTCCGTCTCTTTGCCGTCCGCTTCCTTTCCTCTCCATTGTCCCCTTTACCTTGTTCCTCTCTGCACCTCTCTCTTTCTCTATGCAGGACTCCAAACGTTTCCTCCAATGGCAACCCTGGTTATGAGAACCTGCCTTTGAGTGACAGGCAGTCCCCACCCCCCTCTGTGAGTTCCCTTGTCTTTGTGACATCACTGCAATCTGTGGCATTCTCATGATTCTCACCAACAGACTGACAGACAGATCAGACCGAATGACCATTCGCTAAGCCCCGCCTCAAAACGTTACTGACCAATCGCAATCTGTCCATGTTATCAGACAAGCTTTTGCTCTTTTTTAATATAATCCTATAAAAGTCCTGCGTGTTTTGTGGAACGTGTACACTACTACTACCATTCAAAAGTTTGGGGTTGGTAAGAGATTTTAATGTTTTTTTGGAGGAAGCCTTTTGTGCTCACAAAAAGCTGCATTTATTTAATCAACAATACAGTAAAAATTTTAATATGTGAAATAAATTATAATATATTTGTTATATAAAATATATATATATATTCATGTAACAAAGTGTATTTTATTCCTGTGGTGGTAAAGTTATGTTTTCAGCATCATTGCGCCAGTCTTCAATTTCACATGATCCTTCAGAAATACTGATTTACTGCTTGAGAAACATTTACTATTATTATGGTGGAAAACTGTTAAAACTGTGGAAACTGATATCATTTTTTTATCGAGTCTTTGAAGAGAAAGTTCAAAAGATCAGCATTTATTGGAAATAGAAATCTTTTGTAAGATTATAAATGTTTTAATGTCACTTTTAATCATTTAAATGCATCCTTGCTGAATAAAAGTAATAACTCTTTCCCCGCCAGCATTTTTAAGAAAAAAAGTTGCCTGCCTCTGGCAAAATTTTTGATAATTTTCACGGCTTCCAGAATATTTTGTTGTATGAATATTGAATTTGCAACATATCAAAAGAAAGAACAGACCCTCAGCTTTTAAACAAACAAACAAGAAAATCTGTTTTATTCTAGCTGGAAATTTCCATCAATTTCCATCAATGGCAGGGAAAAAGTTAATAATCTTACTGACCCCAAACTTTTGAACACTTAAAGGGATAGTTCACTTTGAAATTAATTTTTGATATGTTTTAGCTTACCTCAAGTGCATCCAAGATGTAGGTGTCTTTGTTTCCACAGTATTTTCAATTTTGATATTTTTAGGTCAAACCGTTCTTGTCTGTCAGTCATATAATGGAGGTCTATGGGGTCCACCTCAAAGAGCATGCACAGAGACGTCCAAATTAAACATGATTTAATGACTCGTAAATGTAAGTACACATTGATGGCCTAAGACACGAAACGAGCGGTTTGTGTGAGAAAACGAACAGTATTTATATCGTTTTTACTTCTTGTAACCACAGTCACGTCCAAGCTTCTGTCTGCACAAGCGCCGGAAAGCCCCGGAAATGATCTCTTGCTCGTGTACGTCACTCATTGTTTACACAGAGATTTCAGAAGTGTTGCCAGATATGTCAACAGACAACATTGATTTTCTTTACGCAACCGTGCAAGAGATCACTCCTGGCGCTTTCCGGCGCTTGCATAGACCGAAGCGCCTGTACCTTCAGATCACTTGGACGTGGCGGTGGTTAAAAGAGGTAAAAACGGTATAAAACGATATAAAAACGGTTCGTTTTCTCACACGAATCGCTCGTTTCGTGTCTTAGGCCATCAATGTGTACTTACATTTATGAGTCATTAAATCATGTTTAATTTGGACTTCTCTGTGCATGCTCTTTGAGGTGGACCCCATATTCCTCCATTATATGACTGACAGACATCAACGGTTTGACTGAAAAATGTCAAAATTGAAAATACTGTGGAAACAAAGACACCTACATCTTGGATGCCCTTGAGGTAAGCTAAAACAAATAAAAAATTAATTTCAAAGTGAACTATCCCTTTAAGTGTTACAGAACAGTACTGTTTAAACGTAATTTAATAATTTACAGTAAAACATTTGCATTGTCGTACAGAAATAGTTTCCGGTTCATTTAAATCAGTTTAAAAGCACATTTTAGTAAACAATATATAAAAGATATATATATTATTATATTATATATAAAGATATATATTATTATTGTATTATAAAGATATATATACACGATATATACTGTACATACACTTATTGTTTAATTTTAAAATGAATATTTACTTTTCTTTCCTTTCTTTGTGCTCCTCCTCTTGTGGATCTGGCTCTGCTCTCCCGAATACTTGGATGCGGTTCTCTGAAAGTACAGTACTCTCCCAGCATGCTGACCGGCTACGGCGCCAGTCAATCACACCCCAACCCCTCCCATTCAAGAAACCTGTACTCGCACTAATTATTTTTCTGTATAGTAGGAAAAGAAAGATATATAGCAAGGTTTAGTTTTCATATGGATGGACACTTTATGAGATGAGAGACTAATTTAAAACTCTAGATGTTAAATATCTGTGTGTAACGTCAGTACCATTGAGTCTTTTGGGTGTAACACACTTACAAAGTGAGTGACAGATAAAGCCATCCGCTTCATTTAGTCGTACGATCCTGTCACTTCCTCTCCCTCTAGTGTCATGCTGTACATATAGCTGGTGGAAACAAGATGGTATTGACGTTACAGTAGTGGTCTATTTTTAAATGTATAACCACTTTATTTTGGAGTTTTTTATATTGTTATATGTAGTCACAGATGCATAGTGGCGATGGCACAATTTCTTTGTATGATTATGCAGTTTTCTCTTCACCTTTCTTTCTTTTTTTTTTACTATTTGACAGGACCCTATTTTATAAGTGGAAATTCTGTATTACCTTGTATACCCTCTGATACTATACAATTATTTATTTATATAATATAAATATATGAATATATATAGTCACTGTATAAACGTTTGATTGTTAATGCATTTTGATGATCAAAAAAAAAAAAAAAACCTGTAAAAAATTGTTGAGGGCTAGTGTGTGTTTCCTCTGCTGGCTCTGTGCAATACAACTGCGTTTTGCCAATTGCAATGCAATGGCCACGATGTAAGCAGCAATAATCATCAGGACATCTTGCAAAACACCATCTGTGTCTGTGTGTGCCAGAGGTCTTGAAGACATCATATATATATATATATATATATATATATATATATGAAATTGCATTGGTCCCTTCTCTTGGCTATCAACCTGTTGTTAATCCTTAAAAAAAATGAGTTTCTATGGTTTAATGCTCCTTTTGAATGACATCCTTTTTCACTACAGAGTCTAATATAAATGAAATAAAAATAGAGTAACAAAAGTGGAATGTCTGAAAATGTTTTTGTTGCAAAGCACTACAAGCATCTCGCTATATAAACCTGTAGTGGGTTTGAAAAAGGGCAGAAATCAAAAAATTGTTATATTAAGGGCAATGTTTTCAATCATAATATTAATTTATATAATATTACACAATATTTAATTCACATGATATTTAATTTATTGGTAACACTTTACAATAAGGTCTCATTTGTTATAAACTAACGATGAACAATATATTCTTACAGCATTTATTAACCTTTGTTAATGTTAGTAATTAAAAATGTTCATATTTGTTAACAGTGCATTAACTGTTAACAGACAGAACTTTTCAATGGTGAGCTTAATATGAACTAGTTTTTTAACTAATGCAACCTTATTGTAAAGTGTTATATTTTATTATATTAAATCATATTAAAAAAATTAATTAAATATTAATCTATTTCAGCTTAATTAAATGAAATAAATTACAGCTTTTGCCTATTAAATTAAGTCAATAAAAAACAACATAAAATATGTTATATAAATACTGTGATTTAATACATTGTAAAGATTTGTTTTTGTTAATTAAATCTATTTTTATCTAATTATAATTATTTTAATTAAAAATATAAAAATAAGAGCAAATTCAAAATGTATGTAATTAATACTAATATAGAATACTATATATATATATATATATATATATAATGTTTTTTAAAGTCTATTTTAAAGTGTTTTCTTCACATTCTGTAATTTCAGTGATTTTTTCCAATTAAAAAAAACCCCATCATATTATCCACACATTCAACAACACAAATATCTGACAGCTATAAGGGGCAAAAATAATCAAGTGTTAGATTGCAGATTTTAAAAATTCCATGTGTTATACATTTATATTTATTTTATACATTTTTGGTGATTTTGTGGCCTATTTGCCTTAAACTGTGTTAAAATCCAGACCCTGCTCTGCACTTGAAGTGATCATTTCTGTGAAATTCAACTGACTGAATCATTGACTTGGATTAAATATCATTTATATGACATTAAAATCCAGCTCGGACAACATTAATCGACAAACACTAGTAATCAGACAAAAGCAACAGCACAGACATGACAAAAGTGTTTGTAGCCATAATGAAGATTTCAAACAGCTCTTCCATTTTGCTACACTACCACAAGCACTGCATGAGCAAAAACAGTCGAGTAGAAATTCAATAAAATTCAAATAAATAACACAAATCAAATGCATTTAGTTTCCCTCCATTTGGTGGTTTAAAATGGTGGTTACATCACTGAGTCGACGTAAATGAGGCAGTTTGCAATAAAGCTTGAAAGAGTAAAAAGGACGTGAGCGTGAGAGAGCTACAATCTCTTGTTATCTCCCATGTTTATGCATAGTAAGACGTACACTGATGTCTAAAAGGCAATGAACGATATATACTTGAACACTAGAGTACCCTTTCTGTGCATAGTTGTAGCAAAGACACATGTTTCTGATCTACTTCAGCAGTGGAGTGCATAGATAAAGATAAAGTGAGAGATGGTAGTTCCTGAGAGGAGAGAGAAAGAGAGTGAGAAAGTGAAGAGTGACTGGCACAGCTATAGTAGCATCTCCCCACAAACACACAGCCAGTGTGACTTTAGATAAACGGCCCCTTCGTATGAGAAAACATGTCCCTTTAAACACTAAATCATTCTCTCAGACTCCCCTTTGTGTGTGAGTGTCTGTGAATGAATCTTCCATCTTCCTGTAGTGTCGCTCTCTCCATAAAGCTTTTCGTCGCTCCGGTGTTTCTCTTTCACGATTACGCCGCATTGAGAGAGAGAATGTTCGGTTGAATCACTTCCTGGTGTCATCTGGTTTCAGCCACGTCCCATCGTCGTCTACTTCCTTTTGAACGACGAGCAGCATCTCTGCAACATCCTGAGAAAGCTGTTCAATGAGAAAAGACCTGGGAGGGAGAAGAATGAAGAATCAATCAAAACAAAGATCAAGAGTTATTGCAATTCCATAAAATACACAGACAGAGATGTGAGCTGTGTGTTAGGCTTGCTTCGATAGTCAGTGTTACCACGAGTGTAGACATTACTCAGTAGTCCTATTGTGTGCGCACTAACTTGGATGGGTTTAATGCAGAGGACAAATTCCAAGTATGGATTGCCATGTCACTTTCACTTTTTATTGATTAAGTCATTTCGAAAAAGTCTGACCTGAGTTCAGTTTCTCCACCTATACAGGCAGGCCCCTTTAATTTAGAGTCTAGGTTATAGAACTGCCCGTTGACGTCCCGTACCGCCAGCCAGTGTCTGCGTCTCAGTGGGAGAGACACAAATCCCAGTGACACCCTTGATGGGACATTCAAAATGAATCCTTCAATTTTGTCCAGGCACAAATTCTGTATTGACCTACAGTGTGTGACATAAATGGGGAAAAGTGAATGCACCAATTGTGATCATCATGAAGCTCATGATTAATAAAGTCACACTCACTTGCGTTTGTCCCACCAAACTGCAGCGAGCCCCCGACTCTGCAAAGCTGCCATGATGACATTGACGTCATAGTTTCCTGTGCCCAACACCGAGCGGTGTGGGTTCATCACACATTGTGGGGCAAGTCTGCAAGAAACAAATCAGACAACTTCGAGTTTGAGAAGATAGCACAAGATTGAGAAGAGACAATAGAATCAGTAAGGGAAGTTGCAATAGACTTTTCTTCCCCATTGTGACATATACGTACACTGACGTCTGATTGCATTAATATTGCAGTGATTATTACAGTTTCTAAAATGTTTTGTGTCTGGCAACCATTATTTTAACCCTAATTGTGTCTATCTTCTCGTTTCTTAAACAACCATGTCGGAAGAAACATCATGGCCATATTCCAGCAATTTATATATATATATATATTCGCGTGAAGAGGCTTCTCAAACAAGAAAAACTGTAAGGCGGCCTTGATTTTGTCCATAAGGAATTTATTGTTTTTGATGGATTGATTGATTGTTTGCTATTGCTGTGATTTCATGTGAGTGACAGAGTGTCCCACCCTCGCGCCAGTAAACACGTCATCAGAGGAAATTATTTTTAATTTATGATTACCAGGAAATATGAGTAGTACACGGATAAATATTTATTTATATAAATTGTGTTGTTTTATAATAAATACTGAAATATATATTCAAATTAGAACGGTAAATTTAGATTTCCTGGTGACTTTAAATGCTGTGAAGCGCGCCGCTCACCGCTTGCAGATGTCATCTGCTGTCTCCTTGGTGAACACTCTCTCCTGAAGCACGTTGTTCAAGGCATGGATGGCGCACAGCTCCAGTCTCTGTTTCTCATGAAACACCTCCCTCTCGCTCATACTCGCCCTGCCATTATAAGTACATTCAGGCCGTCGATTAACATATAACGTTAAACATATAAAAAGAAAGAACACATTATGTAGTCGCGTTCACGCGAGCTGACAGCACATGACTGAATATCATCATAATCATACCTTCTGGAAGACAGAATCCGCAGTACAATGATTTATTTACAGTAAAATTATTACCACCGAGACGAAACTAATCTTTATTGTTCCATTAAACCTCCCCTGTTGATAACTAAACCAACAATAATCTCTGACAGTAGGACTCTGTCGGTTGTTGTTGTTCGTGAGGATCGGCCGGAAGTTGTGTTGTTGTTGAGTTGAAAGGGAACGCCCCGTGAGGTCATGCAAAACTCATGTGAGCTCCACAGTGGGGCGCTGTTATTACATATACTGTAGAAATACTGCTATGTAAATACAAATCCTCTTTTTCCGTAGCGAAATTATATATTTTAAACAGAATTGGGATAGAATGAGGAAATGCATATTTTGTATAGACATACTATTATCGAGGAAGATCTATAGTAATATATAGTATATTAATAAAAATGGTCTGGCTACAAAACAATTTCCCCTACTTTTTTCAAAGCATTACTGTAATAGTGCATTGTATACATGTAAAATCTGTTTGTTATTAAAAATAATATTAATAGATCAATTATGCAGAACTGTTAAATGATAGAGTCTGTCTTTATATTTTTACATTTTCTTATTTTATTTGTGGGTTCTCAATCTCAGCTTTTACTGTTTTGGTTCTCAGTCACGTATTTACCAGGCTTGATTAAATCAGTAATAATGACGATCTAAACTGATTAATGGGTTAATGGGGTAGTAATAATAATAATAATAATAATTTTCAGTGCCAGTGGGCAAGATAAATGCATATATATATATATATATATATATATATATATATATATATATATATATATATATATATATATGATCATGTAAATGATCAATATTGAGTATGTAACTTAAAAACTGTAAATCGTTAAATATGGCTTTTACAATTAGTTTTGCATTTACTTTTTGGGTGCATTATCAAAGTACAATCGTGTTCGAATCTAATTATGTAATTCACAACACACTACAAGAGATGGCTCTTTATAGCAGGTTAGATTTACAAATAAATTAGGCTAAATGACATTTTAGCAGAGTGACACTACACGCTAAAGTCTTTCATTGGATCATCAATTGAAACAACATGTGTCCCTGCCTTTGGGAGGGCACGAGTTATTCAAACGCACCTATTACCAAAGAGCATTTTTCGCATTCTCAACTTTCTCTGGTCCGTGAGGTCTCAAAGGGCTGCTACGTCAGCGAAACAAAAGCCTTTGATTGGTTAGTGGAATTTGATCGTTGAGCACATGCAGTCTTTCTGCATTCTGATTGGTTAAACCTCTTTCGAACGGCTTCTTAGACGAATTGTATTTTTGTTCCTGTGTCAAAGACTGCTAGCTGGTAACAGGCTACAGTAGCCGTCTGTGACAGTTAGCTATCGAGCAAATCAACTTTATCAGAGACGAAACTGACAACACATTGGACTTTTAAACCTTTTTCATGGCAGATTTCTTATGAGGACAACTGTCGGAGAGCAGTTTCACAAGGGAAAGCTCTGAAGAATAGCCAGACATCTACATTACTTAGCAAGCTCACCGTTAGCTTAGCCTGGTTTGATAGCAACACTAGCAAGCCGACCGACATTATAGTGAAATTTAGATTTTGAGCATTTGTATAACGTTAGTCTTTAATTGTCTTAATATATTTCGCAATCTTGATTGGTTGCAACTTTTAGATTCGTTGTAAGTGGTTTCCGTCTATCTAGTTATAGATAACCGGATCAGTATAGTTGCTGGTTTGGTTAGCAGTTTACTGAGCTTTCTCATTTGAGGCTATTCGAAAACCCCACACCGCTGGAAATGGTACGTTTTATATGTGCGCCGATGAGTGACGCTTTCAACTATTGGGTTATTATAAGAAACAATGTTTTCTTTTTATTTTCATTACTTTTTAGCAGTTTATTTTGTTCATTAGCAGACGTTACAAGCTTTAACCTCATGTGCAACTGAAACTCGAATTTTCATACATAGAGATTTAATTTCTTGTCGACTAATTTTGACTTCTATTTATAACGTTACTGTTATCACTGTCTTGAGTTTACAACCGATTTCACTGTACTGATGTCAAACTATCTTTTGCTAGCTAAATTTCACTGATCGTGTGCCATTCGCTGAGCACTAGTCCTCAGTATTGCGGTTCGTGCTATGAAATGTACTACAAATTAGTACTAATGTAAAGGAATTGTTCACCTAGAAATGCAAATTTTCTCATTTACGCATGATGTTCCAAGACTATGTGAGTTTCTTCCTAATTTTGAACACAAAAGAAGATATTTTAAGAACCTTTGGAACCAGACAGTTGACGGTAGTCATTGACTTCCATAGGTTTAAAACAAAATAATTCTTACAATGGAAGTTAATGGATGCTGTAAACTGTCTGGTAACCAACATTCTTAAAAATATCATCGTTTTTTTTTATTGACAATTTTCATTTTTGGGTGAACGGTCCTTTTTGTCATATCTTGAAGGTGTGCAGTTTACCAGCAAATGTCAGTTTGTAGCAACTAATACTGTAATCGTTTGTGACATTCATTAGCTGTTCTTTTTGTTTTGTTTTTCCTTGTAGAATTCAAACGTTGAGAACTTGCCGCCTCAAGTGTTGAGACTCGTGTATAAAGAGGTTTCCGCCTTGGCAGCAGACCCACCGGAGGGGATCAAAATCTACCCCAGTGAAGAGGATATCACAGAACTGCACACTGCCATTGAGGGACCAGGTAAGAAGTGCCGTTTATAAGAGGTATTTTCTTGTTTTTATAAAGTCCTTGGCTTACATTTTAAACTTTGAACTTTGTTTTCCTCTTTTACACAACAGAAGGAACTCCATATGCAGGAGGTGTGTTCAGGATGCGTTTGGTCCTTGGGAAGGATTTTCCTGCTGCACCTCCCAGAGGCTATTTCCTCACAAAGATTTTTCATCCTAATGTTGGGCACAAGGGTGAGATCTGTGTTAATGTATTGAAGAGGGACTGGAAGGCAGAACTGGGCCTGAGACATGTATTGCTAGTAAGTGCCGTTTGACTCTTTTTGTAAACCTAGACTAATTTGCTTAAAAAAAAAAAATGCCCTTAAATGTAACCAAGGATTTTTTTTTTTAAAACCTCTCTAACATCTTGGCAATGCCAATTAGATGATTTTGTCATTAAAGGGATAGTTTACCCAAAAATGAAAGTTTTGTCATTTACTCATCCTCAAGTGTTTCCAATCCTATATGATTTTCTTTCTTCAGTTGAACGCAAGATAATATTTTGAAGCATGTTGGTAACCAGACAGTTGACGGTAGCCATTGACTTCCGTATTAGGAAAATAAATACTATGCAAGTAAATTGTCTCTTTTTTCAACATTCTTGAAAATATCATCTTTCATGTTCAACGGGAGAAATTATACAGTTTTGTAACTTGAGGGTAAATAAAAGATCACAGAATTTTTCCTTTTTTGGGTGAACTATCCTTAACTAACCCACACCCCTCTAATTATCCGTTTCTGTCACAGACCATCAAGTGCCTTCTGATCCATCCTAACCCAGAGTCGGCTCTGAACGAAGAGGCTGGAAGGTTACTTTTGGAGGACTATAAGGAGTATGCATCCCGTGCTCACCTTCTAACAGAGATCCATGCAATGGGAGGCACTTCAGGGGCCCCTCAGGAGCCCGCTGATGGACCCCAACCTAAGAAACATGCAGGAGACCCAAACAAACGTGTAGCCGGGGCTGGTTTGGCATCAATGGCTGCTGGCGTCAACAACTCAAACGGCAGCTCCAGCAGCACAAGTAGCAGCAATACTAATATAGTCGCAAAGAAGAAAACGGATAAAAAACGAGCTCTGAGGCGGCTATAAAAGAGAATGAATCTGTGTTTGTGTACATATAAATATTGAAGTGTGCAGACCCCCTTTTCACCTCCTTAAACTGTTATACCGTTTTAGGATAGCACGTTAATTTTCTCATGCTCCTACCAGATCACTCCTGGTTTTTGTTCGGATGTCTCTTTCAACTTACTCTCAGGACTTGTGGCACTTCTCTGTTTGACTGACAAAAGGGGGTTTTCATCTGTCTGTCAAATGTTTTACAATTGTTCAGATTATGAAAAAAGTAGTAAAAGTTTTTGGACAAATTAAATTTGTGGCCTCTAGCATTATGTAATGACCATCAGCAGGATTTTGATGTGATGTATTTAAGTAGCGGGTGTGACGGGACGGATATTTTAATTCTGTCCTATTGCATTTGGACTGAACCCATTAAGTTACAGATGAGGTATTTTCAGGGGTTTAATGAAGAATAGTACATTGCACAGGATATGATCGTTGTGTTTGTGATGAAAGATCAGGATTAACAGAGGGGGGGTTCAAATGTGGTCTGAATATTATTCATGAAAAATCTGTTTTTAATGTTTTTTTGTGAGTGCATATTTGTGTGTTTTTTTTATTTTTTATTATTTGTTTCCAGTTTTTACTCAATTTGTCTGTTCTTTTATATTTTGTAGTTCACTTTTAAAGACCTTTTTCTGCTTTCAAGTGAAAGGCTGATTTTACCTGACACTGGTGCTTGAGAGAGAATCCTTAATAGCCTTTAGGCCAGCTGAGGTAGAGCAATGGGGCAAATAGTTAATCATGAAATGAGCCGGAAGTGGTGTTCAATTGGTCTCATCCTAGAAATGGTTTAGTTATACTTGTTATGAATAAGAGCATTCGCCTGCTGTTATATGAATACAGCTGCATTTTCCTCTGGCTCTACTGGTCTCTCAATCAAAAGGCTGTTAAGGAATCCTCTCTGGTAGTCTGTTGTTGCCCATTGTTACACTTTATGGGGCCTTTGGTTCCTAAAGATCCTCTCTAACGTATGAACATTGGGCAGGTCATTGCTGGAACAGTTTGCCAGTGTTTCGAAAACTTGTGGATAAACAATGGGGCATTTTGTGGCCATTTAAGTTATTTAAATTAATAAGAAATAAAAGAATTTTAGGGAGCAATTTGGTTCATTCTTTCATTTGGTGTAGGGAAAAAATATACTTCTATGCTTATATGTGCTTGTTGAACAATTGAAACTGCTTGAGAAAGTTTGAATATTTTCTAGAGCCCGACCGATATAAATATTTGTTGGTTTTAAAATCCGATATATTGGCCAATATTTTTATTTTATTTTTTCAGAAATGCGCAACAAAACATTAACAGATTTCCCTAACAATAGTTATTTATGAGTTTTAAATGAGATAATATGATAATGAATTTTAAAAAGAATCTCGTTTCTTTTATTGTCACAACAGAACAGAGGAACATCAAAATAATAATTAGTCCCTACATTGCCTTAAAAGCTACCTGCAACCTGGATCAACAGATTAAAGGATGTGTGGTGCGTTATACACGAGTGTTGCCAACAGGGATGGTGTAGCGTGCCCTCTTGTGGACAAACTACAACCCCAACACTAATGACATGGTTGAAACGTGTTTCGTCCGTTTTTATTTTATTTTTGAAATATTAATTCATCGGCCATTATAACTGCCGATACCGATAGTTTGGAAAATGCCTAATATCGGCCTGCCGATAAATCGGTCTGGCTCTTTCTTTGATGTGTGTTGAAAAAAGGGTTTTCAGAAATCAAGTATTGCACACTTAGCTATTCCATATCACTCGCTGTAAAAAGTGATCACTTGACAACCTGTTGTATTAAAGTAAATAAAAAGTAAAAAAAAAAAGTAACTTTAAAGTAAGGGGGGGGGGGGGGTATTATTTATGTGGAATTGCCAAGTCCACATAACTTAATTGTTTTAATTACGCATGAAGTTTATTCACTTATTTTTAAGCCAACGGCTTTCCTCACTTTTTAAGTTGTCAACTGATCCCTTTTTGGCATCTTTCCGTTCAGGCTGCATTCACAACGTTTACTTTTAAAGCATTGTATAATGATGGAGACGTTAAAAAACACGATATGTTGTGTATTTCGCCCCTTGAAACATTTTATGCCATACTCCTATTCAGAGAGCGCATTGGGGGCTGTAATTCGAGCGGGTTATGAACGGATGGTCGGTTCTCGTCGCAGGTTGCCTGAACGGCCCACCCACCTGTATAGGAATAGCTGAGTGCACACCGGCTAATTGCTGTCTGTAGGAAGTAAAGCTGATGAGGGGGAAGATATGAGTTTGAATTACACATATAAAACAATCGAAGAAATTCAAATAGTAGCTATATTTATTTATTTATGTTAAAAAATAGGTTCCAAATCTCTTGCAGACTGTATGGGCCTAGTCTGCAAAACTCGCCCTTTTCACCTGTGAGAATCTGTGTCAAGAAAAACAAATGAACCGCACCGAGTAGTTAATATTTCATGTCCTCCGTGGATTGTGTGCAGAGAGTTGATTGCATCGCTCTCCATGGTGCTGAAATGGTTATTGACGGCTGTCGTTTAGCCGGCGGCAGAGGTTCAGCTTTCAGCACCGCCGCAGTGGATGGGTGATTATTAACTCAACTCATTTATAGACACTAGATTAGGTGCAGATTAATTAAAGAAATATTTATTGCCGATTTAATCATGCATGCATTTGACTCGATAGGTAGGCTAATCTTAGGACTAATTAAAACAAAGTTGTATTTATTGAAAAGAAATCCACGATGAGTAGGCCTATATAGCTTATGGATGCGGGAATATGATCAGTTTGAATTAATTAACTCTTTACAGCCATTTGGCAGCGTGCAGTGTGTATTTAAATCATTGGGCATCTTTATTTTTTCTAATAAGTAGCCTAATATGTGAAGGTTCGGCTTTTACCATAGGCTGTGGCAAACAATAGGATATGGCTGTGTCATCATGCAGGGTTGGCTTTTTTTTTTTTTTTTTTTTTTTTTTTATTAGCATTTTCTTTGCTAAATCCTCCACTGACACATTCGGAAAACGCTATTATGTCTTTATTTCGATGCCTTACTGTTTTTCTGCAACCCATTCTTGTTTAAGGGTGTAAAAGGAATCAAGATTATTAGAGTCACAAACCAAATGACATCGTTGCCATGGCAACCGATCAGTGTGTCTCCCCTCAACACACACACACACACACACACACACTCACACCATATTGCTTAGCCAGCCATAATCGTGGCAAGGATGAGAAGTAGTTTGAGAAAGGAAACACTTGAAGCGGTCTGGAATCAAACCCTCATCAACACCGTCTCGCGAAACCAATAAACGCACTATTCAGCGCAGCGGACCTATGTGAGAACACCCGCCTCATTCCACCGGTGTTTCGTGACAGAGTCGGAATGTTCTTGTGTGCACACTTTGCAGGCGGCGTCGATTAACGGCAACGTTAAGGAGCAACACAGAGGGGGGAAATATTCATGGCGCACGTTATTCTGAGCGCTATAAAAAATATATGAGGGACTTAGGCAAAGGTTATCTCACCTGGAATACTTTCTCAGTACATAACGTTTACGCGCAAATAAAGTTGTGCACGATCAGGTAAAAATCGATGCTTACTCTATAGTAGCTACGAACATGGAAACAACCGGGGTAGGTGAGAGAAAATCCCTGAAAGAAATTAGTGACTGTAGCTGTTGTTTTGTTGCCAAAAGACGAGACTATAGTCAATAGAGGAGTGCTGCAACAGTTTGTGGAAATAATTTCCCAGCCATCATCGTCGCTCAGGGCTGAGTAAGATGCGAGACTGCCGCGAGGATCAACAGAATTCAGCTCAGGTAAGTCTCTCAAGTTGAACTACATTGCTGCATGTCATCTAATTGACTGATCAATCGTTCACGCGCAGATGTTTCACGCGCTCTATGTTTATCGAAGTTTCGTGATTTGCGCTGGGGGGAAAAAAACAACATCGACATGTTCATGTCATATTTTATGTTTTCAATCGTTTGCAAGCGGCCGGAGGAAGATGTTCACACATATGTGAGTGTAATGTGGCTCCACATTACCCTTCGTGTAAACATGCATTCACGCCTACGCAGACGGCCATTCATTGCTCTCGCGCTGGTTGTCATGTCCACCTACTCACCCTCGTGCGAAATACAGCTCCTGAAACACTTCGATATACGACAGTTTCGAAGCAACCCTAAATTTATTTTAAAAACTGTTGTTATTATTGGGGAATATGACTGTAGCGAGAGCAACAAAAGTTCGATATGTTAGGTGTGTTGCGCAGAGGACTTTTCATACAGGTTATGTTACGTTGACAGAAGAACCACAGCCTGATGGCATTTTGGGGGAAAACCACACAATAGGTGGCAGCTATTAAAGTATAATTGTGGGTGAAAAGCACAGATGTACTAAACTATAGGTAACAAATTTTATCTATCTGAATTATTTTATATACAACGCCTAGTTTTAGTTTTTTAAACTACAGAGAAAAAAGGGCCAAGGCCCTGCCAAACAGTTTCAGAAGTAATAGAGTTCAGTCATGAGGTGAACCTTTGCTAAAGATAATGTGCTAGACCTGCCATGTTTAACATTTAAATCACTGTAATGTAAAAAAGTATATAAGTTACGACAACACAAGCTTTTAGATTGCTTTAACTCGTCAAAATAAATTAAGCAATTTTCAACGTTATTTATAAGTTAAACCATATTCAACTAATTTTTGAGTCAGTTTAATGTAATTTAAGGTGGAATGACTTCAACATCCAAGTTGATTGTACTTGTAAGGCAGCAAATATTTATAATTATCATTATTTTTATATCGTAACTGATTTCTTTATTTCAGCTCATCATATAAATAAAGCTGGTTTTCTTGTTTGCTAATTGGCGTAAGTGAAATTTGCTGTCCATAAGGCACATTTGACACAAGCCGTAGTCTCTCCCATTCTGTCATAATTACTCATCTCATTCCTCTAGATCTACAGAACTAAACATGGTCCATGATGCAAACAAAGTGCCTTTTTTTGTCTCTTTCACTTCTCATTTCATTCATTTGACAGCATTTTAACCAGAGCAAGACCAATGTAATACATTTTAAAAATAATATACATTTTTAATAGAATGTTATAGATGCATAAAAGCTTTAGGAGGTGATGGACTGTCCATGAATAGCCCTGAGTGTCATAGGGGTTTGCAGGAAAAGGGCAAACCATTTGTCTTTTGAGAGAGAAGAGCGGGTTTAGAGGGGTAAAGGGGGTCTATTCATCCTATCTATCATTCTCTTTCTCCTTCTCTCCTTCAATACAAGTCTGAACTACTGCAGTGCTATTCTGAGAGAGTGAGCTGCCTCAACCCACGCACTGAATATCACAGAGAGAGAGAGAGAGAGGGGGGAATGGAGGGAGATAAAGAGAAGTCGAGAGAACATTCAAAACAGACATGTTTTGCAACAAGAACACAATGAAATAGATGGAAAATAGCACGATTTCCTAAAATCAGATGAATCGCCTGTGATTCCTGTGTGAAACAAGCGAACTGTTTCTGACTGTTCTAGAAACTGTTTGTGAATGCGCCACATCTTCAGTGTCACATCTCTTAGAAGTCGCCCACAGTGCCTTGCTGATTGGGTGCCGTGTTCAGGAAAAGCTAATCCAGTTTGTAGAGGCGCATACTGTTTCACATAGACAAGGTGTCGAAATGGCCTACGCTTTATTATAGACATGCAAATGAGAGGTTACTGTTTTTAATGTCATATAGGCTGTTCTTAGGTTTGCTCCTGTGAAAACTGTAGATGGCCCACATGAATCACTCGGCGTCACACCTGTTAAAATCGCCGTTGCGTATCTAAAAAATGTCTTCTCTATGAACCGTTGACAGTTGTGTGCAAAATACAATGGCGAAAAATGGGGGGGGAAAAAACATTCTTCCCACGTAGGTGTCTAACAACTGAACATGGAAAAACTGAACAAGGAAGACATGTGACAGAACAGATGAACATGACTGTGACAGTAGACATGCAAAAATCGTAATTGCATGTCTGTCAATGCAAAGTCCTTTCTAAATGAGTCCTTTCTCCATATTAATTATGTGCAAAATGGGGAGCAAAAGCACAAGCAGGTTATGTTCTGCTAATTAGGAATATTTTGTTATCAGCAGCAGCCATTAAGAGAATTTTTAAAAGCCTTTTTGCAACATTCATCAAGTTCCCAGCATTACATAAATAAGAGAATATAGTCTGACCATTTAAATATATATTTTTTTAATTGATCAAAAATGTATCATATTTCAGTCATCACAGTAACTAAGCCTGTATTTAAATGTAATGAATAATATAATATAATATTTTTATACAATATCTGCATTAACTTTAATCTTAGCAGTTCTTGTACCCAGATTTATGGTCTTAATATTTTGTTTATTACTTTCCAAAATAATTCAAAGAATAATTAGCTTATGTTGTTTTATTTAATACACTCTCAGAAAAAAGGTACAAAAGCTGTCACTGGGGCTGTACCTTTTCAAAAGGTACACTTTTGTACCTTAAGGGTGCATATTGGTACCTTAATGGTACATATTAACATCTAAAATGAACATATCAACACTTAAAATGTACATATTAGTACCTGAAATGTACATATTAGCACCGGAAATGTACATATTAGCACCTAGAATGTACATATCAACACTTAAAATGTAAATATTAGTACCTGAAATGTACATATTAGCACGTGAAATGTACATATTAGCACCTAAAATGTACATATTAGCACCTAGAATGTACACATCAACACTTAAAATGGACATATTAGTACCTAAAATGAACATATCAACACTTAAAATGTTAGCACCTAAAATGTACATATCAACACTTAAAATGTACATATTAGTACCTGAAATGTACATATTAGCACCTAAAATGTACATATTAGCGCCTAGAATGTACATATCAACACTTAAAATGTACATATTAGTACCTAAAATGAACATATCAACACTTAAAATGTATATTACCACCTAAAATGTACATATCAACATTTAAAATGTACATTAGTACCTAAAATGAACATATCAACACTTAAAATCTACATATTAGCACCTAAAATGTACATATCAACATTTAAAATGTACATATTAGTACCTAAAATGAACATGTCAACACTTAAAATCTACATATTAGCACCTAAAATGAACATATCAACACTTAAAATGCACATATTAGTACCTAAAATTAACATATCAACACTTAAAATGTACATAATAGCACCTAAAATGAACATATCAACACTTAAAATGTACATATTAGTACCTAAAATGAACATATCAACACTTAAAATGTACATTTAGCACTTGAAATGTACATATTAGCACCTAGAATGTACATATTAACACTTAAAATGTACATATTAGTACATGAAATGTACATATTAGCACCTGAAATGTTAATATTAGCACCAAAAATTTACATGTTAGCACATAAAATGTACATATTAGTGCCTAAAATGTGCATATCAACACTTAAAATGTACATATTAGTACCTAAAATGAACATATCAACACTTAAAATGTACATATTAGCACCTAAAATGAACATATCAACACTTAAAATGTACATATTAGTACCTAAAATGAACATATCAACACTTAAAATGTACATATTAGTACCTGAAATGTACATATTAGCACCTAAAATGTACACATTAGCACCTAAAATGTACATGTTAGCACCTAAAATGTACATATCAACACTTAAAATGTACATTAGTACCTAAAATGAACATATCAACACTTAAAAATGTACATATTAGCACCCAAAATTAACATATCAACACTTAAAATGTACATATTAGTACCGGAAATGTACATATTAGCACCTAAAATGTATATATCAACACTTAAAATGTACATATTTGTACCTGAAATGTACATATTAGCACCAAAAATGTACATATTAGCACATAAAATGTACATATTAGTACCTAAAATGGACAAAAGTGTACCTTTTGAAAAGGTACAGCCCCTGTGACAGCTTTCGTACCTTTTTTCTGAGAGTGTAACCGAGTTTCTCTTTTTTTAAATTTTCTGGATTTGAGTCTGTGTGTGTACCAGTGTATATTCCGGAATATGTATTCGAATATAATGTATTTCGAAATAATACCTGCATTTAGCGTTTTTTTGTTGTTGTTGTTGTTGTTGTTGTTTTTTTTTTTTTTCGGTCAGTGCAGTGGTTTAATAATTTAGCAGAACCAGCTTGATGCCACACTGCCACTGTAGACGTAATGCATAACCACCATTGCTAAGATGAGAGCGCAGCCTGCAGCAGCCAGGCACATGTATAATTTCATGGCTAATGCTGTATTTGTGCAGATTTTTATGTGGCTTCTTTCTGTGCAGTTTCCCTTGTGATATCTGTGCCTCATTACATCCAAAATCGTGTTGTTGGCATTAACTTGTTGATCTGCGACAAGAGATTTTGTGTGTTCACTCTATTCAAGGGCTGTACGTTTTATATACCTGTAAAACGCATGGTTGGAGAACGTGTATTATATGTTGTATGAGAGTGTGTTAATGTTCCTGTGTGAGCCAGCACACTGTCTATGTAGCACTATATGTTCCCGGTGTTGTGTATTGTGTGTACTGTGTGCGTATGTGTGTTAGTAAGTGGTGTCACTGAATGCTCTCCATTCTCTTCCACCCACACACTGCCCTCCCACATACACACACACAAACACACAAAGCACCTCTCCTCTGTCATACCTCTGGCTCTGTGCACTTCTGTTATGCTGTGCTCATATTTAAATCTCTACCCTGCACTTATCTCTCTTTTCTTTCGCACTTTTCCCAACCTTCTTTTATCCGCTCGATGGTTTTCAACGGGCCCTTACAATTGTGAAAAATAAAGCATATAGCTATTGATTACAGAATAACTTTAGCATAACACTGTCTCTTTTACTTCCTCACAAACATTCTGACACAGCGTCAGGAAAGCATCTCTCTCTCTCTCTCTCTCTCTCTCGTTCTACCCCCTCGTGCCATGCATCATGCATCATGCTATGCTCTCTGAAAAGGGCTGATCACTATTTGTTCAGATTATTGCTACTATTCACTTCTCTCAATGCTTCTGATTCATAGTGACTCGTTGTAACACGTTAGACAAATGGTCATCACACCATCTCTTTTCTTTCTCAGTGTCATGAGCTGAAATCTGCAGCTGTACTGCATTTAGTACAAATGTTCGATTTAAGTTTAAGATTTAAGGGCTGTATATTGAATGCAATCTATTTTAATCTTGCTTGAATTTAAATGTAGATATTACATCTGTTTCTAAATGTTAAGTCCCCATGAAATCAATATTTACAGTTCTTGTTTTTTTTCTAAACGTCTTCTCTGATGACGTGTTTTTTCGGCGTGAGGATGGGAAAACCTTTCACAATGATCTAATCAAATCCCGAAAAATAAAGTCCTGCCATACATTTTTTTTTGGTTGAGAAGCCGTTTCACTCGGATATACGTCACAATAGGGATGAAAAGACTATTGCAACTTGTTTTCAGGCCTATATATTCAAAGTATATTACTTTTACTGTAGTGAAGTATGTTTTTTTAAAGAACTTTTACTTTAGTGCTTAATATCTCCATTACACTGCAGAAAATCATAGCATTCCTCATTATTTTGATGTAAAGAAATAGAATGCGCTTATAAATGTGCTGATGAGTTGTTGGTTTTTTATGAGCCATTTAAAAAAAATATTTTTGCACTTTTTAAACTGGTGCTGAATTCATAACTGCATACTAACGTACTACATTTACTATTACTGCCATAGAAAGATGGTAAAAGGCTAAGCATAGTCTGCAGTTCCCAATTCAGCTTGGTTCACAAATCACGAGGAATGATTTATGCAATGATCCATTTGCCGCAGTTCTAAAATCTCACTGATTCAGATTTCCGGTGGAAGTGACGTTTGGCCAAATTTGATTCAAAATGATCAAAGAACCAGAACTAATTTGATGCTCAGAGTGTATGTAGGGATGATTTTACCGATAAGGCTAAAATACAAATTAGTTTGCTACTGTAATGATGAGATTTTCTAGTGTGTATTGAAAATGCAAATCATATTTAGGCTGTAAACAACTCTAAGATGTTTATGTGCTAAAATGATTTAAGTTGTTGTTCACAGACTTCTTCGTCAGCATCTAGCTTTTCTTATTGCCTTTTTCGCCTTTTTTCCTATCTCACCGCTTTTAAATCGGACAATGCATTACTATAAAAGTGCTTTTAAAAGCTCCTCGTCCTGGTATCGCTGTCATGGCGGTGTCATGTTTAGAATCCAAATGTTTTCTGATCTTGACACATATTTGTTCCATATTTGGCAAGTGTTTTGTAATAGAAGTGATATTGTGACAGAATTTTGTTACAGGAGAATTCATTTTAAAAAAAAAAGAAAAAGAAAAGTCAATGGAATGCGGGTGTGTCCCGGTGGCTACTTTTGGTATTGCACATAAACAAAATCTAATAGGAACTTCAATTTCAAAACAAAACATGGTTTGACATCTTTAATGGACATCATCCATTTTATAGCAATTTTAGTGTAGCCTAACAATTATTTTGTATATTTTTTTTGTATAAAATAAAAAATGATATAGTTCAGTTTATTTGTTTTACAGTCAACTTTAACTTGTAAAACTTTTTACACTTTCATTTGAAGTGCTTGGCTCAGTGTCTTTTTTAAAAAGAGTTTAAAAAGAGGTTTTTAATACTAAGTGTTTCTAACAAAGGGAAAATTAAACTAGACCACTGTATAATTATATATCAGCCTCATGACCCAAGTATCCAACTTTTTTTTACATAGTAACAGAGAATTATACATGCGAGGAACCAATCATTTTACAGAAAAATTATGAAATGGATAACCTTTGCCATGCTCCTATTTTTTTTAAATCACTTGTACTCTTTATGTCCATGATTAAAGCATTTTGAAAGGGATTGTCTGGTGTCTGTAAGTGTCAATTAGGAGACATTACGCCGGCTTAATTTAAGTCAGGTGCGTAGGGCAATTTCTACCACAAAACACACAGTCCAACCCCAGAAAAATCTCTTTTGCGCTAAATTCTGTGGATTCTATATTGATTGCTTTAGTTGCCGCATACCTTTTTTTCTGTCACTTGCCATATGTGTCACAATGAAAATAATAGGCTGCCATGCAGATGACAAGCTAACTATGATCTTTCAGAAACTTTCACTGATCTCTGTGTGTGTGTGTGTGTGCATGTAGGATGTAACATCAGTGTGTTGATTTCTTTTCAGAGGCACATCGCTTGATAACTGAACACTTCATAACTGCCAGTGGATTCCAAGATCAACCCTGCAAAAATTGTGAGGAAACAGCCATGTCCACACCATGGGATTTTAAACCATTTCACCAAGAGCAAACGATTCTCAATGAAAACTGGGCTTATCTTAAAGGCATATCTGCTGCGTGAATCTTAAGAAACTGGAAAGAGACTGGAAGGTTTACATAGTCACTCTCCTTGGAAACATTGTAAAGACAATCAGCCCTTTACATCTTTACTGCCATCAGTTTTTTTGTGTGTGTGTGTGTTTGTCTGTGTCATCGGTTTATTGAACATTTTCACCTAAAATACGTGAAGAAGGGCATACATACATATCTGATTTCTGTCAACTATTTTAAATTTGCATACCGGATTATTCATTTGGTCTTTCTTTACATGCTTTACATGATTTTAGTTCAGTTATATAGAGGTTCGCAGGCAGAGATACTGAACAAACTCAAAATGATTCCTCACCACACTGCCCTCAAACACTCAATGGAGTTCACGATTCTGAGAAGTCCTGTTAACACGTAAACAAGAAGATTAGTTTCGGAGGTTGTTGTTTTTTTTCACCAAGTGTATGGAAATTGTTTATACTAGTTAATAATAGTAAACATTCAGGGAGTATAACAGGTCAGGGAAATCTGCTTAAAGACTAAGTGCCATTGCTGAATGTAAGGAGTGCCCAAATAAAAAAAAAAAAAAATTGTGAAGACAAGCAAAACTTTAGTTTACATTTTAAAGATGTCTACAGTTGCCCCTTTCTCTTAAGTGAAACTTTCATCCTGATAAGTGCCAAAACAGAGAACTAAACCTAAATACTTCTAATGTACACAGTTATACTACTACTTAAATGCCTTTGTGTCATGAAAATACTAGATTTTGAAGTAATAGGAGGACAGTAACGAGAAGCCATTTTGTTTGTCTGCGTATATGTGAAAATGTTTACTTTTGAAGAAAGCCACAAAAGGGAATATTTGCCTTGTTAATGCATTCAGAACAGACAATTTGTTAAATATTCTTTCATGTCCTGTTTATACAATAACTAGCCAATTGTACGTTGCCTGCTCTGAATATTGTCAGCGTTTGGATTGTTTTGCATATTGTTCAGGTTTTCCAGCAATATGCTGGATGGAAACTCTGCATGATGAGAGAATACAATGTTGTGTAACTCACCTTGAAGCTGAAAGCACATCAAAATAGTTTTGTTGTGATCCTTCACATCGTACACTTTTATCAGACTTTGAGAGCAGATTTGTCTTTCAAGACTGTTTTGATATAGACTCAGATTTCATACGTCGGAGGGCTGCTACAAGAATATTTTCCATACAGCACTAGGCAGGCTGTTATTACAAAATTCGGCATTGTGCGGTGGGTTGAGTCAGCGAGAGAAAATAGCAGCATT